>CAWUFW010015612.1:0-352606 GCA_963921515.1 Calotriton arnoldi | reverse complement strand
TTTCTGTACCTCTCTTGCCTCTTTGTGCACCTCTCCTACCTCTTTCTGCACTGCTCTTGCTTCTTTCTGCACCTCTGACTTAGAGGTAGTTTTAATCCCCCTGCCCTTTTATGTACTAGGGCCTTACAGGGGAGGTCATGCCAATCACAGGGGTACCCAAACCATAGTGTACCCTAGTGTATGTAGGTGTGATCCAGCGGCTTACTAGCAACAGATACTCCACTACCATATACTCACTTGGGCCCATACAACTCGCTTCCATTCTGCTGCTAAGTATACCACTGGAATCCTTTTAGTTTTAGTTTATAATGTTTCTCATACCTCAAGATCTAGTTATTGCTTCTTTAACTAAACTTTCCACTGATCAGTTCTTTCCTCTGGTCCAGTTAGGTGGAACTAGTTGATGGCGATAATTGACATAACTTAATATACATTTCTTAATAAAAAATAAATAATAACAGACTCAGTAAGTTTTTTAAATCTTTATCTAAATTAGGGGTTTTGAACCATCTCAAAGCTTTTCAGTACAAACACCCTCATTCACGGGAGTGCCAATTCAAAAATATTTCAGATATCAATTATCAATTCAGATCCACACAATAACTATGCTCAGAAAGAAGAGGATAGAGACAGAAGAGCATTTGTTAAACAATGAATTTCATAATTACCAAAGTATGGTGTGAAGACCAACCCCCTGGCCAAAGGGCTGGTAAGGGCCTCCCAGGACAGATCAGGAGACAAAGACTTCAGGACAGGAATCAGGACAGGATACTTCACCTCTCTAGATACCGACGACTACGTCGCACCCCTCTCTGACACTCTCTTCCTCCTCGTGGTTCTTCCGCGATCTTCTTTCTAACCCACCCAAATTAAGTAGATGGTTCTGCATTCGGTTTCTTCATCAGCATTTCAGAGCATCAACACCACCCCAGCACCGACAGCATCCGAAGCTCCGAATTGTTGCTGCTGCTTCCGCTCTCAGCAAGCTTCCCCAATAAGCCTCTAAAATGCGCCCCAAAGCTTCTCCGAAATTTCCCCAAAGCTTGCCAGCCTGCCTCTAACTAAACTACCTCAATTATACCTTTCTATAAGCCATGTACCACCCATTAATGTTTCATTTTTACGGAATACTGACTTCTGATTGGACAGCCAAGGGGGGATGATCATCACACCATGCTTATACTTCATTCATTTCTTTAAACCATTGTACCCAAACTCCTCCCCTCAAACTTTTATTCCGCCCTTCCTTTCCCATACATCTTTAAAACTTTATTAATACAAATGTAACAGTTTTCTCGAATAAGTTCCTTCATATGAACTCTTCACCCTCATGTTCCCAGGGCACATCTCCGCCGACCTTGGACACGTGACAAATCCTTAGTCATCCTCCAAGCTTATGTACCAGGATGCATGCATTGGACTACGTCAGTCTGCTCGACTCAGACAACTTTAACAGGCCCAAATACGCACTAATAATAAAGTCAAAAGGAGAAATGTTATTCTCAAAAATAAATGATTTCACTGTATACCACCAACCTCTACTCTGACCCATACCCTTTATTATTTCTCTTTCTGCATTTGCGTTAGTTATAAACTCATTTTCTAATTTCAGCAAAGCAGGTGCCATGCATGTGAGCTTGCAAGCGGCCATTTTATAGCTCTTTGCGCAAGCGCCAGAATTTCCCTCCAAGCGTTAGCACGTCATACTACGTAGATGCAGTAGACGCATGCGCAGTAAAGATCCCGTGTTAAAATGCGTTCTAGTCCTACGTCCGTGTTATTGCAGTTAGTAAACACATAGGCAAGCTTCATTCTTTTCCCGCGTGTAATGAAAATGCATATTATTAATCACAAGACATGTCGTTAGTAATTCGCTAGTAAGTTAAAACGAGAGGATTGTTTCCGAGGAAGTCTCATGTCCGAGACCTTGCTCCATCAATCCCCTCTCTGATGGCATATTAAGCCATCACAAAATTTCCCATCCATCCCAGATACCAACTTTAATACTTCTCAGTTTTCTCCATTTGTCCTCCCAATTTTTCATCAACTATCTCATTTCCTTCTAAATCTCGCATCTTCTTATATAACCTGCCTTTCATTTCTTCCAAGCGTATTTCCTCGTACTTTCTCTTACGTGTCTGTCCCTTTCCTTTTCTGTTCAAGTGTACCTTTCCTTTCGTACCCTTTCTACAACATCTATATGTAATTATTATTAACATTACTATTGTTATTATCATCACTAATGGTATTATTATTTGACCTAGAAAACGTTTCCCAAACCCAACAAACCATTTCCCTATTGATGTTATACTTTTTGTTAGTCTTCCCCACACACTGTCAACCTCCAGTTGGGTCAATTCTTTATGCATTCCCGTAATATTTTCAATATATCCTTTAATTTTTCTGCTCTCGTCCGGAATATAGGGTGCAGCAATGTTGAACTTTCAACATGCCACAAACTCCACCTTCTTTGGCTAATTCATTGATCTAATTGCAACCATTTCTGTGTTAATCATTAAAAATCCTCCTGCAGTATCTGTAGAAAGACAATCAACTATGGTTGATAACCTACAAATTTGCTGCGAATTTAGGATGACTCCAACTGAGGGTATCAGTGTACTAAAAATATCTCCTACAATTTCAGAAAAACTAGCCCTTCTTCTTCGTGTTAGTCTATTAGAATTTCCATTGGTTCCACTGATTTTATCTACATGATACATTTTTGGAAAAACTATTCCAAAATAACAGCTTCCGTACCATCTTGCAGGTAACCTGTAATAGGCATTACTCCCACAAACATAATACACTCCAGGAAACACAGGATCAGTTCCCCCTTTTAGTCCCCATCCTCCTAATATTAGGAAGTTATGTTCACATTCACTGGAACCAATGTAATTATTGTTAAAATCTGTCTTTAATCTATGGAGGCAGAATTTTCCCCTTTTCACAAAATCCAGGGACATTACAGCATGAGCCTTGCCACTTGCATAGATTCCCTCCTTCCCAACCCAGGAAGGTACATGGGTTTCCTGTGTAGTTGCCTTCTTCATTAAATCCTGTCTCCTTTCTTCTACTAAATCTAAAAAATCTTTTTCTTCTTTTCTTAATGTACATGTTAGATTATCTTTGTGTGCCTGAACTAAATCTATTGAACTCATTGTTATGAAGAACTCACCCATAAACTGTGCGTGTTTACTACTAGCTACTGGATTCATATTCTTTCTAATGGGTAGTTCAGAAAATACTACATCTAAGTTAGAATAAAAATACTGCAATCTCCCTGTAGTGTAAAATAAACTTGATAAAATACTACATGACACACCATAGGTTAAAGGTATATGGTGATATGTAATCCCTTCTGATACTGATGAGGGCAATTTCATACATACATAACAGTTGTTAATTTCCATAGTGCTAACATACTGAAATAACAATTTAACAAACACATTAGAGGACGTATTATAGTCTGATTCATTATGATAGTTTGCCTCATCTTCCACTCCTATTTCTAATTTAGTTTCTCTTAATCTATCTACCTTAACATTAGTTTCTGTATTATTCTCGTTATTCGTTTTCATTATCAAAGGTACCCCTACTGTTAGAAATAGCCATCCTAATACTGCTAATAAAATACTACAAAAACAAAATCTAAGACACTTTCTTTTCACTTCACATCTTGGTTTTCCGCTAACTTCATTGTCGGCCAATTTGTTCCTGAGAAAATTTCCTTTCTCTTATCTTTTCCCTTTTTCAGTCTTTTGTTCTTCTTTCTATTCTTAAGGAGGTTTCAATTTGCTTTCGTCAATTTGTGCAATATGGACTTCTCCTGTCTCATCAGACAAAACCAGGGACTCAAATTCTTCAAGAATAATGTATGTCCACTCTGGAGCCTTATATTTTCTATTTAAATTTCTCAATCTTGGACTTCTTCGAGTTATTTTTGCTAAAGTTTGCTTAGGTCTTGTTTGACTTGTTATTTCGTTCACTTGCTCTGGTTTCTTTTCAGATTTTCTCAGGTGATATCTTAGGGGCCCATTACGATACCCGGCGTAAATAAATCCGCCAGGCATGGAAGCGGCAAAAATCCGCCCGCACACACCGCCTGAACACCGACCACGCCATTACGATTACACAAACCGAAAACCGCCATCGGCGGAAAAATCACACAAAATACCGCCCGCCAACGTCCGAGTCGGAGTCAAACCGCCCGCCACGGACGGAAACACGCACGACAACACAAAACCGCCCGCCCTCACGGCCGACACACCGCACGTGAAATTACGATCGCACCGACATGAGCGCGGATAACCCACAAATATACCGCCCGCCAGCGCAAACAACGCCGATGAGAATCGACACGGCAGAAGCCATGGCGCCAACGTACCTGCACAGAAACCATCCGCACACAAAACCAATAGCACACAACATGGCCAACAAGTCCACACAGCAAGGCACGCACAAATACACAAGCACAGTACACATCCCGAAAACACCCCCGGACAAACAAAAAATACAAAGGCCAGAACCCCAGACACAACACACCTGAAAACAACAGACCATGAGGACACACCCACATAGGTGAGTACAAAAGCAGCACTCCCACAGACCACAACCCCTTGCTACATTGCAAACTAGAGAGGAGAGGAGAGGACACAGTGACACAGCAAGGACAGCAGCACACCACAGAAACGCACACATCACAACCACCACCACCACCACCACCACCAAACACCGGCACCACAAACCCCCTGCACATTACACAACACACACCGCACCAGCACCACAAACACCATGGCACCACAAAGAATGCCCAAGTACACGCCCATTGAGCTGACGGTCATGGTCGACGAGATCATCAAGGTGTACCCACAAATCTATGGGAACATGGTCCAGCACACACCACTAGCCACCAGAAACAGAATGTGGAACCGGATCGTAGACCAGGTCAATGCAGTCGGGACCCTGCCCAGGAACAGAGGTGAAATAAACAAACGTTGGAATGACGTAAAGAGCCTGGTCAAGAAGAAGGAGGGCAAAAACAGAGAGCTGGCTGCCGTCACTGGCGGAGGGAATCCCGCGCTCTTTAAGACCTTCAAAGCGTGGGAGGAGAAGGTGTGAGTCGTAATACATCCGGAGATCCTCGCCGGATTAGCAGGGGAGTGGAGGCTGGTAAGTACAAACTAATGTATACCAGCACACCGCTATGTACTCACATGCGCAACTACCATGCCACAGCTCCCAGGGACAAACACCCCCATGTCCAGCACACAATACACAACACATCACACACACATGCAACAGACACCACCACACACAGCCCAAACCGAACAACTGTAAGATGCGTGGGGACATGTGTACACTCAGCCAGCCACGTAACCACCAACAGGTCCCCAAATATGCCAGAAGCGCCACAACGAGCACCCACCACACCCATGTGTCCGCCACAGCTGCACTAACCGACAAGTAACAGGTAAGTGGCAGGAACACAAAGTGCAGTGGGTGGGACGGTGGACAGCCCAAGTACAACACACACCAGGCCCCAGTCCCACAGCACAGCAAGGAGGAGCATCCCCCACACCCCACAGCCACGTGTCAGCCACCGCAGTGCACAACGACAGCCGAAAGGCAGACATCACGGTCCACAGCAATCGGTGTCAGTGGGTGTCCAGCCACCCCCACGACCCACAACACCCCCCACCCCCACAGACCTGCAACATGGAGCACCCCCGCTTAGAGCCATGTGGCATCCAGTACAGTGCACGCACGAACAACTTGCAGGTGGGAAACTGGACAGGGCTGGATTACTGGAGGCATGAGGACCATAACACGACCAACACATGGGACATGTCACGTAGCAGACGAACACGCAGCACCGCCCACCGTCACGAACAAGTGAACAATGTGCACACGGACATGAACAACAGACTCACACCCCACATGACCCATCACAGACATAGCAACACCCAAGGAGCCACGTCTGCATGCACAAGCCACACTGAATATAGTCCCACACGGCAGCCACTGTGCAACTCATCACACACAACCGAAACACCATTGAAGTCCTGTCCATGTAGCCCCTACTGCCTGTCAACCACACTCCCCACAACTACGCCTATGTAAGACAAACAACACTAGACGCAACAGAGCGGAACAACATAAATGCACACGAACACCACTGAACCCATCAAACTCACTGACACACCATGCACATACAACATACCATCCATCCCATCCGTCAGCCCCAGTCTCATGAAAGGCATGTCATCCGCACAGCTGCCACACATACAGCAGTCACGCTAAGATACATGCCCATGACCAACCATGTGCCAGAAGTCAATGAAGCGCACGACACACTGTGAGCAACAACACACAACATGGGCCACACCCCCCCGAGCACTGCAGTGATGCACATGGCACAGGGCAGCACGCACACCAAGGAGATGGGACAACTGCAATACGTTGGCTGGCACACAACCATCACTCACTCATAACGATGCGTCCAATGCCATGTCCAGTAATCACAACAGACAGCAAATATGCAGGCCATGTCAAGCATGCACACACCTCAAACCATGCACTGTCATGCTGCCACAACACATGTCACGTTCGGCACCCATGGCTCACAGCATGTACCCCAAAAGCATATCCCCTCCCAAATGCGAATCTGGGGCATGGCCCCCATGTTGCCATATGCGTTCCTAAGCGTTCCATTTGAACCCCAAAAGCATATTCCCTCCCAAATGCGAATCTGGGGCATGGCCCCCATGTTGCCATATGCGTTCCTAAGCGTTCCATTTGAACCCCAAAAGCATATCCCCTCCCAAATGCGAATCTGGGGCATGGCCCCCATGTTGCCATATGCGTTCCTAAGCGTTCCATTTGAACCCCAAAAGCATATCCCCTCCCAAATGCGAATCTGGGGCATGGCCCCCATGTTGCCATATGCGTTCCTAAGCGTTCCATTTGAACCCCAAAAGCATATCCCCTCCCAAATGCGAATCTGGGGCATGGCCCCCATGTTGCCATATGCGTTCCTAAGCGTTCCATTTGAACCCCAAAAGCATATTCCCTCCCAAATGCGAATCTGGGGCATGGCCCCCATGTTGCCATATGCGTTCCTAAGCGTTCCATTTGAACCCCAAAAGCATATTCCCTCCCAAATGCGAATCTGGGGCATGGCCCCCATGTTGCCATATGCGTTCCTAAGCGTCCCATCTGAACACCAAAAGCAAAGTACAAACCAGACCCAGGATGGGCCAGGAGCCTGCATACACCAGAGTCACAATAAGTAGGGGCACAGCAACACACCCATCGGCATGGCCAATCCGTCCCATGCCACATGTGCACAGCACACAGTCCCATTGCCAAGCACACACAACTACAGATGCTACAGCCACACACACGCCTCCGGGAAACCCATGTACGAGATTGCACGAACTGTTAATGTCAGACGACAAATACATACTTCGCCAGGTGCAACACAATAACAAATCTCATTCTCTCCACAGGTGACAAACTGCTGGATGCTGGGGATGGAGCCAGCAGCCAGCACAGCCAGCCTACAACCCCCAACGAGGACACACGGATCTGGAGGATCTGTCCTCCTCTTCGGACACGGACCACCAAGCAGGCCCATCTGGTGTGGCAGGGCCAGAGCCGCTCCCCAGGACCCCTCCTACCCACCAACCCATCATCCAGGGCTGCTGAACATTCCCAGCCCCCTGCTGCCACTGTCGTTGCGGCCACACCCACGGTCATTGTGGCCACTACCACTGCCGCAACCGCCACCATCGCCGCACTGACCACCACCGCCGCCACCACCGCCACGTCTTCGCTGGCACCAGCCCCAGCGCAGGTGGTGGCCCGGCCGACTGGATCCACCCTGGGAGCCACAGCGAGGACCGTGGTGAGCAATGTGGCTAGTGGGCAGGCCGGTGGCAGCAGGACTGGTAGGAGGAGCAGGGTCAGGGAAACGCCAGCCTCCCCTGGGAGCCATGCCCTGCCTCAAATGGCCAGAGTCCTTGGGGCCTATGAAGAGGCCCAAGGACAATGGCTCCGGTCTGCTTCAGACACGCGTGAGGTGCTGGGGGTGCTGAGGTCCATGGACGCCCGTATGGGCCAAATCGTGGACCTCATGGGACAGCTGGTGGTGGCGGTGAGGTCACAGCCAGGGACAGCAGCTCCCCCTCCGCCACCACCTGCCGGGGCGCAGGGTGGAGCAGCAGTGTCCAGTTCCCCTGCGTCCACAGCCAGTGAGCACACCTCAACCACCAGCATGTCGCAAGCAGGCACCCCCCCTCGCAAACGTGGAAGGGGCCGTCCAAAGTGGAAACAGATCTCCCGGGAGGACTTCGCATGCTCCAAACGCAAGTGAGGCAGCCAGCCAGCCTTCCGCCAGCCTTCCTTGACCAGCCACTGCATTGACTTGGACTACGATCCCACTCCACACAGCCATCTGGATGGCATGTGTGTGTTGGACTATGGACATAGAACCAGTGGGTACACCCTGATCATCACGCAGCCATGACCGACAGCTCATTGTCACTGCACGCACCACTTTTGTCATCACCTTACACACAATCACATGTCACAGTTTGTAATAAATGCACCTTTTTCACTAACTGCTGTTTGTGCCCTGTGTTTTATTTGTACGGAATACAACGGCCACCTTGGGCGGAAAGGCACCTGATGCGTGGCATGGCAATTGAATCCGGAGGGCCTGTAGGGACCTAGGGGTGGGAGACAGAACAGGAGCACATTCAATGAGTGTGTCACACACCCATCACACAGTACATGTCAACAACTACAAGCAATGTACACACATCGCACAGAGCAATAGGGCACAATGCCACAGCCACCAACAGTGGCATACTACCCTGGCCATGGAGCGTTGACACACAGCACGCAGTGAACAAACGGCCACCCTGACACAGCACACACACACCTGCACAGATACAGCCACATCAGCCGTCGTACATGGACACTCACCGTCAAGTGAAGTAGCGGGCGATGAGCTGCTGCCGCACATTACCAGCTTCCTCCTCTCCGCTGTCCTCCTCACTCGAGCTGTCCTGGTCTGCGGGCTGGGGCCCTGGTTGATCTCCGTCATCCACGATGAGGGGGATCTGCTTCCGAATGGCCAGATTGTGCAGCATGCAGCACGCCACCACTATCTGGCACACCTTCTGTGGGGAGTACGCCAGCGCACCCCGGTGCGGTCCAGGCACCTGAACCTGGACTTGAGGAGGCCAAAGGTACGCTCGACCACACGTCTGGTCCTCCCATGTGCCTCATTGTAGCGATCGTCTGCTGCGGTGCCAGGATTCCTCAATGGACTGAGCAGCCATGCCCCATTCGGGTACGCAGAGTCACCTGGGTGTGAGGGACACAGAGAACTGTTGCTATTCCAACTGGACAGGGGACAGCATCGCACAACCAGCACGCTACACCACTCCACATACTCACCGACAATACAGGCACGATCCTGTTGCATATTGGACATCAGTCGTGGCAAGATGCTGTTGCGCATTATGTGTGCGTCATGGGCCGAGCCTGGGAACTTTGCACACACGTGGGTGATCACCATGTCCGCAAGGCACACCACTTGCACATTCAGGGAGTGCGTGTGCTTCCTGTTGCGGTACAGGTGCTCAGTGGCCTGTGGTGGAACAAGGCCGACATGTGTGCAGTCAATGGCTCCAACGACGTGTGGGATTCTGCCAAGGGCATAGAATGCACCCTTCACTGCCGCCAATTCACGAGCCCTGGGGAAGCGGATGTACCTGTTTCGGTACAGCATCATGGCTGCCAGTACATCCCTCAGCACCTTGCTGAACATGGGCTGGGACATCCCTCCTCCAATGCCCACTGTGTGCTGGAATGACCCAGTGGCGAAGAAATGCATGGCGGCCATCACCTTAGCCGTGGGGGTGACAGCAGTCGGATACACCCTGCGGGGACGGAGATGGGGTTCTAACATGGCACACAGTCGATGCAGGGTTGGCCTGTCCAGCCGAAACTTCCTAATAACCTCTGTATCGTCCATGTCCGCCAGCAATTGGTATGGGCGGTCAATGTTCGGTCTCCGCCTAGGGACAATGGCAGAGGACACATGTCAAAGCAACACGACACATAGCAATTTCGCATACACATCACTGACATGACTGAGCAAGCACATGAGCCACAGCCCAGCTGTCAAGCTGGGACGGCACGGCCACAATACACTTACACAGGTCTCCCAACAATGGCAATGGCTAGTGATACGAACCACTGCCATGTGCATGCACATGGGGATCTAGGCCCCAATGACTTGCGGGGCGTGCTGATGGGGACTGACTGCATATCCGTCAAGCGGCAACGCCACGGCAACATGAATGTCTGCTGAGCATGGAACTGCTTCCGCGGCTGGATGAGTATGGCACACGACGACGACGATGTGGGCACAGGCTGAGCGGCCAAAACAAGTGGGACCTGTGGCACGAGGGGATATGAGACAGTAGTAGGTGTCAGCACTGCACCCTATGTACAGCACTGTACGGATCACATCTCCCGAAACATTGACAGGTGTCCACATTGACAGCCCCATGCCAAGACGGCTGTGTGCTTGCAGTCACACGTCACAGGTGAGAGGTTACATTGCACATGCCAGGTGGCAGACGTACATAGTGGGAGCTGGCATGTGTGTGCATGTGTCTCCTGTTCAGGATCCACCAGATGGGCGCTGACTCTGTACTGACCATTGGACACAGCATGTTCCGTGGAAGGCTTGTGTGTGTGGGATGGTGGCACTGGATGTGCCTCCGTTGGGTGGGGGCCATGCACAGGGCGGGTACGTCGATGATTGCGCATTGTTGGTCACGGTGGGTGCACCAACTGAAGATGTGTTGCCCTGTGTTCAATTCCTATGTCCGCATGATGATGGACTGTAGATGTGGGCAGACTACACATTGGTCGATGTGCTGTCTATATGCATGTGCCTTCACACCAGGCACAGCTGCCCCTGCACATGTGACCCCTGCTGGACTCGCTGCTGGGTCTGTGGAGCTGATGCACCTTCTGCGCGTGGGGCGGACAGCTCTCCTCACTTCCCTCATTGCGCATGTCATGACTTTGCCGCAGGTGACATGGATCATGGAGGGCCCACATGTACGCGTGGGTAGGCTACACATGATTGTACACTGGTCGCCACCCCCAGTCAGTGTTTCGAATGGGAAGGTTGTCGTGCTGGTGGTATGTTCGATGTGGCGGATGGGCGGGCCTAGGTGCGGGCTTACATTCCGGACATGGGGGGTAGTTGGATTGGCGACTAGTTGCAGTACACACGGGACACGTCTCTTCCTTTCCACATCTGGGTCATCCCTTGTACTTACTGACAGTGATACAGTCATCTTCGCCCCAGCCCTCATGTCCTCCCCTCGCTCCCCCAATATGCATGCTCACCTGCGAGGCTAGCGCCTGCACAGGCAGCCCCAAGCTCGCACCAGAGAGGGCAAGGAGTGTATGTGTGGGTCCAGTTGCACGAGTGGGCTGTCTCAGGGTATGATGTGTGGCGGGACGCCGTCCACCTGCGTGGTGCCCCAAATGGAGACCCGGCCTGCATGGACTATGCATCACAGTCTTCGCCTTCCGGATCCGCCACCTGCGACACCCAGTGGCTGTGGCTGCCCTTGCGGCCAGGCCGCGTCCGTCTGCGGCTGATGGCCCACACATTCACTCTTTGGCCTCTCTGGGGAGGGCTCGGGGGTGGTGGCGCACGCGCTTGCACTTAGTCGCAATGGCATGTGGCGTGGTTGGTATGATGGGCAATGGATGGGATGGTGCGAGCCACCTCCCGTGACGTCAGTGCTGCTCGTGCTGTGGTGCGTCCCCCTACACTTCCATTTGACTTGTGCCATGCTAGACGTTGAGGTTCTATTGCCTGCGTGATATGACCAGGAGGAGCGCGAGGAGACCTCTCACACACCATGCTCCACTGACATCCCGTGCCCTGTATCGCCTGTGCGGATTGACTATGTTGGGGTTACACCTGGTCGACTGGGGCTGTGTGTGCCTTGTCAAGGGGCATGGCGGGCGCACAACAGGATCCAGCTTATCCACAGAGGGTGGGCTGAGGTGCGCCTGGTACCGCTTTGTACGTGTGCCCGGCTGCTGTGCACACACGTGTTCACTCCCCCCGACAGGTGTCCTCTCACGATGCCCAGGGAAGCGGTGGTGTACTGTTCATGACCCCTCCCAACACGGCGTGCTCCAACTTGGCATGTGCGCATCTACCCGTCGCACCCACCCACCTGAGCACTGCGTCCATACGACTTCACACGACACATGTGTGTCTTCCACAGTAGTGCTACTCATTTGCGTTGACATCCAATACCAGTGGACTACATGGTCATCTCACGACTGCCGTGTACTTCACATACTCTCATCCTCTCTCATTCGTACTTGTGAAATGAGTCAGCGGAGACAGTTTTGGTTTCAAACATTATATTGAGTCTTCTGTCCTCTGTGATGCAGTATAGTGGACACTACTGGCAGCGGAATACATGTTGAGGATATACTGAGCATGATTGCAAATGGGATAGGGTGTGGGGTTACATGTGATTGGCTGTTGCATGTGGGATGTGGGCTTCAGAGTTACATCTGCTTGGCCAAGGCTGTGCTAATGTACATTTACGTATAGCTGCGGAGCTGCGGACTTTGACACAGACGGTATACATGTAGCCTACCAGACCGCTTGGCATCATGGGCACAGTCCATCTCAGTTCCATGTGACAGGTTTGCTGCGGTTGTTCCTCATGCACGCGTGCATGTGAGATGACAACAGGGCATGTGCTTGCGTGCATGCAGCGGCGTGCCACTTGTTGTTGCACTGTGGTGGTTACTGGACATGTCACAGTCACTGGGGTCGTGTTGTTGTTGTATGCACTTGTCGTCCATGCAAAGGTCCTGGTATGGGATTCCCGGGGCGGGGGTGGGAGGGGTGCAGCACCCACAGACTCCAGGCGACCTATTCATGTCCACTGAGCGGTGTGTGTGTCCATGGGCGCTGGATCCATGTCGTGTCCTGGTTGTTCGTGCAGTTCCGTCCATGTGGGTGCGATACACAGAGCCCATGCCACTGCCTCCCACGATGCATGCGGTGTTCCTGGATGTGATGGGGAACAGTGTGCATGTCCCGGTCATATCCGATGTCATGGCGATGTCGTTGATGGTGTGGTTACAGTTGCCGGTCGTTTGGTATGGCTGTTGTGGTGGTGACTGGCCAGTCCGTGCGGAAGCTAAGCATGGGTGCGGGGTTGGACATCATAGGTCATTCGGGGAACCTGCGTTGTGGTCCGACGAATTGACAGGTTGTCAGGTATGCGATGCCGTCCAGCAGGGCTTCCATGTCATTGGTGGTGTACATGTTTGCCAGCCAATGTAGCGGATGGTGGCTGTCAAGGTGTTGTTCGTAAGTTGTTCCTTGGAGGACCATGATGGGGCATGCTGGGTGACATTCGATGTAGCTGTTCTCGATGATCCGTCGTGTGGAGGCACAGTGGTCCCATTTCAGTGCGGGTGCGATGTTGGCCACATACGCCATGCCCCCATAGGCAGAGCAGGCCCTGTCGTGTGCGTCCAGAGGGAGGAGTAGTGGTAGCAGGTCCGCCTTCAGACATGCCGGGTTGGAGAGGCATATCTCGACGGGATGCTGGTAGGGACACCTCCGACAGTAGAAGACGGGCATGACGCAGCTGAACAATGTGATGTGGTAAGTCAGTCGGTAACTTACGTTCAGCAGGGACATGAGATCGCATCCCAATGTATGGAACAGGTTGGTTTTGTACAGCTTGAGCTGTTCGGCGTAGTTGGGTAGGTGTGTTGCGGTTGCCATTTCGCAGCGGTTCGTTGAGGTGGCGTGCTCCGGCTGTGTGTGCAGTCTGCAATGTGCACGCTCCGAGGTTGCTGTGAGCTCTGTGTAGTCGTAGGGAGACAGGACTTGTGTTCTGTTTGCTTGTTTGGAGGACACGGGCCCTCTTCCCACATGCTTCTCAGACAGTTCAAGGTCAGTGATGTGTGACTCCTTCCAATTAACTTGCATGTGGCCGACATGGGGGAGTGTTTTCTTCTTTCTTCCCCGTCCGTTGTGTGCTTCTGTGATATGCGCTATCTGCCCTGTGGTCGGTCTCCTCGGCATGCCTGTGTTGGTCTATTCTTGGACAATGGCTGTATTCACCGGCTTCTGTCGTAGGGCTGTGGTTTCGGAGTTGGAATGGAAGGTCATTCAGTGCTGTCTGCTCTCCCTTGTGTGGGCGGCAGGCTGCCTTTCCGCTCTGCGTTGGGCCTTGTGTGTGAATGTTATTCTTGGGCCACCTGTTGTCGGTCCCCGGGCTCTTTGGTGTTCCGTTTTATATGTCTTGTTCATATGCGCAGGGTGGTATGGGTGTTTCAGTGTGGTACTGGCATTCCTCTTCCCGAAGGGGCCCTGCTTCTCCTAGTTGGTGTTGCTGCCGCTGTGTGCTACGCCATGTTTGTTACACTGGGGTGTGTCCTGCTGTTGCGTGACTTCACTGACATGTGTGCGTGGGTTGTGTGGCATTGGGTGTTGTCCGTGAATTGGGCGTTGGGGACATGTCTGTGGCAGGCCTGTCACGTGTCATGTGCGTTCGGGGTGGGGCTGATGTGTGTGCTGCTTGGTTGTGTCCCTGTGTCTGTGTGCGACGCATGCATGGCGCTGCGGTTGGCCTCTGCGTTGTGCGCATGTGTGGCGGCGTCATCGGCGCTTTGGGGCCGTGACGGGGTCGTTGGTTCCTAGTCCCAGGTGGTGTGTACACATGTGTTACGCGATGTTACGATTTGGCCTGTGTGTCATATGTGGATGCAATGGTGGATGTGTAGTGTACACGCGCTGGTGGGGGTTGTCCGCTTTTTCCGCCCTTGCACTGTGTGCGCTGTTTGCGTGCACTTGTTGTGTGTGTGCCTACCTGCTTCTCCGCGGTACGTTGCGTCCTTGGTGGTGCATCAGCAGAAGCATGGGGAGGGCCTGCAGTGCTGGATTCATGCTCGGGGAGCCGCTTCTTCGTTGTCCGTGCTCGGCATCCGTGTTACCGCTTCGGTTTGTCGTACGGTATCTCTTGGCCGTGGGAGCCGTTTGTTTGCGGCATCGTAATTTATGCGCCGGGCGGGACGTGTTTCGTCGGACGGTGTGTGTCAGTTAGGCTGCGCCGCTACGTGTACGGGCGCACTTTGATGGCGGACGGTGTTGCTGGCTTGCCGGCGGTGTTTGGCCTACTTTTCGCATCGTAATTGGACGGGCGTGTGGACTGCTGCGTGCCGGCGGTAACTGGTGCTTTTTGCATCCGCCAGCACGGCGGTGGTGCTTCCGCCCGCCATCGTAATGTGCCCCTTAGTTTCTTTACTCCAGTTGGCCAATTGTCTCCCTTTCTGACTCTTTTGATTTGTACTGCGTTTTCACCTTCCTTATCTCCTTGTAAAGTTCTTTTTATTTCATTTATTCTGGGTACAATCTGTTCTATGTTTCCGATTTCTGTGCTTGTACCTTCTTTTGTGTCTTCCTGCTCAGGTTCTACCGAATTTTGTTCTGCTTCTTCCTGAGCTTGTTCTTCTAATTCTGTCTGATCCTGCTCAGGTCTTACTTCAAATCTTTCTTCTTCTGCCTGAACTTGTTCTTCTAATTCTATCTGGTCCTGTTCAGGTCTAAATTCAAGCTTTTCTTCTTCTTCTGCCTGAACGTGTTCTTCTACTTTTCCCTCCTCAGGTTTGTTTGTGTCTCTTTCTGTTTTCACCTGAGTGTGTTCTTATTCCCGTGTCTCTTCCTGACTACTTTCTTGTCTTTTCAGTTCTTTGAGTTTTAAAGAGAGTTTATTGGATATGAAAATAAAGGCATATCAGTATTAACATACAATATATCAATACAATAAATTGGAAATATTTCATATAGGAGAAAGAAACAAGAGAGGGGGAGAGGGAAGGAAGGGGAGGGAGAAGGAATAGCAAATGATATAACTGGTTTTATGACTGAAATACAATAGATAAACGTACATTAAATCCTAAAGTAGAGACTTATGTTATGATCGAGATATAAATAGAATAAATAACGGATAACAATCATTAACTTCAAGGAGTTTTGGGTACTTCTTCATTGCGAGGATTATGTAAAGGTAGGGAATGAGCAGATGTATTTAGGAAAGACGTAATAGGTAACCACAATAAATCACGTTTAATAGCAAGTGTAATGGGATGAACATATGCCCTATCCAATCTATGGTTAAAACAAACTCCATACCACCAGGCTTGAAAGGAAACGTTGGAGGCATTCTTCCATGACTTAGTGATTTGTTGAAATGCTACAGCTAAAAGTAAATCAACAATGGAGAAGTTAGTGTTGGAGGAAGACCATACTTCTGAGATGCTACCTAGAAAAATATGGACAAAAGAAAAAGGTATATGGGTATGAAAAATTTTGTTGATTTGTTGCCACACTCTGATCCAAAAATGATGAATAACTGGGCAAGTAAATAGCACATGTTTAAGATCTGCTACAGGGTCTGAGCAGGACCAACAGGTAGAAGGGGCAGTAGAATCTATGTGATGTAATTTAGCTGGAGTGATCAACAGTCTATTATATATGAAAAATAAAGTTTGCGTAGTGTTCGCTGCTCTAGAAGACTTCCTTATTTTAGTCCAAATTTTTTCCCATGTTAAAATAGAGAAAGATTCACCTAAATCAGATTCCCAATTGCATTCGACTGTCGATGTATCACCAGTAATAGAAGTATCTCTTAATTTCTTATAAATTTGAGATGCAGAGGAGGGAGTGTGTAAAAATGAGATTGTGATAGAAGAAGATTTGGTATTTGTAGAGGGGTATGTGAAAAAATCATAGGAAATTTGAGCGGCTGTGATCAATGACACATATTTGGAATAAAAGAGAGAGGAAGAGAAAAACGAGTCTGAATTATAGAAAAGGGAATACAAGTATCACCTTGAAAAAGTTGATGAGTCCATTTAAGACCGAAATCCAACCAATCTTTCCAAAAAAGAGTCCTATTTTTTATTTTAATATGTTTGTTGTACCAAATAGGGGATTGTAGAAATTGGGTACGATCATCTAGGCCATCAAATATGAGTGGATGAAAGATTTTACGGGCATTTTTAAGAATGGGGAGAGACAGCCTTGCTGGAGCGTAAGATAAGGACACGAATTCCTCAAAGGTGAAAGGATGAATGAGAAAGGATTCAATTTCTGCCCACGTAGGTTGGGAGTTAGATTCAGCCATATTCTCAGACAACAGAGAGGAAGAGTGTTTTTGAGAAAAAATGAGGTGTGATATGAAGAGAAATCAGGGAAATTGACTCCACCCCTATGTTTAGGTTGTTTAAGTTTGGAAAAAGAAATCCTAGCTCGTTTGTTTTGCCATAAAAATTTTGATAGGATGCTATAGATATTTTTATAACAGGATTTGGGAATATTAACTGGGAGATTAGATAAGAAG
The DNA here is from genome assembly GCA_963921515.1 of Calotriton arnoldi. Taxonomy (NCBI): domain Eukaryota; kingdom Metazoa; phylum Chordata; class Amphibia; order Caudata; family Salamandridae; genus Calotriton; species Calotriton arnoldi. Next base: position 335,114 of record CAWUFW010015612.1, on the reverse strand, counting down.
AATAAAATTATTGGAACTAGCATCATTTTTATAGAGTCCAATCTACCCCACCAAGATAAGAATAAGGGATGCCAGCGTGTCGTGGAAGTATTTAAAGTAATTTGTAGATTCTTTAAATTCAACGCTACAGTATCCTTTATAGAGGGTGTGAACCATAAGCCTAGGTATTTAATCTTAGTTGGACTCCAGTGAAAGGAAGAAGATAGAAAATCAGCATGGAGACAGTGTTTGTTTAGGGGAAGAATTTCACATTTATCAACATTGAGTTTGTATCCTGAAACTAAGGCAAAATTTGAAACCTCTGATAAAAAAGTCGGTACGGAAATTTGAGGGTTGGAGATAAATAGAAGAATGTCATCAGCATATGCTGAGAGTTTTAGATGTTTATCACCATATGGGAATCCAGTGATAGCATTATTCAAGCGAATCTTTGTTAAAAAGGGCTCTAATGCCAAAATAAATAAAAGTGGTGAAAGAGGACAACCTTGTTGGACTCCTCTGTAGAGAGGAAAAGAGGAAGATATAAGACCATTAGCTAGAATAAAGGATCTAGGAAAAGAGTAGAGTAATGAGACATAAGTAAGAAATTTGGGGCCAAAACCAAACCAGACCAGTGTTGAAAAAATAAATTGCCAATTAACTCTATCAAAGGCTTTTTCAGCGTCCAATGCAACAGCCGCCAAAGAATGTCTATGAGACAGGGATTTGCTGAGGACATTAAAAAAGAGTCTGGTGTTATCAGATAAATGCCGGCCTTTAATAAAGCCGCATTGTTCTTTGCCAATTAGTCGAGGTAAAATATTATCTAAACGGAGAGCAAGAATTTTCGCAAAGATCTTATAGTCCAAATTGATTAAAGAGATGGGCCTATAGTTCTTACATAGTGTATGGTCTTTATTTTCTTTAGGGAGAAGACAAATCAAGGCTTCTTGAAAAGAACCCTCTGATTTTTGGGAAGATATAAAGAATAAAAACAACTGGTGTAATTTAGGAATGAGGAGACTTGAAAAATATGAGTAAAATTCTATGGTAAAGCCATCAGGCCCAGGGGCTTTTCCTTTTTAAGTACTTGAATGGCTTTAAGAATGTCAGTAGGCTGTATATCAGCTTCTAAGGATGAGAAATCTACATCCAGAGAGGAAGGAGGGGGAATGGAAGATAAATATTGTGAAATATCAGTCTGTTGGGGGAGAATTCAGGTGTATAAAGTGTTTGATAGAAGTTAGTGAATTCTAAAAGAATATCTTCATCTTTATGGACTGTAATATTAGTTGAAGTTACAATAGATTCAATTTTTGTGCGTTCTTTTTTAATCTTAAGATAATTAGCAAGAAGATTGCCAGATTTATTTTGTGCGCTATAATACTTAGCACTAGACTTAAGTAAGAACAAATTTGCAGAATTGGTAGAAAGTTTATTGTAAGAGAGTTTAGCTTTAATAAGTTCATTTAAATCCGATTGGTTCTGTGATAAGTAATAAGTATGTTCCAATTTTTTAATTTGTGTACTAAGTAACTGTATGGAGTGAGAGGTTGCTCGTCGTTTTTGGGCTACGAATGAAATAATGAAGTCTCTAGAGGCAGCTTTAAAAGTATCCCAAATGAGTTGGGGGGATGCCTGAGGGGATTCATTTTCGGCAAAAAAAAAGGTTGCAAATTCGAGAAAGGTTGAGGTAAATTTAGAATCTAATAGAAGAGAGTTATTGAATCTCCATCGCCTGGTACCTGTGATGGGAGGGAGCAAATCCAAACTTAAAGAAATTGGAGCATGGTCAGAAATTAAAATAGAGCCTATGTCAGAGTGGGAAATATGTTGAGTTAAGGCTTTGGAAATAAAAAGATAATCTATCCGGGATTGAGAGGAATGAACAGGTGAATAATATGTGTATTCTTGTAACGTAGGATGACAAAGTCTCCAAGAATCTACAAGAGACCTTTGAAAGATAGTGGAAGTAAATTGAGTGTGCATGGAAGAGGGAGAGAATCTAGAATTAGATCGTCTATCCAAAAATGGGTCCATAATCATATTGCAATCACCACCAAGAATTAAATAGTCGTCAGTATATTGCATCAAGGAAGAGAGAACATGGTGCCAGAATAACTTGTCTTGATTAGTGGGAGCGTAAACATTGAAAATGGTTAAAGGAATCTTATTAATCAGTAAAGAGACTACAACCCATCTACCTTCCGAATCCTTGTCTTGCCTTATGATTTGGACATCCAAACGCTTATGGCAGAGGATAGCAACACCATTACGTTTCCCTGAACCTGGTGATGCAAACACATGACCTACCCAATGACGACGTAATTTAGTTATCTCAGTCTCTATTACATGAATTTCTTGCAGTAAAGCAATATCCCCTTTTAGATTGGCAATATGCGATAAAACTCGCTGACGTTTAATGGGGGACCCCAAACCTTTAACATTCCAAGATAAGATATTTAACGACATCTAAATGTAAATATTAAATCCAAAAGTACGATCAAACAGTTATACATAAATGTAAATAACATTGCAACATATGTCAAATTATTAACTTGAAGAACTGATATATGTAGAAAAAGAAAAGTAGGAAGTAAGAGAAGGAAAGAAAATGAAGATGAAATAAGAAATGAATTGAATTAGAGAGATAGCAGAAAAACCAGTAAGTGAAGTGGGACGGGGAATTAGGGGGAGACATGTAAAGGAAAAGGCGAAACATGTACAAAAGTGAGTGCAGGATATACAGATAAGATAAATACAGAAGAAGGAGAAGAGATGAAAAAATAATAAATGAACATACCACAAAAAGACATGGAAACATGGGGATGGTGGAACCACACATGGAAGACAGGACATCCACGCAGAAACTCCAAGACGAAACGGAAAGGGGGAGACACCGTCCAGGCGAAAAAGGTGGGATCACAGAAACAAGGACCACAATGAACTGCACATGACTTTAAGAGGTATGAAGAACTTAGTCATAATAAAACAACAAAATGTCAAAAAAATAGGCTCAAATTAACGAAGTGCGAGGGATTTCATGTTATCATCTTTGCAAGAGTCTAAGAAGTGTTGCAGACGTGCCGGATCCTCGTAGGCAGTGGTTTTATTGTTAAAAGTCACTTTCATAAGACAAGGATGAAACAGGCCATAACGAGCATTCAAGTTACGGAGCGCAGGTCTCATGTCTAGGAATTTCTTCCGTCGATCAGCAGTTGCTTTTGCATAGTCTTGAGCAAAAAGAGATTATTTCCTTGCCAAGATAATTTTCCTTTAGTTTTGGCAGCATGAAGGACTTTAAGTAAGTCTGTATATTCTAAAAAATACAGAATTACGCCTCTTGGTTTAGTGGTGGAAGTTGTAAATTTTGAGATTTGACCCAAGCGATGAGCTCTTTGAATGTTTAATTTCGGAGATTCAGGAAGGTCCAAAAGAGAAGGGAGAAATGATTGAAAGAAGGAAATAAGATCTGAACCTTCAATTCCCTCTACAAGACCATAAATGCGTAAGTTATTACGCCTATTGCGGTTTTCCAAATTTTCAACCTGTTGTTTTAGGTGAGATACCTCTAGTTGCAAAGGAGGGATCTGATTGGTAACATCTTGGATAGTGTCAACACGTTGAGTCAAATGCAAAGTTTGTTGCTCCATTTGGGACCACTTGTCCTCAAGAATTTGGAGACGGCCATTTGCTTCCTCCATGAGAGGTTTGAGAGCACGGATTTCTTGAAGAAGCAACTCCATAGACAGTGACATTGTAGAATTAGTTGGTGATGGCGGATCTTTTTTAACACGTTTAGTAGAGCTTGTAGTTGAAGTAGAGGGAATTTTAGATAGTTGCTTAGAGTTACCGCGAGGTATGGCAGAAGGTGTCGCATTTGTATGAGCTTGAGCAGGGTCAGATTCATCCATATTCTCTTGCAAGACACTAAAGGGGTTATCAGACAGTAGAGTGTTGTCAAGATTAGAACCATTACGAGATGAGTGTGCTTTTGCCATGACACACCACACTATTGTTCGCAAGTTTTATGGAGAACAGAGAGGCGAATTGAGTAAATCCCTTGCTACAAAAAACTCGAAGAAAAAACACAGAAAACCTTTAGTGTTGTCGAAGGTGTGTGTTAATGAAGAAATGAGAAGAAAATTACTTCATTGAGACATTCTTTTAGGAGAATCACCCAGCTGTTATGAGCAGAGCAGGCAAAGAGACATATGAGCAACAGAACGAATGATATGCACAGGCAGCATGAGGAGAAGAGTCAGGAACCAGAAGTATGAAGAGAATGACTCCGGCAGCTCCACAATAAAATAACAACTGCAGAAGAACAAGTATGATCAAAAGCGCGGTAAAATGCTCACTTTAAATGTTGAAAAATTGCTCAATTCATACTATTGGGCTTTATGACCGTTTGTAAAGTCTTGGAATGCACAGAGAAGGTCAGGAACATATGGGCAAAGGATGTAGCTAAAAAATCCTTGTTTATAATGTCCTGACAGAGCCCTCATGTGGGAAACAAAAGGACAGAAGCGCTGAGGAAATCGAGCGTCAGACGCTCAAAATGGCGGCCGCTCGATGTTGAGGAGAAACTGCACCTGCACAGGAAGAGACAACCGGCTCACCCCAGACGCTCACAAAGCTCCCAAAATGAGGCACGAGTCTTCATCTTTTAAATGCTGTAGAGTTGAGGGTCCGATATCGGGAAATGCCGCCTGGAGATCTTCCGGCTCCGTACACCGCCACGGAGCTCTACATGAACGCGGCCATCTTCCCTGGCGCCGAAGCCACGCCCCCTTGTCTTTTCAGTTCTGTTCTTCTTCTGGTTTCAATGGCATCATCAATTATTTCAATCACTGGGATCCATTCTTCCTGACTTATCTCGGGCTGTTCATCATGGATCAGTGACTTAATATCGAGGGACAAACTATCGACTTTACAAAATATAGTCGCCAAATTATCGAAAACTAGAATATCGACCACCAATACTTAATAAACAAAACACTAAAATATCGAAACCACTATATCGACTAAAATAAATATCGTTTCTAACTTTATCGAACATCAAAATATCGAAACAAAAATTATCGAAATACATTCAAATAACTAACAAAGAGCCATAATATCGACTCCCAAAATATAGACAGCCAATATTATCGTTTTTTTAATAAAATTGAATAACTGATACACAGTTAATTAAATATATCTTCAGAAAAAAATACATTTTCACAATATAAACATATACAAAACATTTAATAAATATAAAAATATATTTTGCAAACACATTAACACCCAAAAAATTTATTTGAGCTAATATCACTTTAGTCCTAAATAAATAAATACTTTAAAAATATAATGCACTAAATATATAACATTTTAATCATTATAAAACACATTTCACCAACAGAATATGGTAAAAAAAAAGAAAAAAAGGGTAACAACTTCTTAATTAGCGTCTTCCATATAAGGAAACAAACTGATAAAAAAATACAAAACTTGCACAACAACAAATAGAATGCTACCACTAACAAAAAGAACCAATAACATAAATGAACTAATTAATTAAACAGTATAAAAGCAAAGAAAAATTTATGTTCATTTCCACTTCACCCTACAAGAAAAAAGAAGAGGAAACTCTGCCAGATTGCTTCCTGATCGCAGACTTTGATTTCAAAACAAAGCTTTGAAACTGCATTAAGTAAGTAAATTAACATTTTAAATAGTACAATACTTCTAACATTCTCCCAAATATATGTGAAATTCATAATACACTAAGATGTATTTTTATTTATTTATATCTCCTCTACAGAATTTTCCAACAGCAAAAATAATCTACAACAGCTAAGAAAAAAAAGTTAATCAAAAAGTTAGGGGCCCATTACGATAACCGGCGGTAAAAAATCCGCCATCTACTATAGCCTGAAAAAACCGCCCGCCTGCACCAAGGGAATACCGACCGAGCAATTATGATGTCGCGAAGCAACCTCCACCCGCGGCGGCAAAAACACAGAACATTCCGCCCGTCCATGTCAGAGTAGAAGATTATCCGTCCGCCACGGATGCAATCCCGCCCGACAACCCAAATCCGCCCGCTCTGACGACCGAGACACTGGCCGTGAAATTATGATCTCCCCGACATGAGCGCGGTAAATCCACATATTTCCCGCCCGCCACGGTTAACAACAGTGATGAATAACTGACACGGCGGAAGGCCTGGCGGCCACGTCCATGCACGCAAATCATTGGTGCACCAAAGAAATACACACAACATGGCCAACAAGTCCACACAGCAAACTACGCCAAAAAACCCAAACACAGAACACATCCCAAAGACACATCCCCCCAGGCAAAACAAAAAAACTACAAATCCCAGGACACCAGGCACAACACACCTGAAAACGACAGCCCATCATGACACACCCACATAGGTAAGTACAAAAGCAGCCCCTTCACAGACCACAATCTCTTGCACTACTACAAAGCGAAGACGACAGCAGAGAACCCAGAGAGCCACAAAGGAAAGCAGCACACCACACGCACGCACACATCACACTCATCACCAACAACACCACCACCATCACCACTGAAACACCGGCATCACTAACCCCCTGCACATCACACACCACACACCACACACACACCACACCAGCACCACAAATACCAAACCACACACCATGGCAACACAAAGAATGTCTAAGTACACTGCCACTGAGTTGACGGTCCTGGTCGACGAGATCATCAAGGTGCACCCACAAATCTATGGGAACCAGGTCCAACAGACACCAGTAGCCACCAGAAACAGAATGTGGAGCAGGATCGTAGACCAGGTGAATGCAGTTGGGAACGTGCCACGCAACCGGGGTGAAATTGCAAAGAGGTGGCACGACCTGAAAAGCGTGGTCAGGAAGAAGGATGCCAAAACTCGTGAGCTGGCTGACAGGACTGGCGGCGGAAATCCCGCGCCATTCAAGACCTTCAAGGCGTGGGAGGAGAAGGTGCAAGGCATTTTACATCCGGAGAGTCTCACCGGAATACCAGGGGGAGTGGAGGCTGGTAAGTACAAACAAATGTATACCAGCACACCGCTATGTACTGTCATGCACTACCAGAATGCAACAGCTCCGAGGGATAAACACCCCCATGTCCAGTACACAATCCACAAGACATCTCTCACACATGCAACAGACACTCCCACACACTCAGCCCAAAGGTACCAAGAAACAAAACCATGGGGGCATGTGTACAGTCAGCCAGCACCACAACTCCCACCAGGTCCCCTTGTACCCCAGATGCGCCAGAAGGAGCACTCCCCACACCCACACACATGTGTCAGCCATAGCTGCACTAACCAACAAGTAACAGGTAAGTAGCCTTACCGCAAAGTCCATGTATCGGAGGGGGGACTTCAGAAGTACAACCCCCACCAGGCCCCTAGTCCTACAGCGCAGCAAGATGGAGCACTCCCCACACCCATGTGTCAGCCATTGCAGTGCACACCTTCACCCGACAGGTAGATATGTTTCCCTACATGGAGGGGTGTCTGTGGGTGGTAAGCCATCAACACAACTCACAACACGGCCCCCACTCCCACAGACCAGCAAGATGGAGCACCCCTCCCTCTCATAACCATGTGGTAGCCATTGCATTGCTCCCTCCAAACCAACAAGTAGGTAGACTACTGTACAGGGCGGGGTGTCTGTAGGCATGAGGACTGTACTACGACTAACATTTGGGACATGTCACGTAGCAGAGGAACAGGTAGCACTGCTCCCTGTCATAATCATGTGACTAATGTGCACACGGACATGAATTACAATCATAGCCCACATGAGCCATCTCAAATACAGTAACACGTAAGGAGTCACGTCTGCATGCACAAGTCTCACTGGAGTACTGACCCACATGGCGTTCACTGTGCCAGTCATCACACACATCAGCAACACCATCGAAGTCTTGTCCATGTAGTCATGTCTGCTTGTTCCGTTGACATTGTACAACATCACCCATGTAAGTCTATCTTGTCTCAATGTAACAGAGTGGAACCCCAGTAATGTCACATACACCACTGGACCCATGAACCACACAGCTACACAATGCACATTCAAAATCTCATCCATCTCATCTTGCAGCCCCAGTGTCATGAAAGGTATATCATCTAAACAGTTGTCCCATATACAGTAGTTCAGCAAAGATTCCTGCCGATGACCAAAAATGTGTCTGCAGAGTCTGAAGCGAACGTCACACTGTGATTTACAACATACCTAATATAGTCAACACCCCAAGAGCACTGCATTGCTGCACATGGCTGAGGGTAGCATGCACACCAAGGAATTGTCCCAACTGCAATACGTTGTGTGGCACACAACCATTACTCACTCACTACAATGCTTGCAGTGTAATGTCCCTAAATGACAACAGTGAGCAGATCTGCTGGGTATGTCAGACATACACACACCTTTGTCTCTGTAGTGTCGTGTGGCCAAAACACATGTCCCCTTCTGCACCCATATGTCACAGTATGTACCACAAAACCATATTTCATCTCAAAAGCGTTGATGGAGCTGTACTCCTTTTCCCATCTGCGTTTCTAAGCGGTTCATTTGAACCCCAAAACCATATTTCATCTCAAAAGCGTTCATGGGGCTGTACCCCTTTTTCCATCTGCGTTTCTAAGCGTTTCATTTGAACCCCAAAAACATATTTCATCTCAAAAGCGTTCATGGGGCTGTACCCCGTTTCCACCAAAGCCACAAAATGTAGGGGTACTGCAACACACACCGATTGGCATTCCAAATCCGTCCCATGCCACATGCACCCATCACACTATTCCATTGCCTTGATCACGCACACACATTGTAGAGCCATACACACGCATCTGGGAAATCAGTGCACAACTGTGCACAAACTGTGAATGTCAGACATCTAACACAAACCTTGCAAGGTGCAACACAATAACCTTTCGTCTCCGCCCCACAGGGGATGAACAGCATGATGCTGGAGAGGGAGACAGCAGCCATCACAGCCAGTCCACAAGCCCTCCACCCGACTCATGGATGTGGAAGACCTGGACACCTCTTCGGACGAGCACTCCCGACCAGGCACATCTGGTGTGGCAGGGCGCAACCGCTCCCCAGGACCCCTCCTACCCACCAACCCATCTCCCAGGGCTGGTGACCAGGCCCAGGCCCCTGCTGCCACGGTCATTGCGGCCACCACCACTGACGCAACCACCACCACCAGGGCCTCCCTGACCACTCACCCTGCGCAAGGGGTGGTACACATGTCGACATCCACCCTGGGAGCCAGAACGAGGCCCCGGGTGACCAATGTGGCGAGTGGGCAGGTCGGTGGCAGCAGTTCAGGTGGGAGGAGCAGGGTCAGGCCAACGCCATCAGAGCCTGGGAGCCAAGCCCTGCCGCAAATCGCCAGAGTCCTTGGGGCTTATGAAGAGGCCCAGGGACAATGGGCCCGGTCAGCTGCCAATACGCGGGAAGTCCTTGGGGTGTTGAGGTCCATGGACGCCCATATGGGCCAATTCGTGACCCGTATGGGCCAACTTGTCGACCTCATGGGCCAGCTAGTGGTGGTGGTGAGGGCCCAATCAAGGCCAACCACACCACCTCCGCCACCACCTGCTGGGGCGCAGGGTCGTGCAACATCCAGTTCCCCTGCGTCCACAGTGAGTGGGCAATCCTCAGCCACCACCAGCAGCCCACAAACACAACCCCCCCCTCTCAAACGTGGAAGGGGTCGTCCGAAGAGGAAACAGGTGTCCAGAGATGACTTTGCACGCTCCAAACGCCAGTGAGTCAGCCAGCCACGGTGGCCATCTACTGCATTCACTTGGACTACTATCCTACCCCACACTGCCATGTGAATGGCATGTGTCTGTCGGACTGGGGACACAGAACAACATGGGTACACCTTGACCATCACGCGGACATGACCGTCAACTCATTGTTTCAGCATGCACCACTTTTGTGATCACCTTGCCCACAATCACATGTCACCGCTTGAAATAAATACACCTGGATCACATTCTGTTTTATCTGCTCTGTTTTTAATCAAGGATGTGCAACCGTCACCATGATCAGAAATGCATCTGGAGTGTGGTATGTCGATAGGCCAGGAGAGGCTGTAGGGACCTAGGGGTGAAAAACAGAACAAGAGTCCATTGAATGTGTGTGTCACACACTCATCACACAGTACTTGTCATCAAGTTTAAGCAATGTACACACATCTCACAGAGCAACAGGGCACAATGCAACAGCCACTGTCAGTGGCATACTACCCTGGACATGGACCATTGCCACACAGCTCTCAGTGAACAATAGGCCGCCGTGACAATGCACACATACACCTACACAACTACAGCAACATCAGCCGTCGTACATGGTCACTCACCGTCAAGTGAAGTAGCGGGCGATGAGCTGCTGACGCTCATTCACTGCTTCCTCCTCTCCACTGTCCTCGTCACTGGACACGGCTTGGTCTGCAGGTGGGGGCCCTGGCTGATCACCGTCATCCACTATCAGGGGGATCTGCCTGCGAATCGCGAGATTGTGCAGCATGCAGCATGCCACAACTATCTGGCACACCTTCTGTGGGGAGTATGCCAGTGCAACCCCGGTGCGGTCCAGGCATCTGAATCTGGACTTCAGGAGTCCAAAAGTCCGCTCCACCACACGTCTAGTCCTCCCATGTGCCTCATTGTATCTGACATCAGCTGGTGTCCTAGGATTACGTAGTGGGCTCAGCAGCCAAGGCTCGTTAGGATATGCAGAGTCACCTGGGTGTGAGAAACACAGAGAATCGTCGCAATTCCAACAGGATACAAGACAGCATGTCACACCCAGCACGCTACACGAGTATGCATACTCACCAACAATCCATGCACGGTCCGGTTGAAGATTGGTCATCATTCGTGGGAGGATGCTGTGGCGCATGATGTGCGAGTCATGGGCGGATCCGGGAAACTTCGCACACACCTGTGTGATAATCATGTCCGCCAGGCACACCACTTGCACATTCAGGGAGTGGAAATGGTTCCGGTTCCTATAGATGTGCTCCATGGCCTGTGGTGCAACAAGGCCAACATGGGTGCAATCAATTGCACCAACAATGTGGGGGATGCGTCCAAGGGCATAGAAAGCACCCTTCACTGCCGCCAAATCACGAGCCCTGGGGAATCGGATGTACCGGTTCCTGTAGAGCATCATAGCTGACAGGACATCCCGTAGCACCATGCTGAACATGGGCTGGGACATCCCACCTCCACTGCCCACCGTGTGTTGGAAAGATCCGGTTGCGAAAAAATGCAGTGCAGCCATCACCTTAGCCGTGGGGCTGAATGCTGTAGGATACACCCTGCGAGGACGAAGGTGGGGTTCCAACATTGCACATAGGTGATGCAGGGTGGGTCGGTCCAGACGGCATTTCCGTATAACCTCCACATCCTCCATGTCTGCCAGCAATTGGTATGGGCGATGTATGTTTGTTCTCCTCCTAGGACAGATGGAAGTGGACACATGTCAATGCAACACACCACATGGCATTTTCACATACACAAAACTAAAATTACTGACAAAGCAATAGAATCACAGAACAGCTGACAAGTAGGGACAGCACAGCTACAATACTCTTACACAGGTCCCCTTACCAATAGCAATGACCACTGACACTAACCATTGCTATGAGCATGCACATGGGGATTTAGGCCATAATAGCTTGAAAGGCATGATGATGATTTCAGACTGCATATGTGGGAAGCGGCAACACCACGGCAATATACCTAGCTGCTGTGCCTGACACAGCTTCCGAGGCTGGGTGAGTATGGCACACACCAAAACACAATGTACACAGGCTGAGCGGCCCAAACAAGTGGGTCCTGTTGCACAACGGGATATGAGACAGTCAATGATGTCCCTAGTTCACCCAATGTACAGCACTGTACGTATCACACCTCCAACACACATTGACAGGTGTACACATTGAAAACTCCATTACAACACAGCTGTGTGAATGCAAATACACATCACAAGTGACACGTAACGTTGCACGTGCCAAGTGGGAGATGTACATTGAGAAATATGGCATGTGTGTGCATTTGCACATCCCATGCTCCCATGCTAATGTGTACATGATGATGTGCCAACAGACATGTGGAGGCTGAGCACTGTCCGTCAATGCCTATGCACACAGCATGAATTGGCCCTGTCTAGTGTGGACATGCTCCCACACACAAATCATGGCCACACCTGCAAATGCATGGCGCACATTAAACTGTGGATTCCACATGGCAACAGCGGACTGTACCCGCCATGGACCAGGCCCTTGAGGCCAACTCTAATGGCCCTCGTGGTTGCATCCTGCGTGTTCGACTATAGAGGTAAGCGTACCGGGACAGCTCGGAACAGGCCATTGGGTGCATTTGAAGTAGGCAGACATGGTACACCAATTGCAGCAGCTTGGACCCACTGAAACAGCCCCAGGGGGCTATATGAGTGTGGGAGGGAGACCGGCATTACCACAGCTTCCAGGGACTGCTGCCTGGCATCCCTCAACAACACCTGCTGCTGCTGCCACCTGTCTACCTTCATGTCGACGACTCTGAAGATATGTCCAGGTCCACTCACCAGCGAGGAGCTGGAGATCCTGGATTCCGAGCTCCACGCACACTGCCCAAGGCTATTTCTTGCAAACGTTGTGTGTGTAAGACAACTACAGTGTGTGTGGGAGTGCATGTGGGGGACACACATGTCGTTGATCCGCAGCACTATGAGTCAGAGCCTGTGGGGTTCCAACATGCACTGCTTACCATGCTTACTACAGGTGTAAGGGGTATGTAGGCTCTCTGGCGCTTTCCCATGCATTTCCCTCCCGAGTGGTGGTACATGGCATTTTCATGTCAGACATCCAGTGACGCAGCCACTTGGCAATGCAGGACTCAGGGCAGTTATTGCTTGTGTGAATGGCTGGCTGGGTCCCTGCTGGCCTTCTCAGTCTCAGCAGACCTGGGCTGCACATTGACCGCCCAATCCTAGAAGGAAATAACACTGACTGTACAGTGGGTTACATGTGTCTTTTGTTCACAACTCTCCGGAAATGCGCAAACTCAGCCCTGTCGATTGAACACTCCAGGCCTTGTGATAGGGATGTGTGTGAGAGATAGTAGCACTGAATGTGACCTCCATTGAGGGGTGAGCCATTCACAGGGTGAGTACGTTGAGGGCTGCGCAGTGTTGGACACAGTGAGTCCACCCACAAAGATGTGTTGCCTTGTCATCTATGTGTTGGTCTACCTGACAATGGACAGTAGATGTGGGCAGACTACACATTGCTCAATGTGCTGGCATCCTGCATGTGAATGGGATGGACAGGTACTGTGTACACACTCCCACCAGCATGCATTCACGTGTGGTGTACACATGCTGTCATGCCATGTCCTATTACTTCTTGGCTCTGTTACACATCTCTGAGTATTTTGGATGGGTCAGCATCATGCCACTGTGATTGGTGGATGTGGATGATGATGAGAGGTGTATGAGTGATATTTCAACCCTCTTGTGTACCATCCCTGCAGTTGGAAGTCCTCCAGCCCAAGGCCTTGTGATGAGCCATTGCATCCAAGTTGATGCCTCTGTGTATGTGTAACCGACAGTGCAGCCAATTCCACAAAGGGTGTGACGTCATCTGCCGGATGAGCGACTACGTGGCGGAGATGAATCGGGGGATGCCCCCTCGTATTGTCAGGTTAGCACGGCGCTGCATTTCACCACTAATGGTCTGCATCTTGACAGTCACACAGCCTGTGCCGGATGCACGTTTGTAGGGGCATCAGCAGCAAGCAAGTGTACAGTATTGTGGGATGGTGTCTTTTGCTGTGAGAGGCAGCATGTGTCCACAGCCTACCCATAATCTGGGTAATGTGATGTCTGTTCTGTGATGCAGTGGGTTGTAAGTGTACTCTGTGCTGGGTGCATCTGACATGCATATGCGATTCCTGAGGGTCAAGATGTAATTTGAGCACTCAGCATTGTCAATGCATTCAGAGTCGTAGCCCTCAGGAACAACCTGTAGTAGGCTGGAGTGGCAATTCACATGTATGTTTGAGGCACTGTGCCTACTCTGATTTCGTTCGGACATATGTGTGCGATGCCTCACCTCATATACCTGGTACTTACACATCTGGCACACTGTGCAACAGTAGTTGTGCTCGTGCGAACGACAGGTGGATGGCATGGGCTCATGACCATTGTGGACTGTCATGTTGCAGTCTGTGTGAGTGGTGTCCCATTCTGCTCCATGCAGGTATGTCCTTGGCCTAATTACGTAGTGGTCATCCTTGCCACCATCAGGACAGTGGGTGTGCACACAGCGATTTGTGGCTATGGTCTCAGGGTGACACAGGCCGGGTGTTGTGCTATGTGCACAACACATGTGCCACTTATTTGCGGCTTCATTTACTGTACGTCAGCCAGTATGTGTTGATTGTGGTGGCTGAACACAATTGCACAGGTATCGTGCAACATGTGGATTTGAGAATGTCCTGTGCTGCTTCCCTTGCACATGTCTATTTAATTGATGCCAAATGAGTGAGGCCACCTCGCTCTCTCTCATGTAGCATCTCCCGTGGGTGCTGAGGGACAGGGGACGGTCAACAGTGGTGAGGCATCGGATGAAGCAGCTGCACAGGAGCTGAGTGAGACAGATGTGACCAGCGCCTCGGAGGGGCCAGATGTGTGCTGGATGAATAACAGGCCGAGACGCCAATTTCTGCGTCATCTGAGGACAGAGGTGATGCATCCATGTGTGCTAGCACAAGGGACGTGGACTCTGGCTCCTCTTCAGCCACGCGGAGGCCAATGCCCGCCCTCCCATCTACTTCCACTGGTGCAACACGTGTCGGCACAAGGATGAAGGATAGAGTGTCCTTCACACCAGGCACAGCTGCCCCTGCACATGTGACCCCTGCTTCCCTCAGTGCTGGGTCTGTTGAGCTTGTGCGGCATCTCTGCGTGGGGCAGACAGCTCCCCTCAATGACCTCATTGCCCATGACATCACCTTGCCGCAGCTGACATAGTTCATGGAGGGCCTACATGTACGCGTGGGTGGGCTACACCAGACTGTCCAATGGTTGTCCTCCCCAGTCAAGGTGGGCCTTCAACTGGGCCAATCTCAGGCTGACATTCCTGACCCTTTATCCACCCCCTGGAAAGTGGCAAATCTGACAACAGCAGGGCACAAGTCCTAAGAAAGAGAAGTGGGGGACGCTGACGTCACGACAGGAAGTGACATCACGAAAGGTGGCTTGCACCGCCAGACTCATTGCCTCCCCTCGCCCACCCCTTAGATGCGATTGCATCAGAGAAGCCAGCGCGTGCACCAGCAGCTCCGATCTCGCCCCAGAGAGGCCAAAGAGTGAATGTGTGGCTCCATTTGCTCCAGTTATCGAGCTTGCTGTAAAATAAGTGGGGGGATGCCGTCCACCCACGTGGTACCCCGACTCGAGCCCTGGTGTGCAGGCAAAGTGTCCTATTGGCTTTGCGATATGTGTGAGTTGCATGACACTCGTTGGCAGGGGATGGCTCGGAGGCCCGTCACCCTGAGGCCCATGTTTCACTCCATGGGTCCCTTGTCAATGGCAGCAGATGTAATGACTATGCGCGCCGGGGTGGGTCTACCTTTCGTCTGGGATTGTGTTTGCGGCCTGGCCCGCTAGGGCAGCTACAGCCTCTGTGTGTTGCATGTGGTGTATCCGGACTCCGGAGGCTGTCATGCATTGTCACTGTTGTCCAGGGCTCGAGTCGGGGTACCACGCGGGTGGATGGCGTCCCCCCACTTATTTTCCCGCGAGCTCGATTACTGGAGCAAATGGAGCCACACATTCACTCTTTGGCCTCTCTGGGGCGAGATCGGAGCTGCTGGTGCACGCGCTGGCTTCTCTGTTGCAATCGCATCTAAGGGGTGGGCGAAGGGAGGCAATGAGTCTGATGGTGCAAGCCACCTTTCATGACGTCACTTCCTGTCGTGACGTCTGTTTCCCCCCACTTCTTATTTAGGACTTGTGCCATGCTGCACACTGAGAATGTGTTGCCTGCGAGATGTGACCAGGAGAAGGGCGCCATGACCTCCCACCCACCAAGCTCCACTGCCATCCCGTGCGCTGGGTAGCCTGTGCAGGTGGACAATGTAGGGGGTACACCTGGAGTACAGGGGATGTAAGTGCCTTGGCAAGGGCCTGGCAGATGCACAGCAGTATCCAGCATGTCCCCAGAGGGAGGGCTAACATCTACACCTGATGCAGCATTGATCGTGTGCCCGCCTGTTGTGCCCACATGAGTTCACATTCATCCCCAGACAGGTAGGCTTTCCAAATACCCAACACAGTGGAAATCTAACCCTCCGGAATACTCCCCACACAGTCTGTTTCAACACTGCATGAGTGCACCTACCCGTGCCACCAACCCACCTGGGCCAAGCAGCCCTCCCGCTTCACATGCCACATGTGTGTCTTCCACAGTTGTGCTTCTCTCTCAGGGGCGGACCTCCAACTGTCCCGTAGCACACAGACAGCACCGAGTCGGACTGGCATCCTGTTTGAATGGTAGGCACCCTCACACAACTACCTGTGACACAGTGGTGGCTGTAATGGCTATTGTGACTGCCATGGCAGTGTTGCTGGCCATGGCAGGGTACACTCACACACATTGCATACGCAGCTTTTCGTGTCACTACTCTGCACATCGGACTGGCCACTGTCCCTGGTGTTGATCAATATTGCCGCCTGTCTATGTAATCTGTGACTGGATGCTGTTGTTCCTGTAGTCGGTTGTGTCTGTGTAGTTGCTGATTGCAGTTGTTGCTGTGTGTGCATAGTTAAGTGAGGCACAAGCCGTGTATGGTACCTGAACAATTGCAATGTCTGGTCTCACATTCCAATGTGTTTTACACGTGGCAGGGACTTCACTTCTTTCAGACTCTGCTACTTGTGTGTGTGATGAAGAAGTATTTTTGTGACACGGATTGTCTGCATGTATTTGGTGGTAATTCTGGGAAAATGTATACGTGTCATGTTTGCGTGCAAGCAAAGCACAGGGTGTGAGTCTAGCCACAGGATGACAGGTAGCATGTGCAGAGTATGCGGGTATGTGTGAGCTTACTTTCTGTGTGGCCAGCAGTGTAGGTGTATGTTAATCTTGTGATGAACATTGAGCCTGGGCACATGGCTTACTTTCAATGTGTGCATTTGGGAGGTGTAGGTGTGTGTGGTGTGAAGGGTGTGACTTTGGGGTAGTGTTGGTGTGTGTGTGTGCGCTCTGGCAATGTCGACTACACACATGTGTTACCCAGGCCCATGGTGGGTGTTTGTATCCGTGTTCAGGTCTGTGAATGTGATCACATGTGTGTATTGTATGTTGCACAGTGTGCAGTGTGTGGGTGTGTCCTTGCAGTTCAGGATGACTCCTACTTGATATGTTTTGGACATTGTGTGTCTGCAGGGTGTGTGACTGTCAAGATTGTGCCTTGTTTAATTGAGCATGTATGTGAATTTATGCAGTTCGTACTCACTGTGCAGACCCGCCCACCCACACTGATATCGTGTGTGTGTTTTGTCATGCATTGCTGTAGCATGCTTCTTGCGTGGCTCCTACTTTTGCTTGATGAGTGTGATGTCAGACTGTGAAGGTAATTATACACATATGTAGGACTGGGCTTTGTAGTGACCAGGCCGTCAGTGTTAATGTGATGATCTGTTGGGCCACGTCAGAGTCTGACAAGCCAAGGCCCACGACCTGTAGTATTTCACTAGGTCCACTGTGGCGGCAAATCATATGCATTGACATCCAATGACACTAGACTACATGGTCATCTCACGACTCTCGTGTACTTCACACACTCTCATCCTCTCTCATTCGTACTTGTCTTCGATAAATAATTCTACAGAGTCACATATTTGCTTCAAGGCATGTATTTGGACTTACTTCCTCTGTGATGCAGTATAGTGGACACTACTGGCAGCAAAATGCATGTGGAGGATATACTTAGCATGATTACACATACAAAAGGGGGTACAGGTAGATGTGATTAGTTGTTGACTGTGGAATAAAGGCTTCAGAGTTACAACTGCCTTGCCCTTGCTATGCTAAAGTACATTTGCTCATTACTGAGGAGCTCTAGACTTTGACACAGACAGTATTCATTTTGCCTACCAGACAGTTTGACATCATAGGCACAGTACATCTCAGTTCCATGGTACAGGATTACTACAATAGTGACTCCGACACACCTGCGTCAGAGGTGACATCAGAGCATGAGCCTACATGCATGCAGCAGCGTCTCACAAGTTGTTGCAATGTGGTGGCTACTGAACATGACACAATAACTAGGGCCATGTTGTAGGGGGTTGCATTTGTTGTCCATGCAAAAGTCCTGGCACGGAAGTACAGACAAAGGTGAGGTGACAGTTCTCACGTAATACAGCAGACAGATAAGTGTGCACTGACAGGTGCATGTGTTCAGGTGCGCAGAATACATATTAAAGCATAGTTGTTCGTGCAGTATTGGCCATGTGGTTACTGTACACAAGTCCCATACCTCTGCCTCCCCCTGTTCATGCAGAGACACAAGATATGGTGAGGAACAGAGTGCATGTCCCGAAAATGTCAGATGTCATGGCAGTGGGGTTGATGGTAAGGTGTTAGTTGCAGATTGTATGGTATAGTTGTTGTACAGCTAACTGCCCACTCCGTGCGAAAGCCACGCATAGGTACGGTGTTGAACATCAATGTTCAATTGGGGGTATTGAGTCGGGGACCCATGAATTGACAAGTTGTCATGTATGCGATACCTTCCAGCAGGGCATCCATCCCATTGATGGTAAACATGGATGACATCCAATGAAGCGGATGGTGGGTGGCAACGTGTTCGTCGTAAGTTGTCCCTTGTAGAAGCCTGATGGGACATGTTGGATGACATTCGATGAAACTGTGATCCAGAAGACATTGTGTGGAGGCACACTGGTCCCATTGCAGTGTGTCCCCGATTGCAGCCACATACGCCATGCCCCCATACACTGAACAGATCCTGTCGTGGGCGTCCAGGGGTGCAAACAAGTGTACCAAGTCCGCCTTTGGACATGCCGGGTTGGAGAGACATAAATCCAAAGGACAGTGGAACGGACACCTCCGACAGTAGAAGACGGGGATGACGCAGCTGAACATTGCAATGCGGTAAGTTACTCGGTAACTTACATTCAGCATAGCCAGATTTGAACAGCCCACTATGTGTAGCAAGCTGTCACTGTACAGCTTGATCTGTCCGGCGTAGTTGAGAAGCACTGGTGCAACAGCCATTTTGCTACAGGGTGATGTGATGGCGTGCTCTGGCTGCCTGAGCAGTCAGCAGAGTGCAACCTCCGACGATGCTGGGAATTCAGGAATGGATGTACGGCGGCAGGACTTGTGGTATAGCTTGGGCGGAGGACACAGGCCCTCATCCCACATGCTTCAATGAATGGTCAAGGCCAGTGGTGTCTGACTCTTTCCAGATTACTTGCATTTGGCCCACATGGAGGAGTGGTATCATTGTATTTTGTAGTATTATCTTTCTTTCATGTTAGGCACTATCTGCCAGTGGAAGTTTTACTCTGCATGGCTATGTTTGGCTTCTTGTTGGTACAATGGCTCCATTCTCCTGCATAATTAGTTGCAATGTGATTTCAGAGTAGGAATGGAAGGCCATTCAGTGCTATCTGCTCTCCCGTGTGTGGGCGGGACACTCCGTTGCCGCTGTACATTGAGGCTTCTGTGTGGGTGTAGTGATTGGGAACACCTGTTTCAGGCAGCAGGGTTTTTCTATTTTGTACATTGCATGGCTTGATATTGCGAGCAGGATGGTATAGGTATTTTTGGATGAGACTGGCGTGCCTTTTGCGGACAATGTCCATATTCTGCGCTGTTATGTAGCAGCCGCCGTGTGCTTCTCCATGTTTTGCACACAAGGGTGTGTCCTATTTTGCCATCACATTACTCCCCTGTTCGGGACACTTGTGTGACATCCAGTTGACAACTGTGAGTTGTCGGTTGGGGACATGACTGATGCAGGAAGGCCACGTGACAAGTGCCTTCAGGGTGGGGCTGGTGTGTGGGGTGTGTAGTTGTGACTCTGTGGTGTTTGTGTGCAGTCCATGCGTGGCGCTGTCGTTGGCCTCTGCGTTGTGCGCATGTGTACCTGCGCCATCGCCGCTGCGCTGCGGTGCCGTGACGGGGACGTCACTTCCTGGTCCCGGGTAGTGGGTGCCCAGGATGTTGCAAGTTTTTTTTTTACAGGTGGGACATGTGTCGGTACAGTGGTGGATGTGTCCTGTACACACAGGGGTGTCTGGGGGGGCCATGTGCAGTTTTTCCGCCCTTGCATTGTGTGCAGTGTTTGCGTGCCCTTGTTGTGTGTCTGCCTACCTGCGTCGTCGTGGCGTGTTCACTCCTAGGTGGTGCATCATGTACAGCATGGGGATGGCCTGGAGTGCAGCATTCATTTCGGGGTGGGCCGCCTTTTTGGTCTCCGTACTCAACAGTCGGGTTTCCTCCTTGGTATCTCGTGCGGTGTCTCTTTGCCGGTGAGGCTGTTTGGTTGTGGCATCGTAATTTGTACGCCGGGCGGTACGTCATTTCGTCGGACGGTGTGTCTCCATTGGCTCGCGCCGCTACATGACCGGGCGCACTTTGATGGCGGGCGGCGTCGCAGGCTTACGGGCGGTGTTTGGCTGACTTTTCACATCCTAATTTTGCGGGCGTGTGGGCCGTTGCTGGCGGACGGTAACTAGCGGTTTTTACCTCCGACAGCACGGCGGTAGTGCTTCCTCCCGACATCGTAATGGACCACTAAGTATCTTAAATTGCTATTTTAAACAACACCCTAAATTTAGAAAAGAAAAACGAACTCTTTCCCAATTCCCCTACCACCTACAACAAATATATTTAACCCTTTTGCTGCGTGCGTCGTCCAACGGCCGTCGCGAGCACTACCTCGGTAGTGCTGCGCACGTCCGTTGGCCGACGTGGCCCCGCCCGCTTAATAGAACGTTCCGCACTGGCGCGGAACGTTCGAAGCAGCAAAGGTGTTAAATATCTTAACATTATTTTTTCTTATATCAACAGAAAGACCTTCAACATTCCGAAAATAAAAACTTCAACACATCAAAAGAACATTTTTCTTGCCATCAAATTCAACATTGTAAGTATATTGCAAAAAATGTATATTTTAGAAACAAAATAATCGACTGTATTATATTAATTAAATTCTATATACATTTTCTTTAGCATTAAAGACACCACCATGACTGAAGGCACACAATTCATAGAGTCCCAGAAGGGGAAAATGCTCCTATGTTATATGGGTTATGTGTATACACAGGAAAAGCAGAAAGATTTAAAAGTGTTTTGGAAATGTAGCAAGTATTATTCTAACAAATGCTATGGAAGAGCCATAACGCACAAAACTACTGTTTTCTCTGTGAAGGAGCACAACCACCCCCCAAATATAACCGAAATTGAAGTTAGGGATGCTCTGGAAAATATTAAAGAAGCAAGCAGTAGTACAGACAAACCCACTAGTGAAATATTAAAGGAGCAATTACTTAGAGTACCCCAACATGCATCTGGACAATTGCCATCCATAGATGCATTAAAAAAAGTTATAATTAGACAGAAAAAGAAAACGACAACTACCATACCTGTCCCTAAAACATTTCAAGAAGTACTTATCCCACCTGAACTAAGCATTACCCATAATAACGAACCATTTATTTTCTACAGCAATGTGACACCTGGATGTTGGATGGGACATTTAAAATATGTCCCAAACCATTTTTCCAGCTATGCACAGTGCATGCTATATATCAAAATACTAATATTCCCTTCATCTATTGCTTACTCCCAAATAAAACCCAAACTACCTATCTAGAAATTCTCAACCAAATAAAAAACGAAAACACTAAGGGGGTCATTAGGATAGCGGGCGGATCGCCACCGCCTGTATGGCGGTGGCGATCCGCCTGCTATTTTCCTCCGCCCGCTGCACATTTCCCCACCGCCATATTACGATGGCGGTGGGGACCCAGGCGGACGGAAAGACCGTATTGCAGGCCTTTTCCGCCCGGTAGGCAATCGGGCCGATTGCCTACCGGCGGAAAACCGACGGAAAGACCGTCTGCCGGTTTTCCGCCGGTAGGCAATCGGCCCGATTGCCTACCGGGCGGAAAAGGCCTGCAATATGGTGGCGGTGCCTTGCAGGCACCGCCATCCATATTACGATGGTCGGCGGTGCAGGGCTTTCCATGGCGGTGACTCTGCCATGGAAAGCCAGGCGGATTCCGCTTTCGGATGTTGGGGGGGGTGGGGGGTGCACATGGCATTGTCATGGACATGGTGGCAGGCACCTCGCGGTGCCTGTCACCTTGTGCATGACGATGCACACAGTGCATTCCCAGCATTGTGGCGGGCGGAGCTGTGCGCACCGCCCGCCACAATGCTGGGAATGGAGGATGCCACCGCCACGGTGGCATCCTAATCACCTGTGCAGGACCGCCGCACCACTGGCGGCCGGTCTCACCACCGCTAGGGTGGCGGGCGGACGAAAGTCCGCCCGTCATCCTAATAGGCCCCTAATTATTTTCCACAGAAAATAATCATCGATTTCGAGCAAGCAATGATTAACGCAATACTAAAAACTTACCCTCAGACAGCTATCCAAGGGTGCTACTATCATTTTAACCAGTGTCTGTGGAGACATCTCCAAAAGTCAACACTAAGGGGCCCATTACGATGGCGGGCGGACAAAGTCCGCCCGCCACTGTAACGGTGAATGGGACCATCCACCATAGGAGTGGCGGTCCCGCCGCGAGTATTAGGATGCCACCACCACGGTGGCATCCCCTATTCCCAACATTGTGGCGGGCGGTGTTCACAGCACCGCCTGCCACAATGCTGGGAATGCACGTTGGGCATTCACATGCACAAGGTGACAGGCACCGCGCGGTGCCTGCCACCTTGTCCATGCCAATGCAGGGGGGGTACCATAGGTACCCCCGATGTGCATCCCCCATTTCCCCAACATCCTGGGGGCCGGCTACGGGCCCCCAACAGCGAAGACCGTATGCCTTGCCATGGCGGCAACACCGCCATGAAAAGGCTGCTCTCCGCCATCATCATAATATGGACGGCGGTGTCTTGCAGACACCACCACCATATAATGTATGTTTTCCGCCCGGTCGACGAGTCGACCGGCGGAAAAGCGGCGGACGGTCTTTCTGTCCACCGCGGACCCCCCAGCAATCATAATATGGCGGGGGGAAAATGTTAGGCGGGCGGAGTGAGAGAGCGGGCGGATCGCCACCGCCATACAGGCGGTGGCGATCCGCCCGCTATCATAATGACCCCCTATGTGTTCAATATGCAACAGACAGTACCTTAGCATATCAAATTAAAAAACTTGTAGCCCTAGCCTATGTGCCTGTGACTGATGTAGCAGAGCACTATAACCTGTTAATAGAGAGCCCCTACTACAAAAGAAATGAGGAGAAATTAAGCCCACTACTGGATTACTGTGAGGATACATGGGTAGGTAGACTACATAGATCAGGGCACAGAAGATTACCTAAGTTCCACATTCCATGGTGGAATGTGTACCTTAGTACCCTAAACAAGCAAAGCAAAACTAACAATGCTGTTGAAGGATGGCATAATGCCTTCAAGGCAACAACAGGCAGAGGGATACCTACACTTCACAAATTACTACAATCTATCCAAAAAGAGCAAAGTTACCAACAACTTAGAATAGAACAATCCATTACACTAATTGGACCAAAACTAACTAAACAAACTAAAAAATGTATGAACTTCTACAAAGTCAAGTTACACTCTTCCCAACAACTAGAGGCCTAGAATACTTATCCCTAATAGCAAAAAGCATACTTTAAATGTAAAGTAAACAGTAATTAATACATTTTCTTCTAAAACCCAACATATACATGTATATATATTATTTTTATATTTGATAAAACATTAATAAATTGTCATATATATATATTATAATAATATAAATATATATTGACAGCTTAATAATATTTTACAAAATATAATACATATTAAAATATAATAAAACAACATTTCTCTCCCACATAAAATATTAAAAATGACTTACAGTTGTTGTAGCTCCAAAGCTAACTTTACACATCTTCTACATCCAGCCAGGTGTCGGTTTCTCCAAATTAAATTAAAATAAACCCACAAAAAAATGCAAAAATGCAAATATCGCCAAAAACAAATCCTCTCTCGATAAATCAAATTGGCAAATACCATAAAAAACCCGAAAAAATAGGATAGTAAAAAAACGCTCCATGAAAACGTGAAAAATTAAGAGGGTGTTAAATAAATTTTAGTTTACAAAACTAATACACACCTCTTAGAAAAAAACCACATAAAGTTATACACATATTATAGACTCTAAACACTTAGGGGCCGATTCCGATCTCGGCCGGTAGGGCTCCGAATCGGATTCGGCTTTACCGGATCCGATTCGGAGCCCTGTTTCCCGACCGAACCGTACGCGGGTCCGGCCGAGCGAGTACGATGCGAAATCGCCGACCGACTCGTCCGGGCGTCCCGACCGCTCCGACCGACTCGCTCCCGGCTCGAACCGCTCCGACCGACTCGCTCGGACTCGACTCGCACCGCGCAATGGAGACGTTTCCCGGCCGGGTAAGTACGATGCGCGCCGCGAGCAGTCCGACCGAGCCGCGCACTCCGGCTCGTAAGAGCTGTCGGAGCCGTACTTTGGGGGTCCGTGTCGGACCCCCTGTACGCGTAGCCACGCGAGTCGCACACAGGGGGACCCATGGGTCCCCCTACCTGTGCGTGTACGGCGCGAATCGCTTCGCCGCGTACCCGCTGTAGGGGCGCCCTTGTCCGACTCGCACCCATTGAGTCAATGGGAGCCCGCGTACGCGTTGTACGACCGGCTCCCATTGACATCAATGGGAGTCCGACCGACTCGAGTCCGATAACATACGGACGCATCGTACTCGTTCGGTCGGACTGCACGGGTCCGATTCGGTCGGAAATCTCTCCGGGTCTGGCTCAGTCGGAGAAATTTCCGGCCCGAATCGGAATCGACCCCTAAGGCGTCGATTCCGATCTCGGTCGGTAGGGCTCCGAATCAGATTCGGCTTTATCGGATCCGAGTCGGAGGCTTTGTTTCCGACCGATTCGTACATTCGTCCGAGCGAGCAAGTACGATGCGATTGAACGCGAAATCGCCGACCGACTCGTTTCCGGGTCCGAACCGCTCCGTCCGACTCGTTCGCACTCGATTCGTGGCGCGCAATGGAGACGTTTTACGACCGAGCCAGTACGATGCACGATCCGGACAGCCGGATCGAGTCCGACCCCCCTTCACCTGTAGTCGGACACAGGGGGGACTCATGGGTCCCCCCTATACAAGCGTGTACCAACACGTACCCACTATAGGGGGCCCCCTTGTGCGCAACGTACCCATTGAGTCAATGGGAGCCCATGTACACGTCGTACGACCGGCTCCCATTGACTTCAATGGGAGTCCGACCAAACCGAGTCCGGCAGCATACAGCCGCATCGTACTCGTTCGGTCGGACTGCAGAGGTCCGGCTCGGGTCGGAAAACAATCCGGATCCGGATCGGTCGGAGTGCTTTCCGACCCAGATCGGAATCGGCCCCTAGGCCTCAAACACCAATTCTAGTCAAAACTAAAAAATTCGAACATACACCTAAAACACACCAAAAAGACAACGACCTAACAGTAAATACACTATACACCAACTAACTACATCCAAATTAAAGTAATAACTTATTTTAAATAAAGAAAATTAGTCTTACCTGTCTCAACGCAAAGCAGCTCCCAACCGCGATATGACCTCCGGTGAAATGACCAAAAACAACAGGTAGCGGTTACAAAATTAGTCCCCCTAAACAAAAATGGCTGGTTAAATAATATTTTTGATCTTAAATAATATGAACACTTGCAATAAAGTTATAAATGAATAACAAATAGAATTTTTTAAATGTAGCAAATGTTTATATACATTTAAAAAATATCGTAACATTTTTTCAACATTGTTAATTTATAATAATACATAATATATTATATATATATTAATTATTATTATAAAATATTTATTTGTATTACTTACTATACTTTATAAAAAAATGCATAAAATATATGCAAATGTTAAATACATACATACCTTTTTTTTAAAATAATAGAAACTTAAACAATGTAATTATTAATATTATTAATTATATACATATTAATCATATTAATAAAAAATATATCTTGTGTATATGAAAAAATGTTCTGTAAAAATAATATTATATTTTGTTAAATACAAGTATATTATAATGCAATATTCTTTTTCAACAAATTATATTTTATATTATAAAATGTGAAACATGGAAAAATAAACTGATAAGTAATATATCAATATTAATTTGTATAAAAAAAATATTTGTCACAAACATGCAAAATACTATTTTATGTTACTAATTAACAATACATGGATTATAAAACATAATGTATAAATTATATATGTTAAAAAATATATATTGTAAACATTGTAATGTGTTCAAAAAATGTTATACAAAAAAATAAAATATGTAAATATTTTCACCATATGTCTGCATCTATATAACATTTTCAAAATAAAATACAAGTTTTTCATCTAACTATATCCTAATAAAAATAAAATGTTTGTTTACCCTATTTGAAAGTCTGATTATTTTGCAATGTATGTTATTTTATTATATGTTTATTAAAAATGCATATATTTTACAAAAATAGTGTTGTACATCAATAACAATTTAAATATATATTATTATATTTATTAAACAAGAGACAATTAATATTATAATACATACATGTAACAACTGTATTTTTTAAAATATATCATTTTCACATATATACAAATATATTTAATTTAAATTAGCTACACCAAATACTATTAATGCAAATAACTTAATAAACTCTACACATATATAATTTATTACTCCCACTACATTTATTATTAATTAATAAAAGCTTAAATATACTAAATAAACATAATATACTATTCCCACTCCACTTACTATTAAATCAGGGAAGGTGTTGGTCAGTAAATCAATATAATGAACTATTGCCACTCCAGTTAGTATTAAATCAGGGAAGGTGCTGGATAGTAAAAAAATATAATTAAATATTTCCACTCCAATTAATATTAAATAAGGGGAGGTGCTGGATATTAAATCAATATAATTTACTATTCCCACTCCAGTTAGTATTAAATAAGGGAAGGTGCTGGATAGTAAATTATATTAATTTACTATTCCCACTCCAGTTAGTATTAAATCAGAGAAGGTGCTGGATAGTAAATAAATATAATTTACTATTCCCACGCCAATTAATATTAAATAAGGGAAGGTGCTGGATAGTAAATCAATATAATGTATTATTCACACTCAAGTTAGTATTAAATAAGGGAATGTGCTGGATAGTAAATAAATATAATTTACTATTCCCACTCCGGTTAGTATTAAATAAGGGAAGGTGCTGGATAGTAAATCAATATAATTTACTATTCCCACTCAAATTAGTATTAAATCAGGGAATGTGCTGGATAGTAAATAAATATAATTTACTATTCCCACTCCAGTTAGTATTAAATAAGGGAAGGTGCTGGATATTAAATAAATATAATTTAGTATTCCCACTTCATATAGTATTAAATCAGGGAAGGTGCTGGATATTAAATCAATATAATTTACTATTCCCACTCCAGTTAGTATTAAATCAGGGAAGGTGCTGCATAGTAAATAAATATAATTTACTATTCCCACTCCAGTTAATATTAAATAAGGGAAGGTGCTGGATAGTAAATCAATATAATTTACTATTCCCACTCCAGTTAGTATTAAATAAGGGAAGATGCTGGATAGTAAATAAGTATAATTTACTATTCCCACTCCAGTTAGTATTAAATCAGGGAAGGTGCTGGATATTAAATAAATATAATTTACTATTCCCAACCCAGTTAGTATTAAATGAGGGAAGGTGCTGGATAGTAAATAAATATAATTTACTATTCCCACTCCAGTTACTATTAAATCAGGGAAGGTGCTGGATAGTAAATAATAATTAATTACTATTCCCACTCCAGTTAGTATTAAATGAGGGAAGGTGCTGGATATTAAATAAATATAAATTACTATTACCACTCCAATTATTATTAAATAAGGGAAGGTGCTGGATAGTAAATCAATATAATTTACTATTACCACTACAGTTAGAATTAAATCAGAGAAGGTGCTAAATAGTAAATAAATATATTTTACTATTCCCACTCCAATTAGTATTTAATAAAACAAAATATTGGTCAATAAATGAATATAAATAATTATTACCACTCCAGTTAATATTAAATGAGTATAGGTGTTGATTAGTAAATAAATATAATTTACTATTCCCACTCCACTTTAACTTAACTTATATTAAAATTTTGAGAGTAAACAAATATATTATTAAATTCACACTCTAGTTAAAATTCAAAAATGTAAAACTATTTATAAAATTTACATTTCATCGACAAATTTTATTACAATAAATATATCTTAAATAATAATGCTACCTAATAAACATTTATAAATTTTTGTTCAAAATACAAACAAAAAAAAAAGAGTTAAAACACTCTTTATTATAATATTCCCACATATTATAGTTCTAAATATATACATTTAATATTTATAAATTATAATACAATTAATTCATTAAAATGTATACATATGTCATTATTAATGTAATACTATTTTAGGGGCCCATTACGATACCCGGCGTAAATAAATCCGCCAGGCATGGAAGCGGCAAAAATCCGCCCGCACACACCGCCTGAACACCGACCACGCCATTACGATTACACAAACCGAAAACCGCCATCGGCGGAAAAATCACACAAAATACCGCCCGCCATCGTCCGAGTCGGAGTCAAACCGCCCGCCACGGACGGAAACACGCACGACAACACAAAACCGCCCGCCCACACGGCCGACACACCGCACGTGAAATTACGATCGCACCGCCATGAGCGCGGAAAAACCACAAATATACCGCCCGCCAGCGCAAACAACGCCAATGAGAATCGACACGGCAGAAGCCATGGCGCCAACGTACCTGCACAGAAACCATCCGCACACAAAACCAATAGCACACAACATGGCCAACAAGTCCACACAGCAAGGCACGCACAAATACACAAGCACAGTACACATCCCGAAAACACCCCCCGGACAAACAAAAAATACAAAGGCCAGAACCCCAGACACAACACACCTGAAAACAACAGACCATGAGGACACACCCACATAGGTGAGTACAAAAGCAGCACTCCCACAGACCACAACCCCTTGCTACATTGCAAACCAGAGAGGAGGGAGAGGACACAGTGACACAGCAAGGACAGCAGCACACCACAGAAACGCACACATCACTACCACCACCACCACCACCACCACCACCACCAAACACCACCACCACCACCACCACCACCACCACCACCACACCCCGGCACCACAAACCCCCTGCACATTACACAACACACACCGCACCAGCACCACAAACACCATGGCACCACAAAGGATGCCCAAGTTCACGCCCATGGAGCTGACGGTCATGGTCGACGAGATCATCAAGGTGTACCCACAAATCTATGGGAACATGGTCCAGCACACACCACTAGCCACCAGAAACAGAATGTGGAACCGGATCGTAGACCAGGTCAATGCAGTCGGGACCCTGCCCAGGAACAGAGGTGAAATAAACAAACGTTGGAATGACGTAAAGAGCCTGGTCAAGAAGAAGGAGGGCAAAAACAGAGAGCTGGCTGCCGTCACTGGCGGAGGGAATCCCGCGCTCTTTAAGACCTTCAAAGCGTGGGAGGCGAAGGTGCGAGTCGTAATCCATCCGGAGATCCTCGCCGGATTAGCAGGGGGAGTGGAGGCTGGTAAGTACAAACTAATGTATACCAGCACACCGCTATGTACTCACATGCGCAACTACCATGCCACAGCTCCCAGGGACAAACACCCCCATGTCCAGCACACAATACACAACACATCACACACACATGCAACAGACACCACCACACACAGCCCAAACCGAACAACTGTAAGATGCGTGGGGACATGTGTACACTCAGCCAGCCACGTAACCACCAACAGGTCCCCAAATATGCCAGAAGCGCCACAACGAGCACCCACCACACCCATGTGTCCGCCACAGCTGCACTAACCGACAAGTAACAGGTAAGTGGCAGGAACACAAAGTGCAGTGGGTGGGAGGGTGGACAGCCCAAGTACAACACACACCAGGCCCCAGTCCCACAGCACAGCAAGGAGGAGCATCCCCCACAGCCACGTGTCAGCCACCGCAGTGCACAACGACAGCCGAAAGGCAGACATCACGGTCCACAGCAATCGGTGTCAGTGGGTGTCCAGCCACCCCCACGACCCACAACACCCCCCACCCCCACAGACCTGCAACATGGAGCACCCCCGCTTAGAGCCATGTGGCATCCAGTACAGTGCACGCACGAACAACTTGCAGGTGGGAAACTGGACAGGGCTGGATTACTGGAGGCATGAGGACCATAACACGACCAACACATGGGACATGTCACGTAGCACACGAACACGCAGCACCGCCCACCGTCACGAACAAGTGAACAATGTGCACACGGACATGAACAACAGACTCACACCCCACATGACCCATCACAGACATAGCAACACCCAAGGAGCCACGTCTGCATGCACAAGCCACACTGAATATAGTCCCACACGGCAGCCACTGTGCAACTCATCACACACAACCGAAACACCATTGAAGTCCTGTCCATGTAGCCCCTACTGCCTGTCAACCACACACCCCACAACTACGCCTATGTAAGACAAACAACACTAGACGCAACAGAGCGGAACAACATAAATGCACACGAACACCACTGAACCCATCAAACTCACAGACACACCATGCACATACAACATACCATCCATCCCATCCGTCAGCCCCAGTCTCATGAAAGGCATGTCATCCGCACAGCTGCCACACATACAGCAGTCACGCTAAGACACATGCCCATGACCAACCATGTGCCAGAAGTCAATTAAGCGCACGACACACTGTGAGCAACAACACACAACATGGGCCACCCCCCCGAGCACTGCAGTGATGCACATGGCACAGGGCAGCACGCACACCAAGGAGATGGGACAACTGCAATACGTTGGCTGGCACACAACTATCAATCACTCATAACGATGCGTCCAATGCCATGTCCAGTAATCACAACAGACAGCAAATATGCAGGCCATGTCAAGCATGCACACACCTCAAACCATGCACTGTCATGCTGCCACAACACATGTCACGTTCGGCACCCATGGCTCACAGCATGTACCCCAAAAGCATATCCCCTCCCAAATGCGAATCTGGGGCATGGCCCCCATGTTGCCATATGCGTTCCTAAGCGTTCCATTTGAACCCCAAAAGCATATCCCCTCCCAAATGCGAATCTGGGGCATGGCCCCCATGTTGCCATATGCGTTCCTAAGCGTTCCATTTGAACCCCAAAAGCATATCCCCTCCCAAATGCGAATCTGGGGCATGGCCCCCATGTTGCCATATGCGTTCCTAAGCGTTCCATTTGAACCCCAAAAGCATATCCCCTCCCAAATGCGAATCTGGGGCATGGCCCCCATGTTGCCATATGCGTTCCTAAGCGTTCCATTTGAACCCCAAAAGCATATCCCCTCCCAAATGCGAATCTGGGGCATGGCCCCCATGTTGCCATATGCGTTCCTAAGCGTTCCATTTGAACCCCAAAAGCATATCCCCTCCCAAATGCGAATCTGGGGCATGGCCCCCATGTTGCCATATGCGTTCCTAAGCGTTCCATATGAACCCCAAAAGCAAAGTACAAACCAGACCCAGGATGGGCCAGGAGCCCGCATACACCAGAGTCACAATGAGTAGGGGCACAGCAACACACCCATCGGCATGGCCAATCCGTCCCATGCCACATGTGCACAGCACACAGTCCCATTGCCTAGCACACACAACTACAGATGTCACAGCCACACACTCGCCTCCGGGAAACCCATGTACGAGATTGCACGAACTGCCAATGTCAGACGACAAATACATACTTCGCCAGGTGCAACACAATAACAAATCTCATTCCCTCCACAGGTGACGAACTGCCGGATGCTGGGGATGGAGACAGCAGCCAGCACAGCCAGCCCACAAGCCCCCAACGAGGACACACGGATCTGGAGGATCTGTCCTCCTCTTCGGACACGGACCACCAAGCAGGCCCATCTGGTGTGGCAGGGCCCAGCCGCTCCCCAGGACCCCTCCTACCCACCAACCCATCATCCAGGGATGCTGAACAGTCCCAGCCCCCTGCTGCCACTGTCGTTGCGGCCACACCCACGGTCATTGCGGCCACTACCACTGCCGCAACCGCCACCATCGCCGCACCGACCACCACCGCCACCACCACCACCACGTCTTCGCTGGCACCAGCCCAAGCGCAGGTGGTGGCCCGGCCGACTGGATCCACCCTGGGAGCCACAGCGAGGACCGTGGTGTGCAATGTGGCTAGTGGGCAGGCCGGTGGCAGCAGGACTGGTAGGAGGAGCAGGGTCAGGGAAACGCCAGCCTCCCCTGGGAGCCATGCCCTGCCTCAAATGGCCAGAGTCCTTGGGGCCTATGAAGAGGCCCAAGGACAATGGGCCAGGTCAGCTACAGACACGCGTGAGGTGCTGGGGGTGCTGAGGTCCATGGACGCCCATATGGGCCAATTCGTGTCAAGTATGGACCAACTCGTGGACCTCATGGGCCAGCTGGTGGTGGCGGTGGGGTCACAGGCAAGGCCAGCAACACCACCTCCGCCACCACCTGCTAGGGCGCAGGGTCGGGCAGCAGTGTCCACTTCCCCTGCGTCCACAGCCAGTGAGCACACCTCACCCACCACCAGCAGGTCGCCACCACACACCCCCCCTCCCAAACGTGGAAGGGGCCGTCCGAAGAGGAAACAGATCTCCCGGGAGGACTTCGCACGCTCCAGTCGCAAGTGAGGCAGCCAGCCAGCCTTCCGCCAGCCTTCCTTGACCAGCCACTGCATTGACTTGCTCTACGATCCCACTCCACACAGCCATCTGGATGGCATGTGTGTGTTGGACTATGGACATAGAACCAGTGGGTACACCCTGAGCTTCACGCAGCCATGACCGACAGCTCATTGTCACTGCACGCACCACTTTTGTCATCACCTTACACACAATCACATGTCACAGTTTGTAATAAATGCACCTTTTTCACTAACTGCTGTTTGTGCCCTGTGTTTTATTTGTACGGAATACAACGGCCACCTTGGGCGGAAAGGCACCTGATGCGTGGCATGGCAATGGAATCCGGAGGGCCTGTAGGGACCTAGGGGTGGGAGACAGAACAGGAGCACATTCAATGAGTGTGTCACACACCCATCACACAGTACATGTCAACAACTACAAGCAATGTACACACATCGCACAGAGCAATAGGGCACAATGCCACAGTCACCAACAGTGGCATACTACCCTGGCCATGGAGCGTTGACACACTGCACGCAGTGAACATACGGCCACCCTGACACAGCACACACACACCTGCACAGATACAGACACATCATCCGTCGTACATGGACACTCACCGTCAAGTGAAGTAGCGGGCGATGAGCTGCTGGCGCACATTCCCAGCTTCCTCCTCTCCGCTGTCCACCTCATTCGAGCTGTCCTGGTCTGCGGGCTGGGGCCCTGGTTGATCTCCGTCATCCACAATGAGGGGGATCTGCTTCCGAATGGCCAGATTGTGCAGCATGCAGCACGCCACCACTATCTGGCACACCTTCTGTGGGGAGTACGCCAGTGCACCCTCGGTGCGGTCCAGGCACCTGAACCTGGACTTGAGGAGGCCAAAGGTACGCTCGACCACACGTCTGGTCCTCCCATGTGCCTCATTGTATCGATCGTCTGCTGGGGTGCGAGGATTCCTCAATGGACTGAGCAGCCATGCCCCATTCGGATACGCAGAGTCACCTGGGTGTGAGGGACACAGAGAACCGTTGCTATTCCAACTGGACAGGGGACAGCATCGCACAACCAGCACGCTACACCACTCCACATACTCACCGACAATACAGGCACGATCCTGTTGCATATTGGCCATCAGTCGTGGCAAGATGCTGTTGCGCATTATGTGTGCGTCATGTGCCGAGCCTGGAAACTTGGCACACACGTGGGTGATCACCATGTCCGCAAGGCACACCACTTGCACATTCAGGGAGTGCGTGTGCTTCCTGTTGCGGTACAGGTGCTCAGTGGCCTGTGGTGGAACAAGGCCAACATGTGTGCAGTCAATGGCTCCCACGACGTGTGGGATTCTGCCAAGGGCATAGAATGCACCCTTCACTGCCGCCAATTCACGAGCCCTGGGGAATCTGATGTACCTGTTTCGGTACAGCATCATGGCTGCCAGTACATCCCTCAGCACCTTGCTGAACATGGGCTGGGACATCCCTCCTCCACTGCCCACTGTGTGCTGGAATGACCCAGTGGCGAAGAAATGCATGGCGGCCATCACCTTAGCCGTGGGGGTGACAGCAGTCGGATACACCCTGCGGGGACGGAGATGGGGCTCTAACATGACACACAGTCGATGCAGGGTTGGCCTGTCCAGCCGAAACTTCCTGATGACCTCTGTATCGTCCATGTCCGCCAGCAATTGGTATGGGCGGTCAATGTTCGGTCTCCGCCTGGGTTAAATGGCAGAGGACACATGTCAAAGCAACACGACACATAGCAATTTCGCATACACATCACTGACATGACTGAGCAAGCACATGAGCCACAGCCCAGCTGTCAAGCTGGGACGGCACGGCCACAATACACTTACATAGGTCTCCCAACAATGGCAATGGCAAGTGAGACATACCACTGCCATGTGCATGCACATGGGGATCTAGGCCCCAATGACTTGCGGGGCGTGCTGATGGGGACTGACTGCATATTCGTCAAGCGGCAACGCCACGGCAACATGAGTGTCTGCTGAGCATGGAACTGCTTCCGAGGCTGGATGAGTATGGCACACGACGACGACGATGTGGGCACGGGCTGAGCGGCCAATACAAGTGGGACCTGTGGCACGAGGGGATATGAGACAGTAGTAGGTGTCAGCACTGCACCCTATGTACAGCACTGTACGGATCACAGCTCCCGAAACATTGACTGGTGTC
The DNA here is from genome assembly GCA_963921515.1 of Calotriton arnoldi. Lineage (NCBI taxonomy): Eukaryota > Metazoa > Chordata > Amphibia > Caudata > Salamandridae > Calotriton > Calotriton arnoldi. The sequence continues at coordinate 299,748 of CAWUFW010015612.1, read as the reverse complement.
CACATTGACAGCCCCATGCCAAGACGGCTGTGTGCTTGCAGTCACACGTCACAGGTGAGAGGTTACATTGCACGTGCCAGGTGGCAGACGTACATAGTGGGAGCTGGCATGTGTGTGCATGTGTCTCCTGTTCAGGATCCACCAGATGGGCGCTGACTCTGTACTGAGCATTGGACACAGCATGTTCCGTGGAAGGCTTGTGTGTGTGGGATGGTGGCACTGGATGTGCCTCCGTTGGGTGGGGGCCATGCACAGGGCGGGTACGTCGATGATTGCGCATTGTTGGTCACGGTGGGTGCACCAACTAAGATGTGTTGCCCTGTGTTCAATTCCTATGTCCGCATGATGATGGACTGTGGATGTGGGCAGACTACACATTGGTCGATGTGCTGTCTATATGCATGTGCCTTCACACCAGGCACAGCTGCCCCTGCACATGTGACCCCTGCTGGACTCGCTGCTGGGTCTGTGGAGCTGATGCACCTTCTGCGCGTGGGGCGGACAGCTCTCCTCACTTCCCTCATTGCGCATGTCATGTCTTTGCCGCAGGTGACATGGATCATGGAGGGCCCACATGTACGCGTGGGTAGGCTACACATGATTGTTCACTGGTCGCCACCCCCAGTCAGTGTTTCGAATGGGAAGGTTGTCGTGCTGGTGGTATGTTCGATGTGGCGGATGGGCGGGCTTACATTCCGGACATGGGGGGGTAGTTGGATTGGCGACTAGTTGCAGTACACACGGGACACGTCTCTTCCTTTCCACATCTGGGTCATCCCTTGTACTAACTGACAGTGATACAGTCATCTTCGCCCCAGCCCTCATGTCCTCCCCTCGCCCCCCAATATGCATGCTCACCTGCGAGGCTAGCGCTTGCACAGGCAGCCCCAAGCTCGCACCAGAGAGGGCAAGGAGTGTATGTGTGGGTCCAGTTGCACGAGTGGGCTGTCTCAGGGTATGATGTGTGGCGGGACGCCGTCCACCTGCGTGGTGCCCCAAATGGAGACCCGGCCTGCATGGACTATGCATCACAGTCTTCGCCTTCCGGATCCGCCACCTGCGACACCCAGTGGCTGTGGCTGCCCTTGCGGCCAGGCCGCGTCCGTCTGTGGCTGATGGCCCACACATTCACTCTTTGGCCTCTCTGGGGAGGGCTCAGGGGTGGTGGCGCACGCGCTTGCACTTAGTCGCAATGGCATGTGGCGTGGTTGGTATGATGGGCAATGGATGGGATGGTGCGAGCCACCTCCCGTGACGTCAGTGCTGCTCGTGCTGTGGTGCGTCCCCCCTACACTTCCATTTGACTTTTTGCCATGCTGGACGTTGAGGTTCTATTGCCTGCGTGATATGACCAGGAGGAGCGCGAGGAGACCTCTCACACACCATGCTCCACTGCCATCCCGGGCCCTGTATCGCCTGTGCGGATTGAATATGTTGGGGTTACACCTGGTCGACTGGGGCTGTGTGTGCCTTGTCAAGGGGCATGGCGGGCGCACAACAGGATCCAGCTTGTCCACAGAGGGTGGGCTGAGGTGCGCCTGGTACCGCTTTGTACGTGTGCCCGGCTGCTGTGCACACACGTGTTCACTCCCCCGACAGGTGTCCTCTCACAATGCCCAGGGAAGCGGTGGTGTACTGTTCATGACCCCTCCCAACACGGCGTGCTCCAACTTGGCATGTGCGCATCTACCCGTCGCACCCACCCACCTGAGCACTGCGTCCATACGACTTCACATGACACATGTGTGTCTTCCACAGTAGTGCTACTCATTTGCGTTGACATCCAATACCAGTGGACTACATGGTCATGTCACGACTGCCGTGTACTTCACATACTCTCATCCTCTCTCATTCGTACTTGTGAAATGAGTCAGCGGAGACAGTTTTGGTTTCAAACATTATATTGAGTCTTCTGTCCTCTGTGATGAAGTATAGTGGACACTACTGGCAGCGGAATACATGTTGAGGATATACTGAGCATGATTACAAATTGGATAGGGTGTGGGGTTACATGTGATTGGCTGTTGCATGTGGGATGTGGGCTTCAGAGTGACATCTGCTTGGCCAAGGCTGTGCTAATGTACATTTACGTATAGCTGCGGAGCTGCGGACTTTGACACAGACGGTATACATGTAGCCTACCAGACCGCTCGGCATCATGGGCACAGTCCATCTCAGTTCCATGTGACAGGTTTGCTGCGGTTGTTCCTCATGCACGCGTGCATGTGAGATGACATCAGGGCATGTGCTTGCGTGCATGCAGCGGCGTGCCACTTGTTGTTGCACTGTGGTGGTTACTGGACATGTCACAGTCACTGGGGTCGTGTTGTTGTTGTATGCACTTGTCGTCCATGCAAAGGTCCTGGTATGGGATTCCCGGGGCGGGGGTGGGAGGGGTGCAGCACCCACAGACTCCAGGCGACCTATTCATGTCCACTGAGCGGTGTGTGTGTCCATGTGCGCTGGATCCATGTCGTGTCCTGGTTGTTCGTGCAGTTCCGTCCATGTGGGTGCGATACACAGAGCCCATGCCACTGCCTCCCACGATGCATGCGGTGTTCCTGGATGTGATGGGGAACAGTGTGCATGTCCCGGTCATATCCGATGTCATGGCGATGTCGTTGATGGTGTGGTTACAGTTGCCGGTCGTTTGGTATGGCTGTTGTGGTGGTGACTGGCCAGTCCGTGCGGAAGCTGAGCATGGGTGCGGGGTTGGACTTCATAGGTCACTCGGGGAACCTGCGTTGTGGTCCGACGTATTTACAGGTTGTCAGGTATGCGATGCCGTCCAGCAGGGCTTCCATGTCATTGGTGGTGTACATGTTTGCCAGCCAATGAAGCGGATGGTGGCTCTCAAGGTGTTGTTCGTAAGTTGTCCCTTGGAGGACCATGATGGGGCATGCTGGGTGACATTCGATGTAGCTGTTCTCGATGATCCGTCGTGTGGAGGCACAGTGGTCCCATTTCAGTGCGGGTGCGATGTTGGCCACATACGCCATGCCCCCATAGGCAGAGCAGGCCCTGTCGTGTGCGTCCAGAGGGAGGAGTAGTGGTAGCAGGTCCGCCTTCAGACATGCCGGGTTGGAGAGGCATATCTCGACGGGATGCTGGTAGGGACACCTCCGACAGTAGAAGACGGGCATGACGCAGCTGAACAATGTGATGCGGTAAGTCAGTCGGTAACTTACGTTCAGCAGGGACAGGAGATCGCATCCCAATGTATGTATCGTGTTGGTTTTGTACAGCTTGAGCTGTTCGGCGTAGTTGGGTAGGTGTGTTGCGGTTGCCATTTTGCAGCGGTTCGTTGAGATGGCGTGCTCCGGCTGTGTGTGCAGTCTGCAATGTGCACGCTCCGGGGTTGCTGTGAGCTCTGTGTAGTCGTAGGGAGACAGGACTTGTGTTCTGTTGGCTTGTTTGGAGGACACGGGCCCTCTTCCCACATGCTTCTCAGACAGTTCAAGGTCAGTGCTGTGTGACTCCTTCCAATTAACTTGCATGTGGCCGACATGGGGAGTGTTTTCTTCTTTCTTCCCCGTCCGTTGTGTGCTTCTGTGATATGCGCTATCTGCCCTGTGGTCGGTCTCCTCGGCATGCCTGTGTTGGTCTATTCTTGGACAATAGCTGTATTCACCGGCTTCTGTCGTAGGGCTGTGGTTTCGGAGTTGGAATGGAAGGTCATTCAGTGCTGTCTGCTCTCCCTTGTGTGGGCGGCAGGCTGCCTTTCCGCTCTGCGTTGGGCCTTGTGTGTGGATGTTATTCTTGGGCCACCTGTTGTCGGTCCCCTTGCTCTTTGGTGTTCCGTTTCATATGTCTTGTTCATATGTGCAGGGTGGTATGGGTTTTTCAGTGTGGTACTGGCGTTCCTCTTCCCGAAGGGGCCCTGCTTCTCCTAGTTGGTGTTGCCGCTGCTGTGTGCTACGCCATGTTTGTTACACTGGGGTGTGTCCTGCTGTTGCGTGACTTCACTGACATGTGTGCGTCGGTTGTGTGGCGTTGGGTGTTGTCCGTGAATTGGGCGTTGGGGACATGTCTGTGGCAGGCCTGTCTCGTGTCATGTGCGTTCGGGGTGGGGCTGATGTGTGTGCTGCTTGGTTGTGTCCCTGTGTCTGTGTGCGACGCATGCATGGCGCTGCGGTTGGCCTCTGCGTTGTGCGCATGTGTGGCGGCGTCATCGGCGCTTTGGGGCCGTGACGGGGTGGTTGGTTCCTAGTCCCAGGTGGTGTGTACACATGTGTTCCGCGATGTTAGGATTTGGCCTGTGTGTCATATGTGGATGCAATGGTGGATGTGTAGTGTACACGCGCTGGTGGGGGGTTGTCCGCTTTTTCCGCCCTTGCGCTGTGTGCGCTGTTTGCGTGCACTTGTTGTGTGTGTGCCTACCTGCGTCTCCGCGGTACGTTGCGTCCTTGGTGGTGCATCAGCAGAAGCATGGGAAGGGCCTGCAGTGCTGGATTCATGCCCGGGGTGCCGCTTCTTCGTTGTCCGTGCTCTGCGTCCGTGTTACCGCCTCTCTTTCACGTGCGGTGTCTCTTAGCCGTGGGAGCCGTTTGTTTGCGGCATCGTAATTTATGCGCCGGGCGGGACGTGTTTCGTCGGACGGTGTGTGTCAGTTGGGCTGCGCCGCTACGTGTACGGGCGCACTTTGATGGCGGACGGTGTTGCTGGTTTGCCGGCGGTGTTTGGCCTGCTTTTCGCATCGTAATTGGGCGGGCGTGTGGACTGCTGCGTGCCGGCGGTAACTGGTGGTTTTTGCATCCGCCAGCACGGCGGTTGTGCTTCCGCCCGCCATCGTAATGGGCCCCTTAATTCCTTATTAAATATTAACTTTTAAAATATTTTTTTACATTAAATATTATTACAAAAAAATTATAAATATGTAATAATAATATATTTATCCAATATTAATTTATATACATTTTTTATTACATATATTATCATATTACTCACAAATTTATTATAAATAATGTATTATATGTACTCCATTACATTATATTCAAATACCATACCTTATTACATCTATAATTCTCTGTAGTATAATATATTTATAAATTATAAATAATATTTGAAATTATTAATATTTGCTCAATACATATATATTGAATATATTTTTTGGGGTATTACATTTTAAAAATTTTAATTTATAAATTATGAGATCTAAATATATTTTATAATTTTTATATTTAATTTTTTATATAACACACACTACGGGGCCGATTCCGATTCCGGCCGGAAATCTCTCCGACCGAGCCGGACCCGGAGAGAATTCCGACCGAATCGGACCCTAGCAGTCCGACCGGACGAGTACGATGCATTTGCATGCTATCGGACTCGAGTCGGTCGGACTCCCATTGAAGTCAATGGGAGCCGGTCGTACAACGCGTACGCGGGCTCCCATTGACTCAATGGGCGCCCCCTACAGCGTGTACGTGTCCATGCGCATCGCGGCGTACATGCACAGGTAGGGGGGACCCATGGGTCCCCCCTGTGTGCGACTCGCGCGCCTACGCGTACAGGGGGGTCCGACGCGGACCCCCAAAGTCCGGCTCCGACAGCTTTTTCGAGCCGGACAGCGCGAGTCGGTCGGACTGCTCGCGGCGCGCATCGTACTTACCCGGCTGGGAAACGTCTCCATAGCGCGGTGCGAGTCGTGTCCATGCGAGTCGGTCGGAGCGTGTTGAAGCCGCGTTCGAGTCGGTCGGCGATTTCGCAGGTGCTTGCATCGTACTCGCTCGGCCGGACCCGCGTACGATTCGGTCAGGAAACAGGGCTCCGAATCGGATCCGGTCAATCCGAATCCGATTCGGAGCACTACCGGCCGAGATCGGAATCGGCCCCTACATTTCTACCAAAAATTAACTCTCATAATTATACTATTAATATTAATGATATATATTTTTTTTGTAACATTCCTAATTTTTAAATTTAATTAATTAATTATAATTACAACAAGACCTATCAGTACAAATAATATATTTTTTAAACAAATTAAATTACATGTAAAAATAAATTTTATATTAATATTTTGAACTTGATATTTTGATATTTGATATATATATATTTTTTTTAACGATATTTTGACATTCGATATACATAACATCGATATTTTAGTATATTCGATATACTAAACTCGATATTATGTCATTTCGATATTTAAAATTCGATATTATGTCCGTTTACCGTTCATCATAGGGTTGTCTTTCGGAATCTATCACTCTAGATCCCTCAACTTCACAGTTTACAACTCCCGACGCTTCAGCCTGCTCAGTCAGTGGTGGCTCTTCTTCATCTAATGGGCTCGGTACTCTTCTGGTATGACTAGCGTGAATCCAATTGGGCAAACCTGCACACTTCACTGCTGTGGTAGTGACTAGTATGACTAGCCTTGGTTTGTCCCACCTTGGTGCTAGACACGATTTCCTTGCATGTTTCTTCACTAGCACCCAATCTCCAGGATTCAAATCATGCGCTTGATCTGGCTGTCTTTCAACTGCGTCTTCTCCAACCTGGTGAGAGATAGAACGCATCATTTCAGCCAATCCTTTGCAATAGTCCAATACCAGATCATCAGTTATACTCATTAGTTTATTTCCAGGAATGAACGCCTGTCTCATGGCTCTTCCCATGAGTACCTCATGTGGACTCATTCCTGTTTTTCTGTCTGGAATACTTCTGAGACCCATTAATACAAGAGGTAATGCATCTGGCCATTTCAGCTTTGTGGATGCACACACCTTTCCCAATCTTGACTTGATTGTGCCATTCATTTTTTCAACAACTCCAGAAGCCTCTGGACGATAAGCACAGTGTAGTTTTTGTTCAATGTTAAACGCAGCACAGATCAATCGAATTATTTCATTATTAAAATGAGGGCCTCTATCTGATTCCAAAGTGACCGGAAAACCAAATCGTGGCACCAACTCCCTTAACAATAATTTTGCAACTGTAAGACTGTCATTTCTTCTAGTAGGGTAGGCTTCCACCCATCTTGAGAAAAGGCATACTATGACAAGTATGTATTTCAATCCGTTGCGACGGGGTAACTCAATGAAATCTAACTGCAATCTGGTGAAGGGTCCTTCTGCCTCTCCGATTTTTCCCCAGCTTACCACTGTCTTTCTACCTGGGTTCTGCTGCTGACAGGTTAAGCATCTTTGGCAAAGGCTCTCTGCGACTACCCTGAACTTCGGATTGTACCAACTCTGTCTGAATATTCTGATCATTGAATCTCTCCCTATGTGTGTTGCTCCATGGTATACTCTCGCCATTTTAGAAAGCAAACAATCTGGCATGACTGGTCTTCCATTTAGATACACCCATACTTCATCATGTGGTCTCTTGGTACAGGCTGCCTTTATCCAGATTTCTTTTTCCTTTTCCTCAATTTCTTCCTGCAATTGTCTAATCTCATCCCATGTTTCTGGTACTGAGAAGTACATAAGTTGGCATCTGGTTTCCCCCGTTTCAATTTTTCTGTTTATGGCTACTGCATTTTTAGCGCAGTATTTTGCCACTTGGTCAGCATAATTATTGCCAGCAGTCACATAGTCATTTCCTGACTGATGTGCAGTGCATTTTACAACTGCTATTTCTTTTGGCAATTGTAATGCTTCCAACAAATCTTTTAAATTTTTGCTGTTTCTGATAGGAGACCCTGAGGAAGTCAGAAATCCCCTTTGCATCCAAAGCTGGCCAAAGTCTTGCACAATCCCGAAACCATATTGACTATCCGTAAATATGGTTACTCTCCAATTTTTCCCCTTTTTACATGCCATTGTCAAGGCAGCTAATTCAGCTACTTGTGCAGACTTGACCCCAGGTAAACAGGATGCTTCAATTACCCCCGAAATTTTTCAAACAGCATATGCAGCACTTAGACCTCCTTCTTGTGTCCTAAGGCAGAAGCCGTCTACAAATAACTCATGATCTGCTTCTTTTAGTGGTGTCTCTCTTATGTCCGGGCGGGGCTTTGTGCATAACTCGGTCACGTCTAAGCAATCATGATCACTTTCATCTTTTACTTCCTCATCACAGGGGTCTGGCAATAGGGTGGCTGGGTTCAGAATCATACACCTTATCACTATCACATTTTCAGCTCCCAAAATCACTCTTTCGTACTTTGTTAAACGACTAGGGGTGAAGTGCTGTGTTCTTGTCAAAAGAATCTCATCCGAGTGTGGAACGAATAGCTTTACCGGATGTCCCATCACTATCGACTCACTTTGCTCCAGACTCATACAAGTAGCAGCTACTGCTTTTAAGCAGCCAGGCAATGCTGAAGCCACCGGGTCCAATGTGGCTGAAAAATATGCCACTGGACGCCGACTCAATCCATGTCTCTGTGTTAAAACTGAAAGTGCACAATTTTCTCTTTCGCAACAAAACAAAGCAAAGTCTTTTGTATAGTCTGGCATTCCCAAGGCAGGAGCCTCACAAATGCCTCTAGGCAGTCATCATTCCAATCAATCGGATCTTTTGCTAGTTTCCAAATCATCTGTATCAGTGGTTTTGCTAACATAGAAAATCCATTTATCCATTGTCTGCAGTATCCAACCACTCCCAGAAACATTCTCATTTCTCTCTGAGTCTGTGGCAATTGCATTTCTTTGATTATTTTTATTATTTCCGGTGTCACTTTTCTAACTCCTCTTTCTATTTTATGCCCTAAATATCTTACTTCTTGTCTATAGAAATGTAATTTCTCTGGAGACACCTTGTGTCCTCCTTCAGCCAAATGGTTCAGCAACGCAATTCGTGACACAATCTTCTCGCTTTTTTGATGCCACTAACAGGTCATCAATGTACTGAACCAGAACAGAATTTCTAGGCATAATCAATGACTCTAGCCACTTTTTCAGAATCTGATTAAAGATTGAAGGACTTTCTGTGTACACTTGAGGAACACGACACCATGCGTAAATACGATCTTCAAATTTAAACATAAAAAGATACTGGCTGTCTGGGTGTAACGGAATAGAAAAGAACGCTTGGCATAAATCAATTACTGTGAACCATCCTGCATTCCATGGTGTCTGATAAAGGATCACTGCTGGATTTGGCACAGTTGGACAACAGGGAATTACAATTTTATTTATTTTTCGTAGGTCTTGCACTATTCTGTACTTTCCGCTAGGCTTTTTCAGTCCCATTATTGGTGAATTACAGGGACTACCCATCACTTCTTTTAGAATGCCTTATTTAACCATTCATTCAATTTCTTGAATAATTCCTGCCTTTACTTCTGGACTCATTTTGTACTGTCGGGTGTTTGGATACACTGCACCTTCCTTCACCGTCACTTTAACTGGGTCTATCTTTTTCATTAGCACAAAATCTTTTCCTGTAAAATCCCACACTTCTGGATTGACTGTCATTCTTAATTCTTCTGGCAATTCATTCTCGGTTATTAATGAAAACATTTCATCTACCTCTGTTCCCTGTTTGGCCAGCATCATTTTGTAGACTACATCCTCATCGGGAGTTTGGAAAGCGACACCATCCGGTGTACAATAGATCATGCAATTCATCTTGCACAAAAGATCTCTTCCCAACAGGTTTACAGGACTGGAATCGCAAACTACAAATCGATGCATTTCTTTGAAGTTTCCAATGTGCACTTCCATTGGCTTCGGGATAGGGGTTCTAATGTGTTGGTTAGACACGCCTACAACTTGGATAGTTTCTCCCGAGAGGGGTAGGTTTGGGATGTCTGCTGTTCTCACAGTAGACCTGGTAGCACCAGTATCCAATAGGAAAGTTATGTCTTTACCTTCTACTTTCCCGTCAACAAATAGACCTGACTGATCTACCGGTAAGGATGCTCCAAGCACGCACTCCTCTTCCTCCCCCCTCAGGCACCGTCATTGTGCAGTATCTGAACGTTCTTCATCATTCTGCAAAAAATATTGTGCAAGTCTTCTATTATTCTTACCACTTTCTCCTTGAAATCCATTGTTCGCACTGAAACTTTGATGATTCACAAAATTTGGCATAGGAGCTGGTGGCACCTGATATTGTGGAGTGACCTGTTGCTGCTGATTCATAAGTACTTCATTCTGCATCTGTGGGATTAAATTTTGATTTGGCCCATTATTATTCTTATTATTCTGAGTACTCTTACACTCGTTCTTCCAATGTCCAAGCTTTCCGCATGCATGACAAGGAAACTTCTTTTTCGCTTCTTCTCTGTCCATTCGCCCCTTAAATATATTACCATTCGTTCCTTGATTATTCTGACTCTGTTCTTTCACTGGATTATTATTTTGCTCATTCGCCTTCTCTTCCTGCTGCTCTGCCAATTTAACTTGAGCCCACATCATTTTCTCTTTTAGCTTCCTTCGCCTGGCCTCTATGTCATCTCCGCAATATTTTGCGTACTTTAGAATTTCATCGAATGTCTTACTTTGCCAATACAACATGTGCTGCTGTATCATCTGACTAATTTCCGGTTTCAAGCCATATACAAACCGATACACAAAATGTCCCATATCTTTGTCACAAATATTCTCAAAACCACTATACTGCTTGAACACCTGCAACAATCGTTCATAGTACGCATGTACATATTTATTCGGTTCCTGTGTTGTTCTATCTATTTTTACCCAATCTGTTTCTTTAGGAGGGATTTTTCCTTTCAAATATGTAATCTTGGTGATACTTTTTCATCACTTCTTCTGATGGTGCTCCTGTTTTTGCATCTCTAGGATACTCCTCATTAGGCCAATCGATTGTGATCTTACATTCTGTCCATAAATCAGCAGGTACTACTATGTCAAATAGACCATCCAAGTCTTTCAATAACACCTTTGAAACTTTCACAAACCTTTCTACCTGTTTGTACCATTCAACTGGCTTTTCTTTCAACTTTGGAAAATCATTTGTAAATGATAAAATATCTTGTCTACTCCAAGGGACATGAACATATCCTCCTCCAGGAACCTCTCTCATTGGACACAATTTTTCCACCTTTCCTGTTTCTCTTACTGGAAATGCAGCTGCTGCCTCTCTCGCTTGTACTTCTTCTTTCTTTCTTATCCATCTAATCCTCCATTTATCAATGTCTCCCCATTTTCGCAAATAGTTAATTAATTCTTTTATCTGTAACCTTTTTCCCGAAGCATTCACACTTTCTAAATCTTTATCAGTAAAATCCACTCGATAGGGCTTCTGTAACAATTTTGATTTCCCTATGTCTATTCCAATCTCTGAAGCAACTTCAGTTAATCTTTCATGAAATAGTCTTGCTCTCCTGGTTATACTCTTACATAGATACAATAATTCTTCATCATTGTAAACGTTTAATCTTTCCGTACCCACGCATCCTGTCATCATCTCTTTCAATTCCACTTTCATTCTACTGATATCCAAAGGTTTTGGTATTGGGTTCCGATTATCCCTTTCCTGAGCCCACCTCTCTATTCTTCAGAGGTAACTACTGTTGTACCTGAAGTTCCAGCCGGAACCAAAGGTCTTCTCTCTCTCAAATTCATAGGCGTAACTCTCTTTTGAGTTTCCGCATGAGGTTCCACAATAGGGAGATCCATTAATGAAATAACCGACTCACTTTCACTAACTTGATCATCTGTGATTACTACCTCTTTTCTAGAATCACTTAATGGAACTGTCACAAGTTGTGGGTCTGGCAAATCTTATTATTCCCATATAATGGGATTACTGGACCAATGGTTACTAGTACTGTTAAAGCTTCAGTATTTAAATTCAATTGACTTATCCTTTGTACTAGTTCTTCCCTAGTTTTGTTTAAAGCTTCTCTTTCATTAGCTTCCAACCCTCTATTGTATGATGTCTCATGTAAAATCTGTGGAGTTAATGGTATTCTCATTATGGGCGCACTTGGGACAACCTTACTAGCTGCTTCTTGATATGGTGGGGGATTTTTAATTAAAATATCCTCTAACAATTCATCATCTGATTCTCCGTATCCTGTCGAATTCATATGTTTCATTTTCTCTTTACATTTTCCCCCAGATTGTTCCTCAGCCATCAACACTGGATATTACCCCTCTGATACCATAGCTCTCCTCCACTGTTTCATCTGCCCCTCTCGTGACTCATGCAAATGTCTCAGAAAGAATCCTCTATATCTTCCACCTCTGCATTTCTCTCTTTCATATGACTTGGTCTCCCATTATTCCAAAGCCTCATATTGAGTCAACCTAGGTCTCGGTTCTAAATCATTCATTTTCAATCTCAAATTCTGAAGAATCCTCCCATTAAACGTACCATCCTTGGGAAATGCTAACACACCATCATCCTTCGTGTACTCTACCCAATTTTCTAGCAACACGCAAGAATGATATCCTCTTTCCATCATCATAAAAGATGCTGAAGTCTTCGGTGGCGGAATAGGAATGCCCTCTCTAGTCAACACAGGCTTATCCTTAACAAAGAAATTCTTTATTCTCTTAAAAATTGACATCTTTCTTTTCTCTCCATACATTCTTGAAGAACGGTGTAGGAAATTGTATTCCACAAACCCTTGAAATCTTCTACCTGTACGTCTTGCACTGACAGTCAAATCAAAATCCCGCATACAATCTTTCTCTCATCCAATCCTAGCGCAGCTTCTAACTAAGAGGGTCATTAGCATGGCGGGCGGACTTTGTCCGTCCGCCATACCCCCGGGAAATGAGACCGCCCGCAATGCATGCGGCGGTCCCGCACATGCCATTAGGATGCGCCCGCCACACTGGCGGGCACATCCCGCATACCTGACATTGCGGCGGGCGGTGCTGAAAGCACCGCCCGCCGCATTGCCAAAATAGCAAGTTGTGCTTTTCAATGCACAATGTGACAGGCACCGCGCGGTCCCCATGTGCACCCCCCACCCCCCAGAATCCCTGGGGGCCCGCTACGGGCTCCCAATGTAGGAGACCGCATGCCTTTCCGTGGCGCATGTATCATTATATGGATGGCGGTGTCTCATCAACCGGGCGGAAAACCGGCAGACGGTCTTTCCGTCCGCCGGGGTCCCCCCCGCCATAGTAATATGGTGGGGGGAATTTACATGCGGGAGGAGGAATATGTCGGGCGGTGGCGATCCGCCCGACATTCTAATGGACCCCTAAGTGTCCAATCAAATCAGGCTCACACTCGTACTTTGACCAATGTCAGCGTGGCCTTTTCGTGACGTCAGTTCTGCTCCTCACTACTGACCCCTCCTTTATAATGCTGCTCCTGTCACACGCCCGCTGCTTCTACCAATCCCAGCGCGGCTCTCTGTGACGTCGATCCTACTCAGGCTATTTCTCACCCCTCCTTTACCAAGCTCCTCCTGTCACACGCCCGCTGTATCTACCAATCCCAGTGCGGCTCTCTGTGACGTCAGTCCCACTCCAGCAACTGACCCTCCCTTTGCAAGGTAATACGAAATTTTATTTCTTCAAAATTTCTTTAAACTTCTTTGTTATTAACAACGTAAAAACATTCCCTACTCTGTCTGTTCCACTAAATCAAAAGGATAGTTTATTTTCTTTCACTGCGAGTAAGACCTTCCGCTTACTCTTCACCTAAGCTCCAGAGAACCTGCTACTCTTCCGGTATCTCCCGTTAGGGAATTTTGAGACCGGTATTTCACCAGCGAACTCCTTTTGCTGCCAATCTAGCTTAGAAGAACCTGCTACTCCTTCAGGGTTACCCTTACTAGGTGATATAACGCCTAAAGTTTCACCAGCGAACTCTTTGCTTTCAACCACTCTCACTTTTGTACAGAAAATAGTCCCTATATTAACACTGCCAGCCCTAACTAGCTTCTCAGTGTTATTCCAACAGACGAGTAACCTCAGAGCAGTGTGGTTTCTATCGCCACCTGCTATTCATTCCCCGGGAATTTTCCAGACAACATAAAAACAGGACACTATGGGGCCAATTCCGATCTCGGCCGGTAGGGCACCGAATCGGATTCGGCTTTACCAGATCCGATTCGGACACCCTGTTTCCGACCGATTCGAACACCCGTCCGCGCAAGCAAGTACGATGCGAGCGTACGCGAAATCCCCGACCGACTCGTTCCCGGCTCCGAACCGCTCCGACCGACTCGTACGGACTCGACTCGCACCACGCAATGGAGACGTTCCCCGACCGGGCAAGTACGATGCGTGCCTCGAACAGTCCGACCGACTCGCGCCGTCCGGCTCAAAAGAGCAGTCGGAGCCAGACTTCGGGGGTCCGTGTCGGACCCCCCTGTACGCGTAGCCGCGCGAGTCGCACACAGGGGGGACCCATGCATGTATGGCGCGAGTCGCACCGGCTCCCATTGACTTCAATGGGAGTCCGACCGAATCGAGTCCGATAGCATGCGTCCGCATCGTACTCGTTCGGTCGGACTGCTAGAGTCCGGTTCGGTCGGATATCTCTCCGAATCCGACTCGGGGGCCGATTCCGATTCGGGCCGGAAATCTCTCCAACCGAGCCGGACCCGGAGAGATTTCCGACCGAATCGGACCCGTGCAGCTGGACCGAACGAGTATGATGCGCACGTATGCCATCGGACTCGAGTCGGTCGGACTCCCATTGAAGTCAATGGGAGCCGGTCGTACAACGCGTACGCGGGCTCCCATTGACTCAATGGGTGCGAGGCGGACAAGGGTGCCCCCTACAGCGTGTACGCGGCGAAGCAACTCGCGCCGTACACGCACAGGTAGGGGGGACCCATGGGTCCCCCCTGTGTGCGACTCGCTCGGCTATGCATACAGGGGGGTCCGACACGAACCCCCAAAGTACTGCTCCGACTGCTCTTTCGAGCCGGAGTGCGCGGCTCGGTCGGACTGCTCGCAGCGCGCATCGTACTAACCCGGCCGAGCGAGTCGGTCGGTGTGGTTCGACCCGGGAACGAGTCGGTCGGAGCGGTCGGGACGCCCGGACGAGTCGGTCGGCGATTTCGCATCGTACTCGCTCGCCCGGACGCGCGTACGAATCGGTCGGGCAATAGGGCTCCGAATCGGATCCGGTTAAGCCGAATCCGATTCGGAGCCCTACCGGCCGAGATCGGAATCGGCCCCTCGGTCGGAGGGATTTCCGGCCCGAATCGGAATCGGCCCCTAACTCTTTTGTTAAAACATTAGCCAAAAATCAATAATCTATACTTATCACCAAACTAGTTACTAACAACCATAGCTCTGCTACCAGAAAACTGATCCAGCAGCTTACTAGCAACAGATACTCCACTACCATATACTCACTTGGGCCCATACAACTCGCTTCCGTTCTGCTGCTAAGTATACCACTGGAATCCTTTTAGTTTTAGTTTATAATGTTTCTTATACCTCAAGATCTAGTTATTGCTTCTTTAACTAAACCTTCCGCTGATCAAACAGTTCTTTCCTCTGGTCAATGGACCAGTTAGGTGGAACTAGTTGATGGCGATAATTGACATAACTTAATATACATTTCTTAATAAAAAATAAATAATAACAGACTCAGTAAGTTTTTAAAATCTTTATCTAAATTAGGGGTTTTGAACCATCTCAAAGCGTTTCAGTACAAACACCCTCATTCACGGGAGTGCCAATTGAAAAATATTTCAGATATCAATTATCAATTCAGATCCACACAATAACTATGCTCAGAAAGAAGAGGATAGAGACAGAAGAGCATTTGTTAAACGATGAATTTCATAATTACCAAAGTATGGTGTGAAGACCAACCCCTGGCCAAAGGGCTGGTAAGGGCCTCCCAGGACAGATCAGGAGACAAAGACTTCAGGACAGGAATCAGGACAGGATACTTCACCTCTCTAGATACTGACGACTACGTCGCACCCCTCTCTGACACTCTCTTCCTCCTCGTGGTTCTTCCGCGATCTTCTTTCTAACCCACCCAAATTAAGTAGATGGTTCTGCATTCAGTTTCTTCACCAGCATTTCAGAGCATCAACACCACCCCAGCACCAACAGCATCCCAAGATCCGAATTGTTGCTGCTGCTTCCGCTCTCAGCAAGCTTCCCCAATAAGCCTCTAAAATGCGCCCCAAAGCTTCTCCGAAATTTACCCAAAGCTTGCCAGCCTGCCTCTAACTAAACTACCTCAATTATACCTTTCTATAAGCCATGTACCACCCATTAATGTTTCATTTTTACGGAATACTGACTTCTGATTGGACAGCCAAGGGGGGGATCATCATCACACCATACTTATACTTCATTCATTTCCTTAAACCATTGTTCCCAAGCTCCTCCCCTCAAACTTTTATTCCGCCCTTCCTTTCCCATACATCTTTAAAACTTTATTAATACAAATGTAACAGTTTTCTCGAATAAGTTCCTTCATATGAACTCTTCACCCTCATGTTCCCAGGGCACATCTCCGCCGACCTTGGACGCGTGACAAATCCTTAGTCATCCTCCAAGCTTCCGTACCAGGGCGCATGCGTTGGACTACGTCAGTCTGCTCGACTCAGACAACTTTAACAGGCCCAAATACGCACTAATAATAAAGTCAAAAGGAGAAATGTTATTCTCAAAAATAAATGATTTCACTGTATACCACCAACCTCTACTCTGACCCATAACCTTTATTATTTCTCTTTCTGCATTTGCATTAGTTTTAAACTCATTTTCTAATTTCAGCAAAGCAGGTGCCATGCATGTGAGCTTTCAAGCGGCCATTTTATAGCTCTTTGCGCAAGCGCCAGAATTTCCTCCAAGCGCCAGCACGTCATACTACGTAGATGCAGTAGACGCATGCGCAGTAAAGATCCCGTGTTAAAATGCGTTCTAGTCCTACGTCCGTGTTATTGCAGTTAGTAAACATATAGGCAAGCTTCATTCTTTTCCCGCGTGTAATGAAAATGCATATTATTAATCACAAGACATGTCGTTAGTAATTCGCTAGTAAGTTAAAACGAGAGGATTGCTTCCGAGCAAGTCTCATGTCCGAGACCTTGCTCCATCAGGTTTTTTCACTGTATTCTAAGTGTCTTTTAGCATAGCACTGGCTCCGGGCCTGGTTAGTCAGAGTCAGTTACCACGAGTACCAGTCAGCAAAAAGTTGGGCGCACAGGATGACTTTGCAACAAGTCCTCTTTGTGCACCTCTGTTGGTTCTTTCTGCATATCTCTTGCTTCTTTCTGGACCTTTCTTCGTCTTTCTGGACTTCTGTTGCCTCTTTCTGCATTTCTTTTGCTTCTTTCTGCGCCTTTCTTCCTCTTTCTACATATGTCCTACCTATGTAGGCATAGTTAGAAATTAGCATTTAAAAAACCTTAGAAATTCACTGAAAAACGATAGGTTTCAGGGACGTTATAGTTATTAATTCGCATTTAAAAAAACCTTTGAAATTCACTGAAAAACCATAGGTTTCAGGGACGTTATAGTTAGAAATTAGCATTTAAAAAACCTTTGAAATTCACTGAAAAAACCATAGATGTCAGGGACGTTATAGTTAGAAATTAGCATTTAAAAAACCTTAGAAATTCACTGAAAAAACCACAGGTTTCAGGGACGTTATAGTTAGTTGGACATTTCAGTCGTACAAAACCAGAGAAATTCGGCTGTTCTAGTTAGTTGAGGTAACTATAACTCACGCCTCCGCAATGCACTGCTAATGACGTCACATATTACATCACTCATGACATGGTCAGTGACATCTCTGATGACATCACTGATGTCATTTCATCACTGATGACATCACTGATGACATCATCCATGTGATAATCTGATGCACCTCCTCACACCCTAATTTAACCTTTGATACACCCACTCTAAAATACAGACTACCATTTTCAAAATCAAAGACACACCAATACCAGTTACTACATACCCACTCACTGATTCCTAGGTCTACACACACATCTACTCATTCACCCATACAGTCACTCATACATGCAGTCACTCATCAATACAGCACTATCATATGCACTCATACACCTATACAGACACTCACACACCGCCACTCACCCATAGAGTTACTCACACACATGATCAGTCATGCAAAGAATCAATCACACTCCCATTTACTCACATACACAATTATTCACACACCATCTCACTTATTCATACAGATACTAACACATACTCTCTTATACAATCACTGACACAAGCACACACTCATCCATACAGCCACTCTCACAATCACGCACTCTCACATATAGTCATTTATTTAGTCCAACACTCACATATACTGCCTTTCACATATGTAGTTACTCACACATGTACCACTGAGACTTCTAAACACTCACCAACACACCCATACACATACTCACCCACCCATACAGCCCTTCACAGATGCACTCTTGAACCCATACACCCAGTGAATCACCCACTCACACATCTATGCACAAAGTCACACACCCCCACCCACCCACACAGACACTCAGGCACCCATGCAGTTACTCAGACAATCAATCAATAACCCATATAGACACTCATGTAGCTACTCACCAACCCATGCAGCCGCTTACACACCAACTGACAGACTGATACAGACATTCACACAGTTTAGTCACTAACCCATGCATTCAGTAAGACACATTTAGTCACTCACTTATAAAGTCAGTCACGCACCTACTAAATCATCCATACAGACACTCATACACCCACTCATTCTTTAATACACCTTGGCATATACATATATAAAACATATTTAAACTTTTTAGAAACACTCAGTCACTGGATGATGTCATGAGTGATGTCATCAGTGATGTCATTTGAGATGTCATCAGTGATGTCATCAGTGATGTCACTGACCATGTCATGAGTGATGTAATATGTGACGTCATCAGCAGTGCATTGCGAGGGCACGAGTTATAGTTACCTCAACTAAATATAACTGCTGAATTTCTCTGGTTTTGTATGACTGAAGTGTCCAACTAACTATAACATCCCTGAAGCCTGTGGTTTTTTAGTGAATTTCTAAGGTTTTTAAATGCTAATTTCTAACTATAACGTCCCTGAAACCTATGTTTTTTTCAGTGAATATATGCCATAGAAACATATGGTGCCTTAAATTTGTGTTGCACACGATTGTATCAAGGAACAACTATTGCCAATTATTATTATTAATAATAATAATACTTTCAGTGTCCCACTTCTTTCCCTAGACAACCAACTCACACCCTGAGCCCCAACCTGTTGGGTAAGTTGACCTTTTAGTATAAGTCTTGGGTTAGGTTTAGTTTTGACTATGAATGGGCTGCATGATTATTAGAATGTAGAAGATGGACCAGTACAAGTGATGATATAAGGAGAAACTTAGGAAGAAGTTGTAAAAGGATTGTGTCACATGCCGGGTAGGGAGGTGCTAGGCATGCATTTGTAGTGGGCACTGGTCAACATGCCTCCTTTAAAACTCAAATGTAAATGGCCAAGAAGCAGAGACAGAGACATAGGAAGATGGGAACAAGGGAATGATACTATAACAAATGCAGCAGTTGTCATTGAGAAAGGAACTTGACTTACTACTCATCTTAGAAGCCAATTGCTACTCCTATCTATTCACTCCTTTATCCTGCTGTTTCTGATCTCCCTCCTCTGTGTCTGTCTCAGCAGGCTCAATAAAAATAACAAAAGTCACCTCTTTAGTCAGATCCATGCTAACTCGAGTATTGGCACAAGTTAATCAAAATACCTAACAAATCTGATATTATTGCTAGTCAAAACTTTGCTATGAAAGGCTTACTTCCACGTTTTAAATTTCAAATAATCAAATATTCAATCCTATAAAATCTTTTAATACTGGGGACAATGTCTCGGTAAAGATCAAGTAAACAATGAATAAATGAAAAAGAAAGAATGGAGAAGAGAAATTTAACAGGTAGAGATTGCTGCCACAGCAATAAAATATGAAAAAAGGGAAAACGAAAGGAGCTGGGAGGAAGTAGAATGACGAAACAGAAAGGAATGAAAAGAAAAAAAGAGGTGTGCAGGGTTAAGAGACAGTAAAGTAAAAAACGAGGAAGCGAGGAAAAATGCAAAAAAAATGAAAATACAGAAGGCCATGCTACTTATATGGGGTGATTAATTGTTTGATCTAAGAAGACCAAATGCACCTATCAGCATTGGTGGGAATGCCTTCCTTTGTGGTCAAGGCAGCATCACCCTGGCCTTTAGATGACTCTGTGGCCATGGCTGTCATCTTTTCGGTAAGAGGAAAGAAAAAGAGGAAAAGGAGTTAGTAATACTATCTACAATAGATTTCAGCAGATGTAATAATTTAACAGGCAATAAAAACATACTTTTTAAGTAACCAATCGAATCCCTAATACAAACTCCATCCAAAAAGTCTTCTCTGCTCTCCAAATAAGTTAAAACTACAAATTATATTGATCCTCCACTACCTTCATACATGTTCACTATTGTTACATTCAAGTTATCCACCAAGTTGCAAAGTGTACACTGTTCCTCACAGAGAAGGAGACTGTGCAGCAACAGAATAGTCATGGAGAAGTCCATCATTCTTCTCTTATTTGTGTTAATTTCCTTTCCCCCTTCAACCTAAGTATAAACATACCTGGCTCCCACACTGACAGCTGATATTCTCTGTGACCTCCACTTACTGTTGAACTGATTTAAAAACAAATCCTAGTACCAGGTTGCCTGACTTGATTTTTCCAGTCCTGCAATACTCCCTTGCATGCCCCACTAGCCTTTCTTTTATTTTAAGTAAACAGTGGTCCTTATAAAGAAGCCGGATAAAGATGTGATTAATATAGACTAGAATCAGTGCTATATTGCTACTGTCCAGCCGGACAGTGAATTTATTAAATGATCAAAACAAAAAGATATAAACACACAACAATAAAGTGGGACACAGTCCTGCGTCATACATAATCACAAAACATGTACATTTAAACGAAAACATTTCAGGCAAGACAAGAGCAGCTTGTGAAAAATGCAAATAGTTAGAACAAGCTTAGAGACGACAGCCGTTGCACTTGTTTTATCAAAATAGATTAATGTGCAAGCTGTTTTAGCAAGTCGACGACGTTTCGATCCTTTAACATAATACTAGGATCATCATCAGGATGGTCTAATACAAGCCTGAAAAATTGGTGCCTGTTTGTGAGGCACTGGCGGAAACAAGATGGCGTTGGTCCGCGGGTTACTGGGGTAGAGCTTAGAGTAGCTCAAGGGTGGGCCTGAATTGGGCGACCGGAATTGGTGGAGGGGGATGAGGTGCCAATGCACCACGCGGTTGCCTCGCTGGAAGCTGCAAGGAATGGAGAAGCAGGGATTGTGGTCTTCGGTGGCGGTGCATGGATAGACCGGAGATAGGAACATTAAGGTCCGGAGCTCGGTGGCTGGGATGCAGGACCACTAGCCTTTCTAGCCTCTCTAGAAAATAAGACCTCACCACCAACAAACTGTAAGGAAACCATTTCATTTTTTATGGTTTGAATATATGTAATGTTTTTGCTTTAGAAATATTACATGTATGTATCTATTATTTGTATAAAATAAGGTCAAAGTGACAGTTCTAATTAGGTGTTCAAATAATCTTTTAAAGGGACGTTATAGTTAGGTGTAATGTAACCTTACAAAACGACTGAAATTCTCCAGTCATAGTTATCTCAAGTAATGCCACACACTGCTTATGACCTCACATATTACACCACTCATGACATGCTCTATGACATCTTTGATAAAATCACTGAAACATTTGAAATTACATAATTGATGACAACACTATGCATGGCAGGGACACAAGTTACAGTTACTTTAGGACACAAGTCATAATTAATTGAGATAATTATAACAGGGAAATTGCAGTAGTTTAAAACAGTATGTTTTAACTGACATTTTGACCTAATTATAATGTCCCTTTAACCTTAGTTGTTTTCAGTGGATATATAGATATGCACACACACACCTCTAAAAACAAAGGTTACATTGACGTTAATGATATAGTTAGGTTTTGAGATGAGACAAGAACTAACTTTAAATTTTTTTTTTAAAAACTGAAATTTATCAGTTGTTAGTTTAGTCAATTAAATATAACTTGCACCACAATCATGCTCTGCTTATGACCACACATATTATCTGCTGTACTCATTAGTAAGTTGAACAATGTTGTTCTTTAACTCTAACGAGTCTTGAGTGATGTCATCTGTGAGGTTTGCCTTGGGTTACCTTGAAATATTTAAGTGGAGCTGTCTTGGACTGTTTTGCTGTAAAGTAGAGAAAATTCAACAAGAGGAGATAAACTGAAGTTTGGGACTTTTTAGGTTATACCTATGCCCCATCACCTATCACAAGCCAACAATAACTTTAAAAATGCTCCCACCCAAAATACTTCAGAATTGAGCTGTATTTGGCAGCTAAACCAAAGAGGAAGGCCCTGCTTTCAGTGTCTTCTTAAGGAAAGATCTAAGTTATTGGATACTGAATTCCCTTGTACTTATGCTTTGGAAGTGTTTCTCAATGGTCAGACCGGCTGGCTTCCCTAGTCACAGGTAGATAACTGACAAAGATGATTACACTTTCTGAAGAACCAGCAAAACAGTAGCATGGGCTTTGTCCTGTTTTAAGAGAGTGTTTGCCTCCCATTGCTGTCTAAGCACAGGTGCAATAAAAACACTTCCTTGCTCTTTGGGAGCATTATGAGTATCCGGGAGCATTAGCAAAGAACACATTTTGAATTAGAAAATATTCAACCTCTGGAAGACCAGGATGAGGTGATGAGGGAGGCCATTCG
This sequence comes from Calotriton arnoldi, assembly GCA_963921515.1. NCBI lineage: Eukaryota > Metazoa > Chordata > Amphibia > Caudata > Salamandridae > Calotriton > Calotriton arnoldi. The sequence goes on along the minus strand of CAWUFW010015612.1, from coordinate 277,101 downwards.
ACTAAGATGTGACCTCAGCTATGAAGGCTTCCTTGCTTTCCTAGTCTAAGCTACTTGGAGCAAATGTTGAGGCTTCCAGGGCGACCATGGAATCTAAGGGGTCATTACGATGGCGGGCGGATCGCCCCCGCCGGGCCGGCGGTAGTCACCGCCTGCCCGGCAGGGGCGATCCGCCCGCCATCCACACAGCAAAGACCCCCCGCCATATTATGATGGCTGGGGGGTCCGTGGCGGACGGAAAGACCGTCCGCCGGTCGACTCGTTGACCGGCGGAAAACAAGGTTAATATGGTGGCGGTGTCTGCAAGACACCGCCATCCATATTACAATGCCTGCGGAGATCAGCCTTTCAATGGCGGCATTGCCGCCATGGAAAGGCATGCGGTCTTCGCTGTTGGGGGCCCATAGCGGGCCCCCAGGATGTTGGGGGGGTGGGGGTGCACATGGGGGGTACCTGTGGTACCCCCCTGCATTTGTATGCACAAGGTGGCAGGCACCGCGCGGTGCCTGTCACGTTGTGCATGCAAATGCACGACGTGCATTCCCAGCATTGTGGCGGGCGGTGCGGTGAGCACCGCCCGCCACAATGCTAGGAATAGGGTGTCCCACCGCCACGGTGGCGGTGGCATCCTAATGTCAGGTGCGGGGCCGCCGCACCCCTTGCGGATGGTCCCGCATTCCGTTACGGTGGCGGGCGGACTTTGTCCACCCGTCATCGTAATGACCTCCTAAGTGCCTGGCCATTAGAAGCTCTGCTTGGCTATGGCTCACCGCCTCATCCTACTGGGAGTCCTAATATAGAGTTTATTAGCAGCAGATGTGACAGTGTAACCTATGACTTCAATAGCTACAATTTTTAGATTTGACACACTTACAGTGTAAGATATACTCAAGCCTTGTGGAACCCTTGCTGGCTACAGTGTCCTGCCTTGCTTAACTCCAGTATTTGGAGCTCCAGAAAAAAGGTTACATTTAAACATGGAAGAAGTCAACAGCAAAATGCTGCAGTGTGATGAAGCAAATGTAGTGACTATAAAGTCTAGGAGGATGTGTTCACAGCTTTTAACATAAAACTGAAGATGTTCACAGACCACAATTTCATTGTGCAAAGCCTTTTAGAGCCTTATTGGCAACCATTCCCTGCAATGCCCTACTGATGGCTTTATCTTTGTCCAGAGCAATCCTGTTTTACAAATGCCTTGGGATGAACAGGGGCACCTCTGAAGGTTGTGATCCCCTGCACCATAGGGGACACAGGGTCTTAGGTAATGACCCTGTGGTGCAGTGTGCACATCTTGTAAACACATATGAATCAGTGAGTTAGAAAGAAGCTATAAGATTCATTATATCATCTATAGATCGAAGATATATGTATATTTGCTTGTTTGTCTATATGTATGTTATTTGTATAGCACAAATGTAGTCGATAAGCAGCAGAGCACTGTACAGGGTTACTAACAAAGATAGAGTTACTGGGCTATTGGAGGGTAGCTGGTTTCAAAGAGTGAATGACTGTTGCAGTGTAATGATGTACTGTTCTTTAACGAGGTGTGTCTCCAGCCCTTTCTCACATTGGAGCAGAGTTGAGGCAGGCCTAATGGATGTGGGGATGTTGGTCCAGATACTTGGTATATAGATGGAGAAGGCATTTTCACCTCTTTGTCTCCAGCATGACTGTGTCCTCGTTGCAGATGTGTTGAGAGCCACTGTGGACAACTAAGCACTGGTGCCCTAGAAGGTATGCTATTCCATGCTGGAGACGGTGAGCTTCTCAACCAGATAGGCAGGGGTGCCAGTAGTGATGAAATTGCTCTTGAGAACATTAAAAAGAAAATGCATTTTTTGCTCAACATGCCTATGCCTATAGCTGTCTAACCTCACAAACTTATAGTGCAATACTTCACAAAATAAGTCCCAATTTCCAAAGTTTCGTACAGCGTCTGGGTGGTGAAAGGGCCGAGTTCCTTCCTACCAAATTACTGTGGAACTCACGGACGATGGACCTTTATTGCCTGCTGAGAAGTGTAGAGGGGAGAAACAATTCATTTAGACAGGATCACAATTTATAGGAATTATGACTCTTAAGAATCACAGAATCGGGATTCCAAGTTAGTGGGGCACTCCCCCCTCGACCTCTGATAATCTGAACCCTCCCTCTCAAACTACCCCTTCCTCCAACACAGACCCTCTTCCCCCGACCCTTACTTCCCCCTTGTCCAACGTCATCTCCAATCCAGCGGTCACTCTCCCCCCTACCACCACTGCACACTCCCCTTCCGATGTCCCACAGGCACAACCCGTCTCCACCACTTACCTCACTGACAACCCCCGTGACTTCCCCATGTCCAACGTCTTCACCAATACAGCAGACACTTTCCCCCTATTATCACCGCCCACTCCCCGTCCGCCGTCGCACACCCACATACACAACCTGCCTCCACCGCTAATCTCATTGACATTCCCCGGAACTCTGACTTCCTACCCAGAATTTCTCTCCCTCCTCACTTGGCAGTAGACCCTCTACTCCTCCTCTGAACTCCTTGAATGGGAGCATTACTAATCCGGCTCCCCGCGTCCAACCTCTCCCCTCTCCTAATCCCACTGATTCCGTCCAATCCCTGACCCCTGCTCACTCTCCCTCCATAGGCCAAAGTCCTTCTCGACCCCTGCCAGAAACCTTAAACTTTTTCAGCTCAATAACACAGCAACTGAACAGAATGGAGCAGAAAATTAACTCCCTTGCTGCCGATCTCCTACACTTACAACAAGACCTTCTCAACAGGACCAAGCCACCGTACTCCCTCTCGTCGGGTAGATTTGCTCAAACCCCCTCAATACCTCTCACATGGCCCCACAGAGCACCCCCCGACCCTCCAGTCCGTCAACGAGTCAGGCACTTCGACCCAACCGGGATCGCCTCCCCTTTTGGTATTGAAACCTGATGTGACCAACGACCCTTACCTCGCTCTGAGCCAGAAATCAGCCCCTTTCCCCATCCCTGTTATTGTTGGTACTAACAGACTCCCTAAAACTGTCCACTCACCTAGACCTCCTGCTCAATACTCCTCTATCCACCTAGCTCCCCCACCACCAAGGCTCCCCGCCCTCTCTCTTGCATGCTCCTAAACTGCAGATCAGCAGTACAACATGCCACAGACATTGCTGAAGCTCTACTCGCTGAAGAAATTGACATCGCTTTCCTCACAGAATCCTGGCTTAATGTCCACTCCACCCCCATTCTTGACATTCTCACCCCTCCAGGGTACAACATCATCAGACAAGACAGGCCAATCAAAACTGGGGGGGGACTAGCCATCATTCACAAAGCTGGAATACAGATCACCAAACTTAAACCTGCAGAATACCTATCGTTTGAAAACCTGGGTGTCGAACTCACTGCCAAGGGCACCTCTCCCATCAAATTCCACACCATCTACCATCCTCCTGGAGAGCGTACCCTTTTCCCCGAAGAACTAACAGACCTAATAACACGTTTCTCCATGACAGACACAAAAGACGTGTTCCTGGGTGACCTCAACATCCACTGGAATGACCCAGAAGACTCCACTGTCCAGAACCTATCCAACCTACTTGAAATATACAATCTCAAACAACTCTGCAATGAACCAACTCACATCAAAGGTGCAACACTGGATGCGATCATTACCAACAATGAACTGGTCTCTCTGAGAGTGATTTCTCCCATTGACTGGTCAGACCACCACCTCATTCTGTTCAAGATTGATGCACTTGTCAGACACCAACCTATTCGTGATGACAAACCTAAGCACTGGACCAGAAACATCAAAAAGTCCCTTTACCCGAACTTGAATCCAGGATCCATGCCCATCTACAACCCCAACCCTCATCATGGACGGCCGATGACCTCACTACACACTTTAACTCTAAAATGACAGAGGTCTTAGACCAAGTAGCTCCACTCAAACTCAAACAAATGAGGCGAACCAAATCTAAACCCTGGTTCAATATGGATCTGAATAACGAAAGGCGTCAACTCAGACAAACGGAAAGGTGTTGGAGACTAAACCCTCGACCTTGCACCTAGCGCAACTTAGATCTGCTCGGCAGGCATACAAAAAACAAATTTTCAATGAAAAGGCGTCTTTCTTCCGCAACCAACTAGATCTGGTGAAAAACAGACCGAGAGAACTCTTCAACATTGTCAAAAGCCAAACAAACTGCACTCCCTCTAACGAAATCATAGCCACCAAAGAGCGATGTGAAGAAATTGCCACCTTCTTCTCTAATAAAGTCTCAAAAATTGATCAATCCTTCCTCCAAACCACAAACCCTCCTTCCCTCTTAACCTGCCCCCTTTAACCACCCTTGACCAATCAGAAAGAGTTCTTACCAAGGACAATCAGGCCTGCCTCCAGCTGAAAAACAATGCGCATTGGTCCGACTTTGAGCTAATGTCGGAAAACGAGGTCTTCAGTATAATCTCTACCCTAAAACCTTCCTCCCACACTATGGACCCCCTCCCATCCACAATTATAAAAGAACTCAACCACACCATTTCCCCTTTCTGGACAAAAATCATCAATGCCTCTCTCATCTCAGGCTGTGTCCCAGACTCCCTTCAACTAGGACAAATCACACCCATTCTCAAGAAACCAGGGGCCGACCCTAACGATCTTAACAACCTCAGACCTATCTCCAACCTCCCGTTCCTTGCGAAAACATTGGAGAAATGCGTTCTCCACCAACTCAACAAACACATTGATGAGTTCAACCTCCTCGACACCTTTCAATCAGGATTCAGGAAAGGCTGTAGCACTGAAACAGCTATGCTCAACATCTCTGACGATATTCACAAGGCTTTAGATGAAGGTGATGCCTGCCTTCTCATCCTTATTGACCTATCTGCGGCATTCGACACTGTAAATCATCCAGCTCTTCTGGAGACCTTGTCGCAACGCTCCGGTATTAATGGCACAGTACTAAAATGGTTCACCTCCTTCCTTCAACACCGCTCGCAACAAATTAAAATCAACCTCTGTCTCTCGAAGCCAACAAAAGTCACACTTGGGGTCCCGCAAGGCTCGATCCTCTCCCCGTCCCTCTTCAATCTCTTCATGGAGCCCCTCACAATCATCTTGAAAAAGCGGGAGTGAACTACCACCTCTACGCTGACGACACCCAAATCTATTTCAAAATCAAGTCTCCCAATGACATCCGACACCTCAATGTCACTCTAACCGAGATCCAAACTTGGTTCAACACTAACCACTTAAAGCTCAACCCAGATAAAACGGAACTAATCCTATTCTCTCCAAAAAGCAACCATCGACCAATCCAAGAGTGGCTCAAGAATCTGGTTGCCCTAAACTGCCCCCTTTTCCTATCCGACTCAGTGAAGTCTCTAGGCATCACCCTTGACAAGAACTTATCAATGGAGGCCCATATCAAAAACTCTGCAAAAGGTGCTCTTTTCTCACTAAAACACCTCAAGAAATTGAAACCTTTTCTTCCCCAGGATGACCTCAAGACAGTAGTTCAATCCCTAGTTCTCTCTAAAATCGACTACGTGAACGCCATCCTAACGGGGACTCCAAAAGCTCACCTAGCCCCACTAAGGGCAGTGCTGAACATGGCCGCTCGACTCATATCTGGAGTGAAAAGATTTGAACACATCACTCCAGCTCTCAACTCCCTCAACTGGCTTCCTATGGAAGGGAGGTGTATTTACAAGCTGGCCTGCATCACACACAAAACCCTTCACTCTCTGGCCCCCAACTACTTGAACAACAAACTGGTAAGAGCAGGTCAATCCAGAACAGTGAGAAGTTCAAACTCACTCCTTCTTATCCCTCCGAAACTGAAAAAGAAAACCACCCAATACCGATCGTTTTCTGGCAACGCTCCCAGGATATGGAACGCTCTCCCTAGAGTCCTCAGATGCAACCCCTCCTTCTCCTGTTTCAAAAGGGACCTGAAACTCCATCTCCTTAACAAATACTTTCCGGACCAACATCAACTAACCTCGACTTCAATATCCGAATTAACTCCTCTCTCTCTTGACATTCAAGGATAGTGGTGACCGGTCTGTGTTAACCACCTTCGTTTGTTTTCTCTCCCTCCGCTGCACTGTTTAACTATTTTTCATGTTGTATTTATCTCTGTTGTTGCTTCCCTACTGCCTTCCTACTAAGTAATGCAATTTCCTTTGGTTTTGTACAGTGTGTATGTAAAGCGCTCTGATACCCACGGGTCTAGCTAGCGCTATATAAAACTTTTAAAATAAAAAATAAAATAAAATAAAATAAATAAAATATTACAAAGCCAAAAACAACTGAATATACAAGCACCTCATCACGAGGTTGTAGAAATACGTGGGAACTAATACAAATCCACACCTACGGACTAACTTTATACGATGAATCATAAACAGAATGACAATCTCCAGAAGCAGAACGCAGGCAATGATTGCCCCCCCCCACGTCAAGTTCGGTCTTCATCAGCGGAGAATGAATAAAAAGCATTAGTCTGTCCCTACACTACCCCTATCGTGACATCCCTACTTAGAATTGCCCAGGCAAGATCAGGAAAAAGGTGTCAGCGCGTGAAGACTTCCTAAGAAGTACACTCACATTGTGTGGTTCAAGTAGCCAAAGGCTACGGAGCTCGTTCTAAGATCCTCCTTCTCTCTCCTTTGATCTCCTCATCCCTTCTCCTGACTCCACCCCGGGACACTATCCCTAATACAAAACACAAAATCGTAAGACACGCCCACAGATCACCTCATCTCACTGGACACTTCCCATAGGTGATTTTCCACGCTGTGTTGGTGCTCTCAGCTCCTGGCTTGACGACCTTGATTCCCAGGCCGCCCTCAATGAGAAAGAACACCGGCTCCCAATTATCAGATCTCTTCAGCAAAATGTATCACATCTTCCCGAGCCTAACTTCTCCTAAACAAAAGACGTTATTCTAACTAACAAAGATGACTTTCTTCACCTGCAACAGAAACGTAAGAACAGAACAGATTGAACACGCACATGAAATTTCTAACAGCCCTGTTCGGAGCCCTCAGGGAAAATGCAATTCAGGCCTACAGAAATCGGCCAACATAAGAGTGAAACACATAGGCCTTTCAAATACAAACATAAGTGAACATTTCATTTAGGCCTTTATACCTCATTACATTGCAAAAGCACATCAAATTCATTGTTAACTGTGAGCAACTTATGAAAGTCTACATGTTAAATGCAATTTAATCACATCAATGTGCAACTTTAATATGATGCACATTTAAATCATACACATCATATTACATGTAAGCAAGTTCGTTAAGCAGATGACATCCAATACTATGAATTATAACATTATAGCATAAATGCTACGTTGTCTCTTCACATGGCACAACATTTTCCCTACCGTTTACACTTTCACGTTTTAGTATCAAACACTTTCTAATGGTCAAATGTTAATACAACATGAGAGTATATGCGGGTGCGGACTATCCGTGATTATGATGCACCCCTACAAATTACAAAACACCATCGCGCTCCATCAGTGGTTAGGACTTTCGTGTGGTGACTGCTCAGGTAGGGAATTTAGCAGAGCACTGAAAACCTATCTACTTGACTAATTATGCTATTTTCTCACTATTTTTATTAGGATGAAGAGGGAATGAGTTGGCTAATGCCAGGACATCCTATCACACACTTCACAAACTAATAATAACGATAACAACAATAATATTGCACATCAGGAAAACTAAAAGATAAATATATTGAAACACGATGTTAGTGTATGTAGTTACAAGTAAATTAAACTCTCGGGTGTCAGTAATCACACTTGTCACACTGTACTCATGAAATCAAAAGAAATGAAATAGGATATTTGTATTGGCGCACAGCTACTCAGGCTAGAGTGTCCTGGCGCCTCGACAGCGGGGGGGAAAGTGAAAGGGACCCGGATTAATGATTAAAAAGCCATGTTTTCAGATTTTTTCTAAAGGAGAGTAGGTCTGTCGAAAGCCTAAGGGCCACCGGAAGGCTGTTTCACAGTTTGGCGCCAAGGAAAGCAAAGGATCTGCCTCCCGTCCGGGACAGGCGTATCCTGGGCATGCTGGCCAAGTTGGCATTGGAAGAACGTAATGATCTAGAAGTGGTGTAGTGGTTAGTGCAGAGCTTAATTTATCAAATAATAAGTGCCAGGACCCAAACGTTTGATCAGAAGCTGTCACCGGCAAAAAGGTCGTGGTGCTGAATACCAAGGCTGAATCGTCTCTATTCCACCTTGTACATCTTTAATCCATCACAAGATGCTTCCTGTCCCTTAAACATACACCTGCACGTTCTATTTGGTTCCTGCTTTCTCCCTTTGACAGGTTTTCTGCATTTCTCTTCCTCTTTTTCCCTTTGGTATTTTTCTCTATCTTGTTCTGGCCCAAAGTCTGAGTAGGAAAAATAAGTGCTGGGACCCACCTGAAACCTCCAGCTCAAATTAAGCACTCACTAAACCTACCTTATTATGGTATAAAACGGTTCATTGAAGCAGCTGCGTTGTTTTAATAATTTGGACATTTGTAGATTAGAATTAACAATCACTTTAAAACAAAGGTCGAGTCTCCAATTAAATGTAATGCCCTCTTGACTGCTTGTAGAATAGGCCTCAAAATTGACAAGATAATCTATTTGAACTGACATAGCTGCCGAGCAGTCCAGTTCAGGATAGCACCAGAAGGCCCTTGTTGCTTTATCACTGGGAGTCTTTATCAGTCACATTATGCAGCAGTAAGAGTTTGGAGCTAGCCTCTGTTCCTGGGAGCCCCAGCACTAGGAATGGATCATGGTGGGATTGCCTTAGCACAGTCCCCTACGCTTTGTCACTACTCTTCACAAGAGATATGATTTCGCTGAAAGTTTCAGCACATATTGACCAACTTGAAACATTTCATAAATAGCATCAGCATGGCCACATAGCTCTTAGTGTAATTGCAACACATTTTTAATTGGGAGAATCCATGTTTCATTGAAGTATTTACCCCATTATTATGATTGTGGACTAATGATGTCTAATGCTGGCTGGTTTAAGTATTTACATACTTGTGTTGATATAATAAAAACACAACCAGAGAGTGCCTGCTTTTGAAGACTGTCAAAAGGTAGACAAGATGTATTCAGTTAGCTTTGAAGATGAGACCAATACGATGGATTATTCTGCTCATCCATGAGTACTACATAGAGTCCATAGCTCCATGACTGCCTTCCTTTGCATCAAAGATAAAACTAGCTGTACATTGAAGCATACATCCTTTCTGCGCTGCGACCCCGCATCCACATGCTGTGTCAATAAAAGTGTTGGGAGTGATATGCAAATTGCACCTCTTTGGGCGGCCCCACTGGTCCTTCATATCACAGCAGCATCTGCAGAGGAGCTGTCTGACCCCGTGAGTCACATAATGCAAAGTGGGCAGGGCTTTATTAATGGGGATCTAGACACATTAAAATTAGAGAATGTCTTTGTCCGTCCACTTTTGCCATATTATAGATGCAGGCGCAAAGGCAAAAAGGTCCTCGAGGAAGGCCACGCAGTTAGTGTTGCAGTTGTTTTCCTCCCCGGACATCTATCCAGAAGGTTCACAGAGGGATAACAAGGGGACTTCCATGTAAGGGCACAGTCACAGACCCGCTTAAAAGTAAGGCCAAAATGCTCCAGGAGGTTTACAGGGCACTGCTATGGGACCACCTAGCTAGAATACAAAGCAGGAGAGCTGCTCTACTGTCTGCAGTGCATGTACTAACTCAACTGTTGCAGACACCACATTGTTTGCTAATTGGATGCGCTGCTTTGGTCTGTGCGGGTTGCACACAGTGACAACGTGCACCGGCATATAGGCAGGCTGTGCACCTATAGGTTAAATTTACTCTAGAACTACTTGTCAAATGATGACTTGACCTTTTCCTTACTTGCACATACAATGACACAAAATAGAAATTAAGGGTAAGTATTGCTCTAAACAGAAGCCACCATCGCGGCGCACTCATCAAAGAGTCAAAGCAGCAACTGTATTGCACATGCGTCTCAAGTCCAACACATTCACTGCTCTCAGTGACAACCTGTTGTTCACTCAGGGGTGTGCAACCGAGTTTCAAGGTATATTTAGGATACTGTTCTAACATGCTGTGGCGTGTTACATTGTCACATATAACGCCTATTACTGACATGAAGGTGTCTGCTGGCGGTGTTCTTCGTGATATAGTATTTTAAGAGCTGTGAACATATATGACAAGCAAGTCACCACATTTCTGGCACCAAAGCCCGGTAGAAAGACATATGTGATATACATGAAGATTAGTGCTTACGACTTGCAAATGAATAGCATTTTGGATTTAGCACAATCTAATCATCTAGAATTGCACTGGTGAAAGGCTGTTTTTTACTGGTAAATTTTTTTACTGTATGATTAATACAATTCTTTACAATATGACGCATAAGATCAATAAAACCCCAGAATACTGATAAAAACAGGCTGAGTAAATCAAGTATTAAAGTGCGGAACGCGAATCTGATGAACATATTAGGAACAGGACGTTGGATGTCCTAAATAGGTGCAAACAGTATCTTTAAAAAGTTTAATCCGATTTAAAATGCATATAACGATCGACTAGTGTACATCTCTCACGCCTAACTCTGGGCCTCAGAGCCATGTGAAAACAGCTTGGCGTCATTTGCCTGCAGGGATATAAGGCAGTTTGGGGCATTTGTTCTCAGGGTAAAACAGTGAGTCAGTCTTGCTCAGTTATTTGTCAGTCAATTCCAGCACCTGTAGGCTCTAAATAAAAATTGCTGCCATTGATCACATCTTCTAGGAATTACTCTGTAATACTGATAAATTTGCAGAATTTTGCCAGTTCCATCAGGTCCGTGATGGTGAACACCAAATTTGCAGCCTCATTACATGTTCAAGTGCGATGGGCAATGAAGAGTGGTTTTAGCAATCTACGGTGTGGAGTCAGAAGTGAGGGACAGCAGAAAAATAGGTGGTGAAAACTATTCATATTTATAATTGCAGAGTCGGCAGTTTACGATTTTTGTAAGGGGCCGCCATCTCAGGCTTACTTCCTTAGTTTGTAAGCCCATTAGCCTTGCTAACAAAATTTGATTCAGGCAACTTTTATGGAGCACACTAAGAAGATAGGGTTGTGGTCTAAGGGAATGCGGTTGTACACTGACGTATGACAGCCCCACAGCTTGCTGTAAATAATGCAGCCAAAGATTCCCATTTTAAGTGAAGATGGGCTGGAGGGCTGTTTTCATCACATTTGCAGGTTCCTTAATTTATTCTATGGTAGTAATTTACAAAGGATGCCATACTCGCCCACTTTAGGCCACCAGCCCTAGTTCCAGCCTTATCAGGCAGCTGCTGAAGATATGATGGAAGTCTAAACACCCTTTTGTAAGCCTTAACTTGGTATTTGTCAAAGATGTGTACTAACTGACCTGGGTTGGCTTGTTGACCGTAGGTAATCGTTGGTAACAGAGTGGTGGCCAATACTCGTCTTACTGGGCCGGTGGATGGGCTTTCCAAAGAGCTCTAAAGCAACAAGGAAACAGCCAACCTGTACAAAAACTCCCCGGTTTTTGTGATGCACCATCCACCTTATATCTCCTTCCCAATAGTTTGAACCTAACACAGAGCCTTATACTCGCATCGTGTGCAACTCTGCTACCCCTGCCGTTCCTCTAGGGGCGGTTAGAATAACCAAAAATACAATTGTAACAGCTGCAGGTTGCACCACCTTACAAGAAAGACCATATAGAAGTACATATACGAATGTCCGTCCAGTATTGAGATAACAAAAAAATCTTTATTCTTCTTTATAATGTTGACAAGTGTACAGCAAACAGCCACAACAGCCAACGCGTTTTGTTCTATGCCAAGAACTTCATCAGGGCTGTAAAACAATGTTTAAAAAAGATAGATATATAGTTTACTTTATTGCAATGCATATTACTAAGCTTATAGTTCATTATATACATGTAATAAAAGCATAGCATAAAAACACATGCAAGAAAATTTGCCTGAACACAATATTGACAAGGCTCTCGTTTAAAACCTAAAACCTCACAGTTGAATATGTTTATTAAAAAAGAGAAAACTAACATAATTCACTTATGTTATCTTTCTGTCCTTTTACCAATGACCTAATTATCTTCTCAATGCCACACACACTGATATTCCTTATTTAGACCCTCTATATGTCCATTGCATTATTGCCCACAAGTTGAGCACAGATCATTTCAACAAAGACGAAAATTGGTACATTATAATCCCATTTCAAAACCTACCAGAGTCAACATCAAAGCATTTCAGAGAGCATTCCCCATTTTCTCTGCTACCATGTAACTAATGATCAGAAACCAAGTGTACATCATGTGTCACTTGACAAGTTATATATCAGGCCCCTTATATATTAACACAATGTTGCACCTACCAAGTATATTAGATGGTTCCAAAGAGTTGACCAAAAATTGCATACATGATCCACTAGTGTACTCCACTGGACATTCACTGTGGACCACCGATTTTCTTTTTTAAGAGCTGCAGGCAAAGACTGAATACGTCGAATTATGCCTGCAAAAGTATTGAAAAAAGAGAAATACAAACGGTAATCAAGTTGCTAAGGCCATTAGGACATTATTAGTCCAGGACTTCTAACATTTCTTAAAACAGAGTAAATGGATGGCAATAGCCTCCGTTAGACCCGTCATCGCTACGTATTAATATCATTTAATCATATTCCACCGGCCTACATCGGACGCATCATAACTTGAAAGCAACAACATTTAGTCATATTGCTACAATCCCATACAACTAACTCCATATTCTCAGTCACTAAGAGTACCCAATACAAAAACCACTCGCTTACCTATTGACTGGACTGCATCCGGCCCAAATCCGGCTCGGAGGCTCTAATATAAGGAGGGCTGATGTGCCTGCAATGCAATTTATGAAGCAATGAGCAACCGACCTTATTATAATGTGGTATTCAAAATCTTTATACGCGGGAATACAATATACGGAGATGACTTCCCAATTAAAGTGAATAATAGGATATTTTGATCTATACTGGAAAACTATCCACACAGCAATTCCCCCTCGCCAAACAAAAAATGGCAATAACCCTTAAAAAGGCCTGTACAGCCCCAAAAAGACGGTGTATTCTTTGCGTCAATCCGGTCAAAAAACACTCGTTGTCATAGTGCCTTGGAGTTGACCATAAAACCGTTCCTATTCACCCCCCAGTGTATTTCCAAAAGGGAGACCATTACGCCACACCTTTTTTAACAGCAGGGGAGCGAGGAGCTTATAAAAATCGGGTCTAAGTTTAACGAGAAAAATCCCTTCGTTCCCAGTATGTTTTAAGAACTAAAACAATTGTACCCCCCCCTGTTTGATAAAGGGGGAGAAAAGAATTCGTCTAAGACGGGTTTGAACTTACCAGAAAAGTCCGGTTCTGCGCGACGTAACCGACAGATAGTTCGTTAAGAGCGCGAAAAAAAGCCTGACTTGATTTGTCCTATTTAAGCACCCATTTGCGTCAGATAACGTTAACCGCCAGTATCACCTGTCTCATTATCACAAATAGGGTCCAGCAACAAAGTGTCTTTGTCCCCTTCTTATTTCAAAGAAGCGGGATCTTAAGGTCAACCAACAATAAATAGCGAACAAGCCCCTGCTCAATTCGCGTCACTAGAACGCAAGGCATATAAAATCCTCCATTTGCAAACGCCCACTAGCCGGTTGAAAAATATAGTAATCACACCCCGAAATTCCAGTAAGTGCCACGATGTCCCCTTACTATATCGTGGTCACGTATTTGATCGTGATGATTCCCATATGTTCAATTACCGTTAGCAACACCTAATTACCTAAGTCTTACATGGGGAATTCAAAGATAAGATGTAGCTCCACCAACAAAAGCGGAACACAGTCAATTCCTCAACCCCAGTTCGAATCCCCTCCAGGGAGATAAAACAATAACAGTTCTATTCCACCCAATCAATTTCATTATCTTGTTTATGAAGAATATGTTGCCATTGTGTATATTTTATATCCAAATACCATGTTCACATATTAGTCCCCATATCTTACCTGGGAAATCCAATAAAGAGACGTAGCTCGAATAGCAAGGGCGGAAATTCAAAAAATACGATGTAACTCAACCAGCAAAAGCGGAACACAGTCAACTCCTCAACCCAGGCTCGAATCCCCTCCCGGGAGACAAGGCAAAAGCAACTCGATTCCACCCAGTCTACTATCATATTTCGTTTTGTTAAAGAATATGACGCCATTGTGTATATTTTATGTCCAAATACCACTTACACATATTAGTCCCTAAATCTCGCATGGGAAATCCAATGATGAGACGTAGCTCAAATAGCAAAGGCGGAACACCACCCCCATCACCACTAGAGTTCGATTCCCCCCACAGAAATTAAAGCGGTAGTAACCAAATTGCTCCCAGTCTCCCTCCTAAGTCAACTTTTGAGAATTAGGTTAACATTGTGTATAATTTTAACCAATTGGAGCCTTGGCAAGATATGTACAGGCATATTACAACCACATTGCATTGAATTTGACAGCCAATGTATTCAATCTCTTTGTTTCACAGTTAGTCCGGGCAAATTAGCCACATCCCATTCTTGGATTATATACATATCAAATGCATTTATCATCCCAAATAATATTTTGGCAAAAACAAAGTATACACATCCACCAATATTGCTTCAGTATTGGTAACAGTATATATAATCACTTCCTTCCACATCTGGATGGAAAAGAGGATGGCCACATTGACTTTCAAGGACATAATTCTCAAGAGATATTTCCAATGACAATCTTATTCCCTCTGTGATCACAGAAAATAGTGTAACTCCTCATCGGTGTTGTGTCCCATCTTGGTACATCGTAACCGGCATATCCAGCCCGCCTCATTTTGCCGAAGGGACAGCTCCCTGTCCCCCCCCCTCGATCTCAAGGGGATATGATCTATGCCATGGAACCAGATTTCTGGTCTACCTCCATGGCACTCCCGCATATGTGCAGTCATTGGATACCTACTGTCCTGATGCCGGATTGCCCTTATGTGTTCCTGAATTCTAGTTTTAAGTGCCCGAGTTGTGCTACCTACATAGATAATGTTACAATGACATCCAATTATATATGTAACATGTGTAGTTTTGCATGTTATGATCTGTCGCATTTTATAAACCCGAGAGGTATTGTAACTGAATTTTTTCAATCTATTTTTGCCATATTGGCACACACTGCAGTCTGTACATGTGAAAAAACCATTCACTTGTGACGGCAGCCAAATCTTCCTTGTCTTTTTTGGTAACACATAGCTTGGGCACAACATATCTCTTAGTGTCCTTCCCCTTCGGTAAGTCACTTTAGGTTTTATTGAGATTTCCTCCTTTACTCCTGGCACTTCCTGTAACAGTTTCCAATGTTTATAGAGGATCTTATAAATGTCCTGACTATGTTTATTGTATTTCGTGACGAAATTAATTGAAGACCGAGTAGTTAGACCAACATTGGCAGAACCCTGAACTTGCAATGTGGAATCCCTAGTTCTCTGCATTGCTTTCTTCTCCGCATTGTCCAATATCTGTTTCTTATAGCCTCTGCACTCAAATCTTTTTCTAGTTGTTTTTAAATTTTCAGTAAACACATTGGTATTACTACAATTCCTGCGTACCCTCAACATTTCTCCATAGGGAATGTTGTTGATGGTTACCTTCGGGTGCGCACTCGTGGCGTGTAGTACACTATTACTCTCTGTAGGTTTTCGATACAGCTTACTTTGTAATTTATTACCTTCCACATAGAACGTAATGTCCAAGAAATCAATCTGCTCTGCGGAGTTGTTCATTGTGAGAGTCACATTATATGGATTCTTGTTAAGGAAGTCATAATATTCTTGTAACTTCCCTACTGAGCCACTCCACAGTAAAATAATATAGTCGATATACCTCCCCCAGAATATGATGTTATCAACCCAGGGGGAGGCATATCTTCCCCATGCATGTTCTCTTTCCCACCAACCCATGAACAGTCCTGCGTACGATGGCGCAAATTTTGCTCCCATCGCCGTACCCGGGAGT
The DNA here is from genome assembly GCA_963921515.1 of Calotriton arnoldi. Taxonomy (NCBI): domain Eukaryota; kingdom Metazoa; phylum Chordata; class Amphibia; order Caudata; family Salamandridae; genus Calotriton; species Calotriton arnoldi. The sequence continues at coordinate 260,959 of CAWUFW010015612.1, read as the reverse complement.
TGGTGGTACCACTGTGTACCATGAAGAAAAAAGTTTTTTGATAGAATCAAGTCCGTCATTTCTAATAACATTTCATTGTGTTCAAACCACTCAGCTGTTCTATTTTTCAAAAAATGACCTAATGCACGGAGACCCAGATTTTTCCTGATACAGGTATAAAAAACTGGCCACATCAAATGTAACCAGATGCAACCCCTCAGTCCAAACAACATTCTCAAATTTATTGAGGATATCTTTACTATCCTGTATAAAGGCAGGTACATTTTTTACTAATGGTTGTAAATATGTATCCACATACTCCGATAGTCGCTCAGTTGGAGAGTCAATCCCTGCAATTATTGGTCTCCCAGGGGGGAAGCCTCCCCCTTGTGTATTTTCGGGAGAACATAAATGCAGGGATAACTGGGTTTGATAACCCTCAAATATCTCAATTCTCCATCAGTCAAGAGACCCTTTTCACTCCAGTCCAAGAGTCTCATGTTAATATGAATAGTCAAATCAGGTATGGGGTTAGATTGAATTGTCTCATAGCAGGCACCATCCGTTAATTGCCTTGCTATCTCCCCCATATAATCACATTTATTCATAATAACCACGTTCCCACCCTTATCGGCTTCACGTATTATTATATTTTCTCGGTCACATAGGGTCTGTAAAGCCTGTTGTTCTACCCAGGTAAGATTAAATGGACCCTTGTCCCTATATTGATCAGAATTCAATAATTTATGAAAGTCCTCCGTTACTCGTGCATTGAAAAGATCTATTTTAGGATGGGATACTTGGGGTGTGAATTTAGATCGCATTTTTAACCCACTATCGATATCAAGCTTGCTGTTAACTCCCAGTTCCATATTGAGTTCTTCCCGGGTAATTTGTGTATCATCATTCAGTGACATCAATACGTGAATAGTATCCACCTCCCCCACAGTATACTCAGAGAATTCAGGGTTAGGGACATCAAGTAAATTACATCTTGAGTTCGTATGGAAAAAATGTTTTAATTTCAAAATCCTTGTGAACTTATATAGATCAACAATCACATCAATAATTAGGACAGAAACCGAGTCCTTTTCTCAAAACATTGCATTCTTCATTACTAAGACTGTGATTTGAAAGATTAACAATTGACAGATTGCAAGCATTTTGCTCCAGAGTATTTAACCTGCCCTCTGTTGGCTGCAATATTGTAACCGTATTTATTTCTTCCTGGATGAACGAAGGTCCACCGCTAATTTTGGCAATTCTTTTTTGTTTTTTCTACCAGGCCCTGCCTCCCCGCCTTGTCTTGCATATCTTTTTGTTTGTATACTGTTGAGCGGTAGCCTCTCTAGCTCCAATAAAAAATTACTTTTTTCTTGTGTTACTAGTACATAATTTTTATCACTCACTGATGGAATGCTCTCTGTAGAAGTGAGGGAACCACTACTAATTGATCTTGATTCAGAAATGTCCTCTCTACTCCTTTTTGCTGACTCTGTACTTTTCACGGTATCATATTTCTTCGCGAAGGTATATATTCTACCTTTGCGGTAGTCTTTCTCATCTCTTTGTATCTTTTTCACCTTTTTATCTCTCTGGTATAACTGGTATTCTTCCATCACTTTCTCAAGAATCTCATAGATCTTTTTAACCACTTCAGTAAGTGGATTGGCCTCTATCTCCTTTTCCAGCTTGTCTATCTCCACTAGTAGGGATGCTGCTTTCTTTTCTGCATGTATTATTAAGATTTTCATCATAGTTGCAGATGAATGGGACAGATTCTCAAATCGGGGCCGGATGCAGTCCAGTCAATTGGTAAGCGAGTGGTTTTTGTATTGGGTACTCTTAGTGACTGAGAATATGGAGTTAGTTGTATGGGATTGTAGCAATATGACTAAATGTTGTTGCTTTCAAGTTATGATGCGTCCGATGTAGGCCGGTGGAATATGATTAAATGATATTAATACGTAGCGATGACGGGTCTAACGGAGGCTATTGCCATCCATTTACTCTGTTTTAAGAAATGTTAGAAGTCCTGGACTAATAATGTCCTAATGGCCTTAGCAACTTGATTACTGTTTGTATTTTTCTTTTTTCAATACTTTTGCAGGCATAATTCGACTTATTCAGTCTTTGCCTGCAGCTCTTAAAAAAGAAAATCGGGGTCCACGGTGAATGTCCAGTGGAGTACACTAGTGGATCATGTATGCAATTTTTTGGTCAACTCTTTGGAACCATCTAATATACTTGGTAGGTGCAACATTGTGTTAATATATAAGGGGCCTGATATATAACTTGTCAAGTGACACATGATGTACACTTGGTTTCTGATCATTAGTTACATGGTAGCAGAGAAAATGGGGAATGCTCTCTGAAATGCTTTGATGTTGACTCTGGTAGGTTTTGAAATGGGATTATAATGTACCAATTTTCGTCTTTGTTAAAATGATCTGTGCTCAACTTGTGGGCAATAATGCAATGGACATATAGAGGGTCTAAATAAGGAATATCAGTGTGTGTGGCATTGAGCAGATAATTAGGTCATTGGTAAAAGGACAGAAGGATAACATAAGTGAATTATGTTAGTTTTCTCTTTTTTAATAAACATATTCAACTGTGAGGTTTTAGGTTTTAAACGAGAGCCTTGTCAATATTGTGTTCAGGCAAATTTTCTCGCATGTGTTTTTATGCTATGCTTTTATTACATGTATATAATGAACGATAAGCTTAGTAATATGCATTGCAATAAAGTAAACTATATATCTATCTTTTTTAAACATTGTTTTACAGCCCTGATGAAGTTCTTGGCATAGAACGAAACGCGTTGGCTGTTGTGGCTGTTTGCTGTACACTTGTCAACATTGTAAAGAAGAATAAAGATTTTTTGTTATCTCAATACTGGACGGACATTCGTATATGTACTTCTATATGGACTTTCTTGTAAGGTGGTGCAACCTACAGCTGTTACAACAATTGCTTTCCAAAGAGCTGTTCAGTTTTCACACACTGAGTATAGTTGACTCAGCTTTTGTGGTAGCATGTCCCATTTGCTTTTTGTGCCCACTTTTGAAGGTGAACCAGACACCCAACTAATTATAAGAGTTGCCTATTTCGATTTGTGGAGCTCCCAGACTCCATCTGTAGTTTTTTTTTTTTGACAGGCTGTTACTTTCTCAAGATGCAGTCATTTCCTTACTGGGTAGCTTTTTGTTGTTCATTCTTTAGTGGCTGTCAACTCAGATCACACCTGCTAAGGCTACTTCTTGTGGAATCTGCAGAGTCCTGTAATCGTATCCCTAAAAACAATAACTTTCAACTTCTGTAGCAAGTGATAGCAGGACAGAGAGAAGCAGTCTGAACTGTCCAAACAACATCTGTCCAAGTAAGGAGAAAAAAATGTCCTAAAATGAATTTCTTGATTTTGAATAAAAATGGATACACAAAAGGTGTTTGAAATGTTTCATAGTATTTTCCCACAAACTTTAGAAAGTCAATGGAAAAAAGATGTACGTTTCTCCGACATGTGTTCGATAATTGTGTACTATGCGTCAATTTATGTATATTACATTTACTACTGTGCCTACAAACATTCTGCAAATCATAATCTTCCAAGGAAAAGTTCTATGCATATTATCTATAGTTGGTTGGCTTGATTAAAATGGAAACTAGCTCACAATGAAGTGAAAATTATCTCATGCCATGCAGAAAAATGTAGTGCATTCTAAATTGTCGTAAACCAGGACTCTTTGCAGATATTGGTTATAAGAACACTCAATGACGTAAAAATACTTTCACATCCCAAATTGACATGCATGCATATAGTTGAAGCCCGTTTTCAGTTAGGTTGTGTATATTTATACTTATCCATCAATTGTGAACGTTATATGTTAAAATCTGCAACATATAGACAGGGGGTCATAGAGAAGGATGCGACCCATTTAATAAAAAGTTGGAGCCCAAAATTGACTTGCTATTATTGTCCACAGCAATTGCAAAATGGTGTATATATTTTCTAAATATGAACTATCATTTTAAATAAGATTATATGTGAGTTTTTGAAGAATATTCAAACAGGAAAACATGTGGGATGTCACCAATTGCATCATTGATGATGTTATTTGTGATTTATCTGGACATCATGGGTGAGTTCATCACGACCAGTGAATTGCGTGATGAGTTAGGGTTGCATAGCTAACAATATCTGGCCAATTTTAGTGATATTTAGATTTAGATAAATATCCACAACTTCAACTCAAATATTTTTCAGGATCGTTCAGTGTTAATGCCTCATGAGCAAAGGAAATGATAACTTATCCCTAGCAAAGACGTCAACAGAATTTTAGTTTATTTTTCTTAATCCAACTGCCACATATTTATATTCCCCTAAATTCATATCTCTATGCACACAACCCCTGCAGTGTATATCCTTCATTCATGTGCACCGTGGCGTGTAGCAAGGAACTACATTCAACTCACAATGCAGTCAATTCAGACTGTAAATCATGTGCAAGGTTTTGCAACTAGTCTCCCATGCAGCCATCCAAACTGCTGCTGCACCTGGCTTTTGGCTACCTACTGCAGGGGTTGACTACAGGCCCTGGCCTGTGGCAGGGTCTGCATCAAACCCACTATGCAGCCACCCTGCACTGCACATGGACATAGGCCATGCACAGTAGGGGCCCTATTTATGAGAAACTAATGCAGCGTGGTGCTGCAAGACATTTTGCTGCGCCGCACTGCGTTAGTTTCGAACCACAGGGATGCAACATTTTTAGAACAATATGTTGCATCTCTGTACTTTCCTCTGCGCTGGTGTTGCAGCGGAAAGCTGGGCAGAATTTCACTTGGTATATTATTCATCTAACATCTATTTCCTCTTTGGGCCCATAACATAACACTAAACTGTCATCGGTCCTACAATGGATCTTTTATGTGAGCTAACCGGGACTTGGATATTTAAAGAACGTGAGGCAAATCCTTATGAGGACCTGGAAGAAGAAAATGCCCAAAAAATCATGCTAACAACATATAACCTTTACTTCAGATATTTCTATTTATAAACTTACGACAAAAAGGTTCACACCAAGAAAGACTCAAATACGATATATTTTGCTCAGGTAAACTATTTATCTAAGCATCAATTTGAACGGTCGGGAACATAAATCGCATTATATTCAGATTTAATAGAAACCATTTAGCACAATTAGTCACACAATGTCATACAGATTCAATAGGATAAACATTTGCAGGTTACCTAGGAAAGAGAAGAGAGAGAGAACATTGGGAAAAATCAAGTTTCAGCATTTAGGTTATACAAACCAATTATGCAGAGGTGAAGCGCAATGAGTCACAGGAATGAGTCCATAAACTCTTCAGCTGAAGAGTTATACCTGAACACTTTACCAGCCAGCAAAGTACAGGTTTGAGTCAGTACGGAAAGTTCAGTTCAAATGGGTTTGGCATAAGAAAATAAATCAGAGTTCAGTCCAACAGCATGCCAGGCAGGAAAATTGAAAATGACAACCAGCCCCTGACTCCTCCTCCAAGGGGGCAATTATACTTCCAAAAGTTCTCAGTTTACACCCACAATGTATCCTTTCCATCATACGATATGGTTTCCATTGGTTGTCCACAGTGGGCTGCTCATGGTGTGATCAATACCTCACTAAGGGGCATATCTACAAGGGCTGGCGATAAAATTATCGCCGCTTTAGCGTCCGTTTTCGGACGAAAAGCGGCGATAATTTTAACGCCCTATTAGCAAGGACACGCTAACGCGTGAATCCATGCTTCTTCGCCCTTTCCTTATCGCCCAGCTTTGCATCTCTAATGAGATGCAAAGTGGGCGTTCCCCCCCAGAATAACGGGAGAAATGTCGCTAAGCGACATTTCTCCTATTGTCAAGGGAATCGCTAACAAGCATAGCGATAGAAAAGTAGCGATAACCACGGTTATCGCTACTTTCCTTACACATGCTTTAATTCTGACTTAGCCATGTAATCCAATGGGAGGTGGATTACATGGCTAAAACCACCCTGCCCTATCAGCAAGGTATCGCCAGTCACAGTGCGATTATCGCTGGTTTCCCAGCGATAATCACACTGTTTTCCAGCTATCGCTTGCATTTCTATCGCTTTGGAGATAAGCGTTGCTGATAGCACGCTATCTCCGCGATAGAAAGCAGCGATAGCCGGCGATAATTATCCTAGCGCTAAGTGCGCTTAGCGATAATTATCGCTGGCCCTTGCTGATATGCCCCTAAGAAATCTGGAAGCATTAAGTAATCCTTTTGCAAAATCATCAAATTCTATGACTTTGTATTTCCATATTTTCCTCAGAAGTAAGACAATTCACTTTCGGCCCGATGTACAACCCTTTTTTGCATCCTCAAACAGGAGATCGGCCAATTTGCGACCGCAAAAAATGTTCCAGGCATGTACAAATCTGCGGCTCTCGCTATTAGGAAGGGGCATCCCTTCCTAATAGCGAGTCACCATGCCATGTACTGTTGTTTAGCGACCGCATTTGCGGCCGCAAAACACTTGCAGTTTACCACCTACTTCAAGTAGGTGGTAAACCACTCGCAAATGGGAAGGGGTCCCCAGGGGACCCCTTCCCTTTTGTGAATGGGTGTGTAAATATTTTTAAGAGCAGGCAGTGGTCCCAGGGACCACTGCCCGTCCTTAAAAAATGAAACTGAAAAGTTTAATTTTTCTTTTTTAAATGCATCTCGTTTTCCTTTAATCTTTAATCTTCTCTTAAAGGTTACATATCAATGTTAGGTACTACTAAAAAATATTTCGCACATTTATATTTTCTAAACAGATTAATACACATGTTACTTTTGAAATGCATGTTTGCACCACACACTACTAACTAAAACTATGAATCTTCATATGGACAAGCATCTTTAAACTCAGCATTTTTATCATTTTCAAGTGTTTCATTATGTAAGCTTTAGTTTCATTTATCACTTTTAGAAGTCATCAGCAGCACATTTTCTAGGTTAACTATGTTTGGATCCTTAATCAGTTGATTACATTGCATGAGCAAATAACTTTTTTCTCTCTTTTTATGTCTTTCACCTTTTCAAAACATTTCTGCATGCTTTTACAATGCAGAAGAAAATTTCACGTTTCCCATCTTCTACAGTTTCACACGTTTTTATCAAAACTATTGTTGTAAATCTCATTTGATGGTGAGAATTGATAGAGGCAACCGTCATTAAACTTTTACGCTCCATCTATTCCCCTATGATGGCGAATCAAGCCATCACACAATCTTATCTTATCATTTATCCTATTCTGATGTCACATTAGAATGCAGTTGTCTTCATTTGTTTCAGCCTCATTTTTAAAAAAAATGTCATCTCATCATAGAAACCACTCTTTCTTTCTTCTAATTCTATTTCTGCTTTATTTCTTTTTCGCCCTCTAGTCTCATTAGAGCTCCTCTTTTTTTACAGTATCGGTACATTAGTAATATTATTAGTGAGCCCATAGCAATTGTTATTAATGGAGTTAGTATTTTCCCTACTAAACTTTTCCCCAGTGCTGCAAACCAATTTCCCACAGAAAAGAATATTTTCCCAATTTTCTCCCACACACCATCTGCTTTTAATTTTGTTAGTTCTGTTCCTAAATTAGTAATATTGCTTCTATATCCCTTCAAATCTTTACTTTTGTCCGGGATATAAGTGCAACTTTCAGCATACGACAATCTCCAACCTTCTTTGGCTAAAAGACGTCTAAAGCAAGTCGATTTTGCGCATATAGAGTATCTATAGGTGATGTAGGATGAAAGAATTTTCCCATTATCTCAGCATCTCGTGCATCAGGCAATATATTCAAATTTTTCTTTACCGGGATATCTGAGAAAATCAAATCAAAATTAGAATAATAGTATTGAAATTGTCCTTTACCATAAAACAGAATTGTTAATACACTACAAGATATACCATATGTTAAAGGAAGGTGATGGTATGTCGCCCCTTCAGACACAGAAGTAGGTAATTGCATGCACACATAACAATCTCTCGCATCCATAGTGTTTACTTATTTGTAAAGCAATATAGTAAACACATTTAAAGAAAAATCGTTAATTGAACAATCATGATGGAAATCATCACTTATTAGATCTTTAGTTCTTACTGCCCCTTCTTGCGTTTTAGTCCCTTCAGTAGTTGTAGATACATGCACATTTGTATTTTTATTTACATAAACATGATGAGGTAGATTTAGCATTACCAACAACAAGACAAGAATTAAAACAAAAGCAGTTAAGAAGCAAGCACATATACACTTACATTTTTGTGAAACTAGATTTCGATTTTCCATCTCAGGATTAAAGGCATTCATTTTTTTAAAACATTTTTTTTATAAACTTCGTCTAAAGCAATAGGTTTTGTGTGGTAGCTTTTGATTAGCATCTGGTAGCACCTTTATTCCTCTGTTTCTCTCCTGACTTTTTGTTCTTTGTTTCTCCTTTTTCACAACAGTTCTTTCATGGCGGTTTATATGAGTCGCAATTTTTAGAGCAAAATGCATAGAACTCTTTTTCCCAGTTGTTTGCAGCAGCTAAATATGCCCACTCTGGAGCTGCATATCTTTGACTTGGTGTCCGTGCTCTTTTTGTTCTGCAGACTGTAGGTTCTTCTCCATCTGTGTCAATTTGCTCAGATTGACTAGAGACTTCAATCACAGTGGAAGGTATTCTTCCCGTAGTCAATACGTGTCTCAATCTTTCAGATTTTCTGGCACAGCGGTCTCCTTTTCGCACTCGTTTTTCTGGTACACTATTTACATCATTTGAGTCGACATTTCTCTTAGTTAGATCCCATTCACTTTGACCCTCGACACCAGCTGGGAACAGTGTCTCGAGACCCAGTGGCTTGCACCCTCTCTACTCTGTGCTCAGTCTGAACTGGAAATTTTTCTGTTACCACTGGTTCATGCACCACAGGCCCTACACTTTCAAGAGGACATGGGACTCGATGAGTGTAGGCTGCATGCACCCAATTAGGAAGACCACCACATTTAACAGCAGCTGTGGTTACAAAAATCACTTGATAAGGCCCACCCCAACAAGGTTCCAAACAGGATTTTTGCACGTGCTTCTTTACGAGTACCCAGTAATCTGGGCACAAATTGTGGCACTGTTTCTGTTCAATGGTAGTTGCGACTTCTCCAATCTGGTGAGACACAGAACGTACTACATCTGCCAATTCTTTACAATAATTTAGTACCAAGTCATCAGAAATATTCACAAGCCGATTTGCTGGGACTGTAGGCTGCCTCATAGCCCTCCCCATAATTATCTCATGAGGGGACAATCCAGTTCTTCGGGCTGGAATGCTTTGCAAACTCATGAACATCAAAGGCAACGCATCAGGCCATTTCGGGGAGGTGGAAGCACACACCTTTGCAAATCTGGATTTAATAATTCCATTCACCTGTTCCACCACCCAGAGGCCTCCGGACGGTATGCACAGTGTAGCCATTGCTCAATTTGTAGTGTAGCACAGAGCATTCGTATCACTTCATTATTAAAGTGAGTTCCTCTATCTGATTCCTATGAGACTGGAAAACCAAATCTAGGTATTAGTTTCTAAGAAGCAGTTTAGCCACAGTTAAGCTGTCATTTCGTCTTGTGGGGTAAGCCTCAACCCATTGAGAAAACAAATACACAATCACAAGGACATATTTCAATCCATTACAAGGGGTTATCTCAATAAAGTCAAGCTGCATGCGGGTAAAGGGACCTCCTGATTTTCCCTTCTCTTTCTGCCTGTGGTACTGAATCTTATAATTCTCTAATTTCTTCCCAAGTTTCAACAACTGAAAACATCAATCTGCATTCCGTGTCATCAGACTGTTCCTTCAAAGATTCTCCATTGAATGCGTAAGAATGTAGGGTGAAATAATGCACAGTCTCATCGGCATATCGATTGCCAACTGTGACATAATCATGTCCAGTTTGGTGGGCGGAACACTTTACCACCGCAATCTGAGCCAGCAGTTCTAGTGCCATCAATAGGTATTTTACACACTCTCCGTTTCAGATAGGTGAAACCGAAGAGGTGATTAACCCACGTTCAGATCACAACTGCCCAAAATCATACACCACCCCGAAACCATATTGACTATCTGTGAATATGGTTACTCTCATTTGCTCAGTAATGCTGCAAGCCCTGGGAAGTGTGATCAATTCAGCCACCTGTGCTGAATACACTCCTTTCAACCACGATGCTTCAACAACGCCCACTACAGTACAAATCACATATACAGCTCACAAGGTACCCCCTGAATCGCTCAAGCATGAACCATCCACAAACAGTACATGGTCTTACTCTGGCAGCTGAGTATCTTGTATGTTAGGACACAGTTTGGTACACATCTCAGTCGCATGAAGGCAATCATGATCAGCTTCTTCCATCACAATGTCATGTCCTGGTAACTGCATCAAAGTAGCTGGATTCAAACTTGTACATCTCGTCACCATCACATTCTCTGCACCCAATCTCACCTGCTCATATTTTGTTAACCGACTACTCATGAGATGCTGTGTTCGAGTTCATGTTAACAAAATCTCAACTGAATGTGGCACATACACATTCAACGGTTCCATGCATTTGCGTTAGAACTGACTTTTGCACAACTCTCGCGTTCACTGCAAAACAGGGTAAAACTCTTGTTAAAGTGGGGCATTCCCAATGCTGGAGTTTGACACAAACTGTCTCGCAGTTCAAGGAAAGAGCTCATGCATTCCTCATCCCAAGGAGCAGGATCTGTCACATCTTTGTGAGTCAGTCTCTGAAGTGGCTTGGCTATTAATGAAAAACTCGGTATCCACTGCCTGCAGTAGCCAACCTTTTCCAAGAACCTTAACTTCCTTTTGTGTACTCAGTGGATTCATCTGCAATATGGCAGTAATTCGATCTTGTGACACTTTTCTGACTGTGGGGTCTTAAATAGAGACCTTCTCTCTTGCAAAACTTCAATTTGTCTGGTGACACCTTGTGCCCACTCACTGCCAAGTGATTCAGTAGGGCCACAGTATCTGTAACACATGCTTCTTTAGTTCCTGATGCCACTAATAAATCATCAATGTACTGCACTAGCACAGAGTGATTCAGCATTTCTAGTGACTCAAAATCTCTTTCTGTATACCCTTTTGGAACTCAGCACCATGCGAAAATATGGTTTCTGAACCGGAACGCAAATAAATATTGGCTATCCGGATGCAAGGGAATGAAGAAAAACGTTTGACACAAGTCACTCACCGAAAACCATTCAGCTTCACATGGAATCTGACAGAGAATTAGAGCAGGATTTGGTACTATTGGACAACAGGGTATCACAATCTGATTAATTTTCCTCAAATCCTGAACTATTCTATATTTTCCATTCTGTTTTCATATGCCCATGATACGTTAATTACATGGACTGCCCAAAATCTCTCTCAAAATTCCTTGTTCAATCAAAGTCTCGATCAATGGGGTTATTCCAGCAATAGTTCCAGGACTAAGATTAAATGCTAGAGTTCTCGGGTATTCTGCATTTGGTTTCACTGTGATTCAAATTGGAGCTACTCCTTTCATCAATCCGATATCTTTTCCTGAAAAATCCCACACTTCAGGCAGGACCATCTCTCTCAACACAGGAGTTAAATCATTCTCAGTAAGTAAGGGATATAAATTCTTTACTTCTGTCTTTTGTCTAGCCATTTTAAACACTACATCCTCATATTTAGTATGAAATTCTATTCCTTCAGGGGTACAATAAATGGAGCAATTCATTTGTCACAATAAATCTCATCCCAAAAGATTTACTGGACTAGTGTCACACACCACAAATTTATGCATATCCTCAAATGTTCCAATCTGTACTTGCACTGGTTCTGCCACTGTGGTTGGAATGAATTGGTTCGACACTCCTACTACTTGGATTGTTTCTCCCGAGAGGGGTAGGTTGGGAATGTCCACAGTTCTCACAGTGGATCGGGTAGCACCAGTATCCACAAGGAATGACATAGGTATTCCATTTACCCTACCATCCACATATGGACCATTCTGATCTACCTCTAAGGATGCGCCAAGCACGCATGCCTTCTCCCCTCTCAGGCACCATCATTGGGAAGTATCTGAATCACTGTCATCCATCTGTAATAAATATTGTGAAGCCACTTGCACATTTGGATTTATTTGACCATTGGTATGAAAACCCATATTCGCATTGTATTTCTGTACCTGTCCATTCAAATTTTGCATAGCTCTTGAGGCATAATTTGATTCTGACTCCTTACATTTAACATTGACTGATTTAACATATCACTGGTCACCTGTGATTGTATCAATCCATCCGCACCTGTCACAATTGCCTGTCCATTTACCTGATTAGCCAAATTGGACTTACACTCGTGCTTTCAATGCCCAAACTTGCCGCAACTGTGACAAGGGAAAGTCTTTTTCAATTACTCTATGATCGATCCACATACCCTTCCTTGAGGCATCAAATTTGGCAAGGGATTTATCATCACACCCTTCATTCCAGTGGTAGTCTGACCATTTCCCTGTAACATGTCTGTAAAATCTGGATGCCAAAAGATCAAATGCTGCTGAATTAGAGCACTAATTGCAGGCCGCAAACCATAGACAAATCGATACACAAAATGTCCCATATCTTTCTCTGACACATTTTCAATTCCACTGTACTGTTTGAATGCCTGCTGAAGTCTCTTATAATAGGCATATACTGTTTCTCTCATTTTTAGTGTAGTTCTATCTAATTTTACCCAATCTCTTTCTTTCAGCGAAATCTTTCCTTTCAAGTACATAATGACCTGATTATATTTTTTAATCACCTCTGCTGACGGCGCACCTGTTTTCGGATCTCTAGCATATTCTGTTTCTCGCCAATCAATTGCAATCTTACATTCCACCCACAAATCTGTAGGAACCAGGATATCGAACAAAGCATCCAAATCCTTTAACAGGGCCTTTGAAACCTTCACAAATCTTTCCACTTTCTTATCCCACTCGACTGGTTTCTCTCTCAACCTCAGGAAATCATTTGTAAAAGACAATATATCCAGGCTACTCCAAGGGACATGTACATACCCTCCTCCTGGGACTTCTCTCATAGGGAAAGGCAACGCATCTGCCTCATTCTTTTCTTTTTCCATCATTGGATAAAGAGGCAGTGCCACTGTAGTATCTTCTTTCTTTTTAGCCCATTTGCCTTCCCATCTTTCAAACTCTGCCCATCACTTCAGTGTTGTTATTAATTCCTTAATTTGCAGTCTTTTTCCAGAGGAATTCAGACTCTCCAAATCTTTGTCACTAAAATACAATCTTCATATTTCTGTGCTTCCTCAGCAAATCTGTCATGGGTATTTCTCGCTTTCCGGGTTATATCTTTGTACATAAATAATAATTCTTCATCACGATATTTTGATAGTGTCTCTGGACTAATTGTTCCCAATATAATTTCTTCTAATTCCACTTTTAATTTGCCCACATCAATATTCATGCTTTGATTTGAATTCATGAATGCGTTCCCAGTAGGGGCTATATCTCTAATCTAATCATCAAGTTCTTCTGGGGATGGCCCTATCGAAGTACTTGTTTCCAATCTCTGTGAATCTCCACTAATATCTCATGGCTTCAACAATATTCGTGAATCTGTTTTCCGACTACCCATTTGAAAATTCTCCCAGTAATCATTTGCTGTCCTCTACTTGGTGTTTCAAGAGCCTTCTCTGCAATACGTAGTAATGGCTCTATTCCTCCTTCCACGGTGGAATTCATTCTATTACATTTTTCTGCTCTATTCTCATGAGTTTCTACTCTTTCTGGTGTACACATTGTTCCCTGATCCCTCACAATTTCTCTTGCTCCAGGTAAAGTATGTATTTCTCCTACAGTTTCATTTGGGACTGCTATTGTATGAATCTGTGAGACTCCTCGTCCTGACTGATAAAGAGGAACAACCGGACTAATTGTTACAGGAACTGATAATGCATCAGGATTATTTGTCACTACTAAGGGACCAAATCCAATCTTGGTCGGAAAGCCTCCAGACGGGTTCCAGAACGAGCAAATCTGATTCGGAGCCTATGATTCCGACCGAATCGTCCCGCATTCCGGACAACCAAGTACGATGCAAAGATCTCGTCTGCACCGACCGAATCGTTTCCGAACCCGATCCTGTCAGTCCGACCTGTTTGCAGCCGATTCCTGCCGCACAATGGAGCCGGCTTCCGAACGAGCGAGTACGATGCATGATTCGGACTGCCATATTGACTTGGTTTTGCTGGGACAAAATGGCTGTGGGAATCAAACTTTGGGGGGCCGTGGCAGACCCCCCTTCACTCGGGGCCCTCCGAATCGGTCACATGGGGTTACCCGTGGGTCCCCCCTTTCCATGCATGTACAGTGTGGCAGGCACCATGGGGTGCCTGCCACAGGGTGCATGCTTTTCTCCACCCACCCCTTTTTGCAATGGGAGCCTTTGTAAGCGTGTGGTACACAGGCTCCCATTTAATTCAATAGGAGTCCTAGCAAACCAAGTCCGTCACCATACGGGTGCATCAGAATCAGTCTGGTGGCTCAGTGGACTAATGCGTCCATTGCAGGGGCCTGTGTTTGACCTCATGGTCACAGGTTCAAATACTGGCGGGTCCACTCAGCCTTTCATCCATCTGAGGTTGATAAAATGAGTACTATTAAGTTGGGTAACAATAAACATCTGTTATTCAGTGCCAAGAGACCTACGGGTGAACGTGTGCTTTCAAATACACATGTTATGTTTTATCAGTCATTTGGACTTGGGGAGCGCAATTCACTAGGAAAGCCCTCCGGATCCGAGTCGTACGAAGGGCTTTCCTAGCGAGATCGGAATCGGGCTCTAAATTAGAAAATCCTGCTCTTTCGGGGGTCTGTTTTTCATCTAGGAAAATTCTTTTATAAGCTGGATTCAAATCCGCAGGTGGAACTTGTAGCCTTAAGCCTACAAACGGATGGGTCTCTGAATTATTCTGTTCTTCATTATAAGGTGGGGGTCAATTCAGTAAAAGTTCACTCAATAATTCATCATCTATATCTTCTAGATTCTCATCTGTTACGGAAGGTACTTGAGCCTTTGGCTCCTCTACATGTTTCCTTTTTTCCTTACATTTTTCTCCTTCCTTTTGTTCTGCTACCATTACTGGATACATTTGAGCTCCCAAAGCAACATCTTGTCTCCATATCCTTTTCCGGGAATACCATTTTGCCTGTTCATATTGATTTATTGTATTCCTATATCTTCCCTGACATTTCTCTTTTTCTCTCCGATGTGCTTCATGCTCCCACTCTTCAAGAGCTTCATATAGTATGGGTCTAGGACTAGGTTTCACATCATTCATCTGTCTTCTCAAATTTTCTAAAATTCTTACATTAAATGTCCCATACTGTGGAAACGCAAGGAGGCCATCTTTCTCAGTGTATTTTACCCAGTTTTCTAACCAAGTACAAGTGTGATATCCTCTCTAATGACGTCTGCGAAGAAGATGTTCCTTCCGGAGCCACAGGAACTCCTTCCCTTGTCGGTATTGGTCATCCTTACGCATTAAAGCTTTTAACAATTTAAAGAATTTCATGATTTTTTACTTCAATTTAATCTGTTTAAACCTCTAAACTCTCTTTCGTATTATTGTTTCTACAGCCAATCACTGTTCGTTCTTATCCATCAATACCAGTGCGGCTTCTCAGCAACCACCAATACCAGCGGGGCACTTTCTGACGTTAGTCTAACTCCTCACTGCAACTGACCCTCCCTTCACAATTTGTTTGTGGTTGTTTTCTTTCATCCTTTTACAACAAACTTAAAAAAACAATACAACATAAAATTAACCCTGTAGCGTAGGGGGGCTACGCGGAGGGCCACGGAGCTGAGAACAAACTCCGCTACACTCCGCCACCCGCCTCCACCCCCCCTATTAACAATTAATTATAAATGACGTAAAAGTAAAGAAAAACCACTTACCTGGACTGCGGCAACCCCGGGCTGCCCTCCTCCTCTTCCTCACCGTCTCTGCGAAAACTGCGCATGCGCGCACTCCAGCACATGCGCATTTCTTGCGAGAAATGCGCATGTGCGGGCGTGCTCGAATGCGCAGTTTTTGCAGAGAAGGCGAGGAGGAGGGCAGCCCGGGGACGCCGCAGTCCATGTAAGCTGTTTTTCTTTACTTTTATGTCATTTAGAATTAATTGTTAATAGGGAGGGTGGAGGCGGGGGCAGGCCAAGTCCGCTCTGCTGCGGAGTGTGCAGAGATTTGCCTTCTCCGCGTTCTCTGCGGAACGCGGAGGAGGCAATTCTTGGCACATTCTGCAGGCGGAGTGGAGGTCTCCGCCCGGGGTTACATAAAACAACTTTGTCTGCTCAACTAAAAGAATTACAGATACCCACTCATGCAGAAAGTTTTCATTTGCTTCCAGTGAAAACCTTAACCAGCGCGATCTCACTCTCATTAAGTAGAAATTCTTAAAACCTCTCCCGGTGCACTTCCTGAAGAAACCCCAACAATTCCAACTTGTCATGTATCAAGTTCACTTTCTCAGTACCGGCAACGACGTCTCATGCACAGTACTCACAAAACAGTAGGCAAACACACTTGGTGTATGCCACAATGTGACTGCCCATTGGCTTATCCCAGGATCTTAGGCCTCAATGACCCATACTCACTTAGGCCTCGACGGACCTAACTCAATACAACATAGACATACAATTTTCACAAACGACAATTTTCTGTGATCACAAGTCCATTTTAATCTTTTTCGTCAATATCAAAATTCCATCACTTGTCAAAACCCTACTATTTTCTTACATTACTATAAAAACCCCAGCACTTTTAATCACGTCTCTTCATATCCTAGTTTAATTAGTCAAACTAACCATCCAACAAGCTAACAGAAAACTGTTGCAGCAGAAAGCTGGGCAGAATTTCCCTTGGTATATAATTCATCTAACATCTATTTCCTCTCTGGGCCCATAACATAACACTAAACGGCCATCGGTCCTCCAATGGATCTTTTATATGAGCTAACAGGGACTTGGATATTTAGAGAACGTGAGGCAAATCCTTATGAGGACCTGGAAGAAGAAAATGTCAACAAAATCATGCTAACAACATATAACCTTTACTTCAGATATTTCTATTTATAAACTTACACCAAAAAGGTTCACACCAAGAATGACTCAAATACGATATATTTTGCTCAGGTAAACCATTTATCTAAGCCTCAATTTGAATGGTCGGGAACATAAATCACATTCTAATCAAATTTAATAGAAACCATTTAACACAATTAGTCACACAATGTCACACAGATTCAACAGGATAAACATTTTCTGGTTACCTAGGAAAGAGATGAGAGAGAGAACATTGGGAAAAATCAAGTTTATGCATTTAGGTTATACAAAACAATTATGCAGAGTCGTAGCGCAATGAGTCACAGGAATGAGTCCATAAACTCTTCAGCTAAAGAATTATACCTGAATACTTTACCAGCCAGCAAAGTACAGGTTTGAGTCAGTTCGGAAAATTCAGTTCAAATGGGGTTGGCATAAGAAAAGAAATCAGAGTTCAGACCGACAGCATGCCAGGCAGGAAAATTGAAAATGACAACCAGCCCCTGACTCTTCCTCCATGGGGGCAATTATACTTCCAAAAGTTCTCAGTTTACGCCCACAAAGTACCCTTTCCATCAAACAATATGGTTTCCATTGGTTGTCCACAGTGGGCTGCTCATGGTGTGATCAATACCTCACTAAAAAATCCAGAAGCAGGAAGTAACCCTTTTGTAAAACCATCAAATTCAATAACTTTGTATTTCCATCTTTTCCTCGAAAGTAAGAAAATTCACTTTGTTCACTGCCTGTTCAATCCTAGATGCTCTCTCTGGGTTTGCAATTGTATTGATACAGTTCTTTCAAAAGTGTTGCTGATTCAAGAGAGAATCTATTGTTTAAAAGCCTAAGAGAGAAACTTCATGAAAAGTTCTCACAGCGTTCAAAATGATTACTTTAGCCCGATTCTGCTTTTCGAATGAGGAAAAGAAAGCATTTGAGGCACACATGAAAACCGGCTGAATCACTATCAAGTTATGATTAATATAAAACACACATTAATATGAATAATTCATTTTCCTAGTTAATTCACGAATTAATCTTCACTTAAAGGTTACATTTCAATGTTAGGTACTACTAAAAAATATTTCGCATGTTTATATTTTCAAAACAGATTAATATACATGTTACTTTTGATATGCACGTTTGTACCACACAATACTAAATAAAACTATGAATCTTCATATGGACAAGCATCTTTAAACTCAGCATTTTTATCATTTTCAAGTGTTTCATTACGTAAGCATTAGTTTAATTTATCACTTTTAGAAGTCATCAGCAGCATATTTTCTAGGTTAACTATGTTTGGATTCTTAATCACGTGATTACATTGCATAAGCAAATAACTTTTTTCTCTCTCTTTATTTACGTCTTTCACATTTTCACGTTTTCAAAACATTTCTGCATGCTTTTAAGATGCAGTAGAAAATCTCACGTTTTTCGTCTTCAACCGTTTTACACGTTTTAATCAAAATTTGATTTTGAGAATTAATAGAGGCAACGGTCATTAAACTTTTAAGCTCCATCACTAGCGCACAAACTGCTGCCATGCGCCAGTGCAGGCACCCTTCCACCAGGGTGCAGGGATGCCTGCGTCGTGGGGAGATTGTTTTTGTTCAGGAAGTAGCACCTTCCTGCACAAAAACAATCAATTGAGGTAATTTCCTCTTCCAATGTGTGCAGTAGAATGCAGCACGCATTGAAAGAGGAAAAAACGAGGAGAAATGAAAACATTTCTCCTTGTTGCGCCTCGCTGCGCCACCCCTGTGGTTTGCGATTGCTCGTAAATCTGGAAGTGCATCAGTGGACATGGGTGTTGTGTGGGAACCCCCACAGCAACACCCATGTCACCCATGTTGGTTGAAAGGAGCGATATTTACAAGCACAAGTAAAGCCATGCAGGGTGGTTTTACGTGTGCTTGTAAATATCACGCAACATGTTGCACCACCGGTGCGTCACGCAACAACGTGACGCACCGGCACTGCAACAGGCCCAATGGTGGCCTCCTACACCCTGGCAATACCCCAATGTCCCTTTTCATCCGCAGATGATGTCTTTCAACCCACCACCACAATTTTTTCAAAATCAGCCTTTTTTAGGACAGGGCCGGGGGCGCTCCAGAGGACGGAGAAGAGGACAGCAAGCACAAGCGCGGGTCCATTGGAGCCCACCAACATCACCTCGGAGCCTACGCAGCATGACGAAGGGTCCAGCAGTGGCAGGACCCAGCGGCAACTAGTTGTCAATCTGAGTACACACATACTGACTGAGATGGAAGAGATGGTCCTTAATAGAGGATTGGGTTTTGTCCCTACTAGCAGGGGCGACCCATTTTCTATACAATGTGAATTGGCCCGCTTTTTCCGCAAGATAAGACTTCACTTTTTCTTTAAGGATAAAGCACAGGACGATATCCTATCGGGAGATGAGAACGCTGACAGCGGGTTGAGAGTTAAATCCACATTTAACCCGCCCGGCCATTCAGTACCGGCTCACGTTCTCACTTTTGAAACAGCTGTAACTCAAGAAGTATCTAAGTTGGGGATGACTTCTAAGAACTACTACCAAAATCTACCAACTTTAGAAAAACAGGCCCTCGATTCCCTCACCATAAATTCCTCTATCACAATCAATCCCGCCGATAAGGGCGGTGCTATTGTCATTCTAAACACCACAGATTATCAGGATGAGTGCTTGAGACAATTGACAGATGAGCGGTTTTATCGATTACTGATCCAACAGCGAGACTCAAGAAAGAGATCATTGATTTGGTGGAAGAGGCGAAATCTGAAGGTTGGGTGTCAGCTCATGAGGCAAACTTTTTGGTAACCACCCACCCCGTGATGCCTTATTTTTATGTGCTACCCAAGGTACACAAGCCACAACGCCACCCCCCTGGGAGACCCATTATTTCGGGTCTGGGCTCATTGCTCGAACCGCTCTCAACATTTGTGGACTTCTTCCTTAGACCTCTAGTAAAGACCATGCCCACTTACCTCCAAGACACCAAGGATGTCCTACAAATTCTCCCTGGGATCAAATTTAACATCGAGACTGATTTCCTAGTCAGTTTTGACGTGGAATCTCTCTACACTTGCATACCCCAGTTAGAGACACTTGAAGCCATTAGAGGATTATTGGACTGCAGACAAGAGGTTCTGAGTACGCCAGTTTCTTTTATTATGGAATGTGCCAGGCTGGCAATGACAGAGAACTTTTTTAGATTTGAAGACCGGATTTATCTTCAAACCTTTGGTACTTCAATGGGTAGTGCTTTTGCCCCCAGCTTGGCAAATCTGTATGTACATTTGTTTGAACAAAACTGTGTACTTATTACAGACAACCCATTCCGTGACCACATCATTGAGTGGAAACGCTATATAGACGACATTTTCGTCATTTGGAGAGGTGACGCCTCGACACTAAATACCTTCCACGTCTGGCTCAATACTCAAAAGAGTTTTCTCAACTTCACCATGGAATCCAGTAAAATGAGTTTGCCGTTCCTTGATCTCCGGATTTTTCCATCAGATAGGGGCCTGGAGAGCGAACTCTATACTAAACCTATGTCTAGGAATTCCTTGTTGGCGTATGATAGTTTTCATCCGAAAGCTCTTCGTGAAGGCCTGCCATTTGGCCAGTTCCTTCAGGTGAGAAGAAATTGTTCAACTACTGAAGACTTTAGGAAGCATGCCGATGCGCTGTCCCATAATCTACGGGCCAGGAAATACCCTCAGAGATTGATACGGCAATCCTATAAACGAGCTTCCAACAACCATACCATACCAAGACATTTATAAAGCGCTCGGCTACCACCAACGGCGGTGTTCCGGCGCTACACAGAGACAAAGGAAGATAAAAAAGAGAAGAAAGGCAGGCTAAGGGAGATCAAAAAGCCAGGTTTTCAGAGGACTCCTAAAAGTAGTTTCAGATTCTGCTTTGCGCAAGTAGAGCGGCATCGCATTCCAAAGAGCGGCCGTTCTAACTGCAAAGGCGCGCCCTCCCATCCTGGCTTTGCAGTAGGAAGGAGAGCAAAGAAGAAACTGAGAGTTCGAGCGCAGGGTCCTATTTTGGTGGTATTTCCGAAGTCTGAGCCTCAGATAATCAGGTCCACTTTCTCTAGTAGCTCTAAAAGCAAGTAATAAAGCCTTAAATTCGATTCTTCTCTTCACTGGAAGCCAGTGAAGACTGCGCGAGTGGGGGGAAATGTGATGCCGGAGAGGCACGTTTCTAAGAAACCTAGCAGCAGCATTTTGAACTGTCTGGAGCTTTTTAATCAGATAAGCAGGGAGGCCAAGATACAAGCTATTGGCATAGTCCAGCTGGGATGTAACCAAAGCATGGACTATGGTGGCCTGACAGTTCATCGGTAGTAAATAAAGAAATCTACGCAAGCTTTTGAGCTTCCAGAAGCATGCTCTAGAAACTCGGCCAATCTGGGCTTTCACCGACAATTCCGAGTCAAATCTAAATCCCAAATTTCTAACAGATAAAACTGGGGTGGGAGGGGGATTCAACTGCAGTGGCCACCATAAATCAGCCGGTGGAGGTGATGGTTGGTTGAAAAACATCACCTCAGTTTTTTCGGTATTCAATTTAAGACAGTTATCTGTCATCCATGAAACAATCTTACTTAGGCATAGCCTAAAGCTGTCAAATGCGGCCATCTTGGAATCTTTAAATGAGAACACCAGCTGCGTATCATCAGCGTATGAAATTATACGCACGCCACACTGCTCAACTAGTGCAGCCAAAGGGGCCAAATAGATATTAAATAGGGTCGGGCTTAACGCAGAACCCTGAGGTACTCCACAGCCCATGGCGCAAGAGGAAGAGACATAAGGACGGAGGAAGACCTGCTGGGATCGCCCCTCCAGGAAGGATTGGAACCAATTTAGGATGGTACCCGAGATACCCAGCTGTGTCAGACGGTCTAAAAGAATCGAGTGAGAGACCGTATCAAAGGCTGCAGATAAATCTAACAGCACAAGCATAGCACAGCTACCATGGTCTAATGATTCTCGGATGGTTTCCGCCACTTCCAACAGGGCCGTCTCTGTACTGTAACCCTTCCTAAAGCCCGATTGGGAGTCGTGAAGGAGATTGTTAGACTCCAGGTGATTAGAGAGTTGTCTTTGGACCTCCTTCTCCAAGATTTTAGCAGGGGCCGGAAGAAGCGAAATGGGCCTGAAATTCTTGAGTATACTAGGGTCTGCATCTTCCTTTTTTAGAATTGGCAAGACCAGGGCCTCTTTCCATACTGAGGGGAAGCATCCCAACCTTAGAGAGGTGTTCCAAATAGCATTTAACTGAGGGTTAAAAAGAGGGGCCAGTAAGTTAAAAAATCTAGCTGGGCAGGGATCCAGGTGCGAGCCTGATTTAATTCTGACAAGGTCTTTCAAAGATAAAGACGGGCAGAAAGGCTGAAATTCAGTCCAAAGACAGGGAGAAACATAGGCCGAGGGTGTAATTGGCCTTTCTCCTGACCCCTTAAATGAGGAATATATAGATTGAATCTTTTCCTTGAAAAAGGTGGATAAATCCCTACATAAAACAGCTGAAGGCACAATCTTACTCAAAGTGGCCTCAGGTCTCATAAAATCTTGAACAATCTTAAAAATTTCTTTAGAAGAATTGTCTGAGTCTTTAATTTGTTTGGCTAAATGATTCTTAATTGACAAGCGTTTAAGAGCATGGAATTTTTTTTGTGCAGCTTTATAGGTGCTTTTCGCATCCGAATTATACGATTTCCGCCAAATACGCTCCAGCTTTTTGCATATGCTTTTTTCAGACTGGAGCTCTGACGAGAACCAAGGAGCGGAAGGCTTTTTCCTAGCCGATTTTGACATTTTCATGGGAGCAATGGCGTCCAGAGAAGAAGCAACCCATTCATTAAATGAGGTTGCATCTAAGCTGGGATTGCCTGTGAGCTGGAGAGGGATATCATGCAAGACCGGGCCCATGGTCTCAATAGATACTTTCCTCCAGTTTCTCTTCTTTTCAGACTCTGGTCTCGTCCGGTATGTCCCACCGTGCCTGGACAAACTAAAAGGGACTAACCAGTGGTCTGACCACGTCAAAGGCAAAGGGACCTCTACTCTAATGGTAGGGTCGTTAGAGAAAATAAGGTCTAACATATGACCAGCACAGTGTGTGGCAGACATAACCTGCTGAATCAAGTTTAATCCACCCATCATCTCAGTCACTTGGAGCGCCAAAGCACAATCCTGTCTGTCCATATGGACATTGAAATCGCCCAAAACCGTAAAATTGGCATATCTTAGTGAGAGATCCGCCACAATATCCCCTAATTTTAAAAGGTTGGCAACTACGGAACTCGGGGGTCGATAAACCAGCATGCCTGCAAAGGTATGTCCTAGAGAGGATTGAATAGAAAAGGACATAGCCTCAATAGTGCCAATATTCTCAATTTTTTTACACCAGATATCCCATTTATCATTACAAATAATCGCAAGACCTCCTCCTCGCCTGCTATCTGCTCGATTCACCTTGGAGATTTTAAAACCAGTGGGAAGTGCCAGAGCGATATCTGGGTAAGAGGTGTCTGTAAGCCAGGTTTCTGTCAGAAACATGAGGTCCCAGCGATTGAGCTCAAGGGAAAGCCAGATGTCCTCTGAGTGCTTAGGGAGAGATCTGCAATTAACCAGGCATGCTCTTATAGTAGGCTTATTGGCGTCCGTCTCAGTAGTCGGAGACTTTACACCGCCTGCCTCTACCTCCTGTGGCCCCTCCAATGCCCCCATAACAAAGGAGCAGGTATTGCATTGAAAACCCTGGTCCCGATTTGTCAGGCAAAGGTTAGGGTAAGTGGGATGGGAACATTGCCCCACATTACAATCCAAGAGCTGTTTTCTAGACCAATAAATTCTTACCCCAGATCCTTTTTGAACAGTATGGCTGGCGCTGGCCGCGTTAAGGTCGCGGACGGCCGCAGACGGGCTTGCCTTAGGCGCGCCTTCGGCGCGCCAGCGGCGCGCCCGCTGCGCGCGTCCGCTGCGCGCTCGTGCAGCAACTTGCTTTATAATCCCCATGAGAAACAACTAGACCGTGTCCGTCCTACAATATGGCGGTGTCAGGATAAAAATGAGTGAACAGGGTTCGAATCCTCCTCCCACTAGTAAATGTGCCAGCAATGAAATGCCCCCCTCAAATTCAAATACAATACAGTAATAACACCACAAGTATAAAAAATGTTTTAAAAGTGTAGCGAACTGCTAAAAACACTTAAAAGATGCCCAGACCTGGAGAAATAGCAGCAGCAGGTTAAAACAACAGGACAGAGTAACCACTTCTGATTGCGAGTCCGCTGCGCGCTCGTGCAGCAACCCGCTTTATAATCCCCATGAGAAACAACTAGACCGTGTCCGTCCTACAATATGGCGGCGTCAGGGTAAAAATGAGTGAACAGGGTTCGAATCCTCCTCCCACTAGTAAATGTGCCAGCAATGAAATGCCCCCTCAAATTCAAATACAATACAGTAATAACACCACAAGTATAAAAAATGTTTTAAAAGTGTAGCGAACTGCTAAAAACACTTAAAAGATGCCCAGACCTGGAGAAATAGCAGCAGCAGGTTAAAACAACAGGACAGAGTAACCACTTCTGATTGCGAGTCCGCTGCGCGCTCGTGCAGCAACCCGCTTTATAATCCCCATGAGAAACAACTAGACCGTGTCCGTCCTACAATATGGCGGCGTCAGGGTAAAAATGAGTGAACAGGGTTCGAATCCTCCTCCCACTAGTAAATGTGCCAGCAATGAAATGCCCCCTCAAATTCAAATACAATACAGTAATAACACCACAAGTATAAAAAATGTTTTAAAAGTGTAGCGAACTGCTAAAAACACTTAAAAGATGCCCAGACCTGGAGAAATAGCAGCAGCAGGTTAAAACAACAGGACAGAGTAACCACTTCTGATTGCGAGTCAACAATCGTGAAGCGTTGTTGGAACCTACTGGGCCAAAAGTTCCACTCAACAGACTCACTTGTGTCAACACCTTCAGCACTCAGTCCAATCAGATTCAAAAAATTGTGCGAAAACACTGGCGCATTTTGAATATAGGACAGGACAAACTGCCCCCTCCTTTGTTCTCATTTAAGAGAGGCGCAAACTTGCAAGACACATTGGTCCATACGCGACCGAGGAGTGATGTGGTTCCCTCACTAACTACACTTTCGAATATGCCAGCTGTGCAGGGACATTATCCGTGTAGGAGTTGTGTAGTGTGCCCCCAGACGAAACATACCACAGAGATTAACATTGGAAACCAAAGACCTTGGAGACAAATCAAACACACCAATTGCAATAGTGACAAGGTGATCTATCTAATCACGTGCCCATGTCAGAAACAGTATGTCGGTATGACTACTAGAAAAATTAAGGAGAGGATCATGGAGCACAAAAGCACTATTCGGTGCAGGAAACAATCTACTCGCTTGACCAATCACTTTCTCGAGCTAAATCACAAGCCTGATGACTTGTCCTGGACCATTCTTGAGCAACCGTACATACCAACACATGTCGCTGATGTGTCCAACTTTCTGTTTAGAAAAGAACAGCGATGGGTATATAAGCTACATAGTGATGTGGAGGGGCTCAATGATGAGATCCCTTGGATTCTTGTGTAATCAACTGTGTATATAGATACCAAGAATGTTAGTGATTTCCCATGAATCTACTATCTGTGTATATTTTCATCATTGACACCAATTACAACAGCTTTATGTCTCCCTACATGATAAGGACATGTAATTTCCAGCTCTGTAATTGTAAATATTAACGTTAGCACCATGTGCCTCTTTCAGTATGTCTTGACTTACAAATAACATTGTTGCAGGTCCCGTTTTTTTACGACGGAGACATTTTCCAGCTTTGTTTTTTTTGAGTTTACTGCACTCACATCACGCAGTTCTCAATTTAACTTTTTAGTTTACTTTTGTGACTGCGGTATTTCTATACTGATATTTGCCGACAGTTCCGATTTTCGTGTCTGTTGGGACGCAGCATTACCATGCAGTTTTTTACGCATAATAGCAACGTTTTCAATCTATGTGACATGTTATATTTTCATGTATGTGGAGTGGGACTACATTTCCCAGTATTCGATACCTTCACGGAGTCTCGTTGACGTACAATGCATGAGACTTTTGCCTTGTACGTCACTTGACGCAGTGTTACGCACGCAACTAACGGTTCCCCACGGGTGAGGCCGTTTAACAACGAGTACTTATGCCGTGGACTCGCCTGTCCGCCTACCGCTCGTAACAACCAGGAAAGAACCCGGGGTAGCGACGGACAGGTGAGTCTCAGCGGTATGCTTTTGACACATGGCTACATTTTTGCCAGCCATTAGACACTGTCTTTCTCTTGAAAACAATACCGGCTGCCCTAGAGCACTTTGCGATACTGCTTGTCATTGTATTCATTCATTGTTATTGGGCGGGGACTATGAGTGATTCTCATGGTTTTTGTTAACTCAATCGGTATTAGGCTATGGAGCATTGTTTGAGCATTTGGTCTCCTGTTGAACTATACACACTTCGGGTGTCTAGTTCAAAGTAATAACCATGCATTTTTGATAATTTTTATAGACCCCACTAGGTTAGCGATAAGCTAGGCGCTGACATTAACAACGTCCTCAGCCCCCCTAGACTATCATTTTTAACACACTGGCCCATTTGTTAATAAGTTAGGGCTCTTTGCCGTCTCGTATATGACAGCCTCAGAGAGTGATTCCATTAACCTTTCTTAAGCATTAGTGTTGGTGCCATTTGGGGTACCTCCACTTAAGAACTACCCATTTATTTTTTGTGGTACTAGTTCTTTTTCAGTTATCTTTTTTCTTTCACAGAGCGTTGCCTCACGGCCTGAGTTGTTACCAGGAGCGGTGGGTGGTTCCCCCGATTTTATACGGGTAAGAAGGCTGATTATGGGCCTCCTTTTTCTCCTTTGATGGCGATTCTCATAGCATCATGTTATTTATTAGCAATGCTGTGTGTTAAACAGACTGTTATGACATTTGCACGTTTTTGAATGTGTGCTTTTCAACAGGTGCTCTCCAAGTATCCCTGTAGTTACCACTACAAATAATACACAGGTATACTGTTGGTTGTATCATTCCTAATAGTTTGAATTGTGATTATTTTCACTCACGAATCTTTGCAGTAGTAACAACTAGGTCCTGAAGAAAGCCACGATCACATATTGATCTAGATTGGCTGAAACATGTAGACCTTCCATATTCTTCACTTGCGCGTTCGTATATTTGTTCAGATCGCGCCCTGACTGCTTTTAAACTTTGACACCATGAGACACTCAATAAATTTGTTTTTCTCCTGGTAGCCAATTTTAATACACTTCCTATGTACACTGCACCACTTATTTTTCACCACACTGTGTTTAGCTTCATTGATCTTTAGGAGATCTAGTCCTCGGATTACACTAAAAACATCGGTGAGCTCCTCCTTTACACTAGCAAGGAGTCGTAGCTCCTTGGCTGCACCAGGTTGCAGCTAAGAGGAGATCCAAAATGATGAAGCATGCCACCTCGGTGGGTGATGGGATTCCGTCCTCTTTAAGAGGACTCCCCTTATAGTTTTGTGCCCTGTTGAGTTGTACCAGCTTGTTTTCAGGAGACCCGCGGACTTTTGGATATTATAGTTATGGTATGGGGACTTGTCCGCGCTGGTCTGTAAATCTCCCTTAGACCCTCTAACCCACTCGGTATTGTGATGCTTGTAAATAAGCCCCATGGTGTTTAATACAGTGCAAACACCCAGCCAAGCTTGCAGCCATCGCTCCTCTTCTCAAAGCCTCTAAGAATGATACATGAGTTTTGGTCTCACCCAATCTCCTGGCCCTGCACCCAACGTCCTAATTAGCCATTATATAAGCTTAAAGAAATCCATTTGGTCAATTGTTGGTGAATTGTGGGAGTATCATGAAAAGGACCATATTACATAAGGAGTGAAAAGTAGAAAGGACACTTCAGGTCGGACGCCAGGGTGAAGGTCCAGAGGAGGGCGCAGGGCCTGACAATAAACATGCCGTCTCACAATCTTTTTATTTCCAGTGGAATGCACAGTACCGAATACCACTTAATTTTGCACATGTGACTCCTACAGAAATTCTGAAAGGAACTCAAGATTCACCTTTCACAAAGGTGCTCCTTGCCAATGCTTGCAAAGCTGCTCTTTAATCCCTCTCTTATTATAACCTAACACACCCCAGTACCCAGTCAAACGTTCACCCTAAGAATCCCTTCAATATATTCTGCCACCTATTCTCTCGTAAGCTACCAGGTAGTCTATGTGACTAGTAGTCTTTAAAATACATTCTGTTGTACCTCCTTTTTATTTTATAATACTGTATCTTATGAAACACCCATATAACATGCTCTAGCACCTCTAAAAGCCAGTCTCATGTTCAATAAACTCTGAAAAGGAATTATTTCAAAGAAAATAGTCATTGGGAAGGTATCTGTGACTTTGAGATGTAATAGGAGAAACGTATGATGTGGCCAACTGTTATAAGTGCCAGTGTTGACAATTAAGTGCTGGTGCCGGCCTGTGGAAACCACCGGGTCAAATTAAGCACTGGTTTCACCCCCTACAACCTGTAAACCAATTTCTAACAATTGTTTTGTACCAATTTTCCTATCATTTTGGTAATATATTATTTTTTACTATAAATACATAAGCATCCCAAGAATCCACCTAACACACCCGTTGACACACCCATTGCGAGTAGATGTGGATTCTTGTTTGAAATTATATTATATTTTATTTATTTTTATTTGTTTGGGAGATTCTATATAGCGCAGACATGGCATCAGAGCACTTCACATTAAAGCCAGCACATATAAATGAAAAAGAAAAAATATACATGTAAATTAAAGGTGGAGTGAATGCCAGGTTAGCCTCTCCTGAGAGGTAGATCGCTTCACAAATATTTATAGCCGAGCATAGCAACGTAAAGCAGGTGGTACAGTACCATGTGAGGATCATCAATAGTTTGTGTAGGTTGAGGTTGGTGTGCGATTAGAGAGAGTATGAGGAGGTAGGAGCAGTTTGGCCCAGGTGTTAGTTAAAAAGAAGAGAGAGAAGAGGCTAGAGGTCTTTTTTTGAAGGTAACTTGGGTGGATGAATGCTCAGTGGCAGCGAGTTGTAGATTCTAGTGGCATTTCCGGAAAATAATTGGTTCATGAATCGCTCCTGCTTAAAGGTGGGTGTTCGAGAAGGAGCAATTGAGCTTTCCTTAAGTCTCCATCGGTGCCTGAATTTTTTGGTTTTTTTGTTTCTCTATAGAGGTATGAGAGTAAAGAGGAGAGAAGAGCTTTATGAGCAGTGCTTGCAGTTTTAAAGTGAGCTCTTGCCTCTATGAGAAGTCACTGAAGAGAGAAAAGAATAGGGGAGATATGATTGCCTTTCTTTTGCACTATCTGGATGCTGTATGGAGGACTACTCTGAGTGCACCTAGTTGGACTTTTGGAATGCCAGAAAGGAGTGCAATTCCATTGTCAAGTCTGCAGAACATGAGGGCCTGGACAACCACTTTAAGGTCTGGTACTGGGATGAGGTTCCTGAATCCCCAAAGCAGCCTTAGCTGGAAGTAGGCACTCTTAGGCATGGAGGAGATATGGATCTAGAGGTTAAGATATTTGTTGAGGGTGAAAGCAAGAGATTTGGCATTCTGAATGATGGAATAGTGGCCGTCAATGTCTAGGAGGAGTTCTAATCAGTCCTGGATCAAAGAATTAGCTTTCTTTGTAGAGATGACAAGAAATTCTGATTTTGCTGAGTTAGTTTGAGGTGTTTGAGGTGGTTGTTTGCCATCCAAGCTTGAATTCTATACAGGGAGATGGATAGAAGGGTAAAGTCTTCCAGGTGGGCTTGATACCTTCAGATTTGGTTTTGGGTGTTATCAGTGAACAGGTGAAAGAGGACTCCTGAGTTCCTTACGATCGTGAAGAGGGTTTCAAGGGAAAGGTTGAAAAGGCTTAGGGAGAGAATAAAACATTAGGGGACCCCTTGTTACAGGCTCACTGATTCTGAGATGGCCTTCACAATTTTTACTATTTGTGAACAGTTTGTTAGGTATGTGGTGAAAAACTTAAGAACAACACCATCAATACCAATTCAATGCTTTGGGTTGTAGTGCAAGGCCTGGTGGTTGACTGTGTCAAATGAATAAGACACTTTACCCCGCACACTTTTACTCCATGTGCCATTACCCCGCAGTTTTTACACTGCAAAATCTTTTACAATGCAGGGCTTTACAACGCAATCCATTACAATGCATTCCCCATTACAACGCAATTTACTATTCTAACTCCCCAGGGGTGTTACTTTGGGGAATGCTTTGTAATAGTTTGCGGTGTAAAGCCCTGCATTGTAAAAGATTTTGCGGTGTAAAAAATACGGGGTAATGGCATGCAGAGTAACGCATGTGGGGTAAAGGATGTTTCCCGTGTCAAACGGACTGGGGTGGTCAAGGAGCAGGAAGGATACAGAGGGCATCACCCACAATCTGCATCATTGCAGTCTTAGTGCTGTACCATGAACAAATCCAGATTGAAGGGATTCAAGGAGGTTGTTTGCCTAAATGACAGTTGGGAGGCTACACAACTTTCAAACACCTTGAATAGAAACGGCAGAAATAATTTTGACCCCATTTTAGACAGTCTGGGAACAAGCCCTAATCCAAGGATGAGCTAAGCAGGGATATCTAAATGGGCATAAGCTGTGTAGCTAGGATTTTCTGATGGAGGCCAGGATGGTGCTTCTGAGATGGTTAGAGGATTTCACCTTGGATAGAGTTAGTAGTAGATCTGCCTCTGAAATTGAGAAGGATAGTGACCATGGCTTCGGTGTCTTGCAAGGCAGTTTCTCCTTGACTATGTTGATGAGTTGGACTCGAAGAGAGATGCTAATGTCTTTTGAGTTTTTTGCAAAAGAACTCTGCAAAGTTATTGCATAGGATCTCAGATGCTTTAAATGAGGGGTTGGAGGGAGGGTTGTTGGCCTGACTAATTACCTTAAATTATTGTTTTGGCTGTTCTTGGCCATATCCAGGATGGATCTGATATGTGATACCTTGATTTTAGAGATGTGGCCTATGTAGTTTTGCCTTGCAGCACACAGCTTTGTTAGAATTGATGGTGAGGGTGCTTATAGCTAGTCTTACTCCAACCTTCTGATATTTTGCTTTTTCATAGAGGGTTTTGGAGTACTAGTGGCAAGACGATTTGAGTCTGCTGTATTTGCTCTTGGTGGGTGTGAATTGCCCGATCAGGAGTTGGAATTGCCAATGGCCTTGTTGACGTCAAGTTGAGAAACTATGGACACGAGGTTTGATAGAGCTAGGATAGCCATGGCTTCAGTATCGATGTTCCTGGTGTCTCTAAACCACATGTTTTCTTGATTCTGTTGTCCAAGGGTTTCTTGGTTGAGAAAGATCAGACCAACCAACTGGAATGGGGGTCCCTGGTAGAAAGGGGAGGTGTTCTGGAGATGATCAGGTTGAGAATGGTGCCTTTGCAGTGTGTGCATTACTGTTAGGCGTGGGCAGTGGACTCCGCTCTGCCAGCAGAGTTCACAGAGTTTTGTCCACTCCACGCTCCTTTTGGAGTGTGGAATTCGGCAAAGACTCCGCTGACTGATGCATAGAAGAGTTTGTCGCTCACCCAGGACCTAATGTGGATCTGCTGTGTGCTATAGGTGCTGGGCAGCGGGGGAGGGCTAATGAGCACCAGTAACAAGCTTCAGCACTGCGTACATTGACGAGCCGCTTCGGC
This sequence comes from Calotriton arnoldi, assembly GCA_963921515.1. Taxonomy (NCBI): domain Eukaryota; kingdom Metazoa; phylum Chordata; class Amphibia; order Caudata; family Salamandridae; genus Calotriton; species Calotriton arnoldi. The sequence goes on along the minus strand of CAWUFW010015612.1, from coordinate 228,993 downwards.
CGAGCAGATCGCCGCCACACTCCAACCTCTACTTGTAGAGGAAAGGAAACCCACATAGCAAAGACTTGTACAAACAATCTTATGGGGGTTTGCATGCTAAACACTTCTATAAAATCTGCCAGCTTACTCTTGTTTGCATTTTTAACAGTCATGAGCAGTTCATTTGCACGAAAGAGTGTTTTAAAAAAAATCTAAATAGAAGTTGAGGAAGAAGCCTTCGAATTCACCTAGGAAATCATGATGTATATCTTGGGACAAGCATGGGCATGCGAGAATTAATTTATCTGCATCTTTCAAGAATTATTACAAGAGTAGCCTCGGAGGGCGGGTTTATGATGTCACACTAAGCATGAAGAAGAATTCCATTGACATCAGCTGAGTCATCATTTTTGAGAATGGCACTCATGCTCTTGAAACCACACCAAGCAATTGCAGTGCTTTTGAAAATGAAAAGCTGGTGTGGGGAAGGATGGGGAGGAGTGTGAAGAGCACTGGCTCCAGTTGACCTCTGTTTTTTTCTTGTGTGTTACCTGTAAAGACTGCTGCAAGCTTCTGAGTAACAGAAGGGCGCACACTAAGGCTTTCTGCATTTGTTGCTTCATTCTTGTCAATGAAAGTGTTGGTTTGAACAGGGGATGGTAGATCATGTTCAGTCTGAGATTAGAGATAGCTTGTGAGATGATTTCCAGTGATCAACACTTGAAGGATGGAAAGCAGGTATAGGGGAGTAGCATGCAGCACAGAGAGTTTCTGTATATGACCGCTAGGCCCCCACCTCATTTGCCTGCCTGGACACTACTCGCAGTGGAGTAGAGATGAGGCAGCAGGAGCAGAGGTACACTGTTTGTAGAGCCAACCAGTTTTGGTGAGGATGTTGTGGTCGATGAAAGTGCCTGAGATCTTGAAGCAGTGTTTGACTGCAGATCGGCAGCTGTGTAGCATGCAATTAAGGGTGGAACTGTCATGTTTGTGCTCAGTTTGACTCAGAGGAAGAGTGGTAATATGAATCAGGTTAGAGGATGAGTTGCAATTTTGAGTGGGCATAAGGAATGGAACTCAAGTACAGTTAGACATAATGGAGGGGATAGGAAGGCCGTCTTGTGTTTAGTTGGGGATCTGAGTATCGGAGGCATTAATGTTTTCATAGTTTTTATAAGGTTGTGTATTTCATTCTGTTTGAGTGAAGAGTATGCCTGTTTGGGTCTGTAAAATGGTTATTCCAAGGATCATGTTTAGAAAAGAGCTCTTGACCTGTGGATGTGGTGGGTAGTATTTCTGAGAAGTAAGCAAGTTGGTGAAATGAGAGAAGGCCTGGGTAAGGATGTCTATTTTCTTCGTTAGATAAGATATAGAAGACAGGAGTGTAGAGAGGGGGGCAGTGGTGTACAGGGGAGGGCTGAGGCTTATGTGGTTCTTTTGTGGTAGGTGTGGGGATGGGCTCATGGTTCAGAGGAGTCAGATGTGGGTGGGGTGGAGGTTGTTGTTTGCGCAATGGGCAGGAGGGTGTGCAGACTTGTGCTGAAGGTACTGGGTGTAGGGATGGGTCTCTGCATCCTGTTGGCATGTCAGCCGGTCGAAAAGGGAGACCAGTGAGAAAGAGGGTATATAAGGGCAAGAGGAATTGTGGGAGGTGTTGGAGTTGGATGAAGGTGTATTGAGTGGAGAAGTCAGAGATGCAAAGCATTTAATTTTTTGGAAGTTCAGGAATGGGGAGCAGGGAGCAGGGTAAGAAGGTGAGAGACTTAATGAGTTAGGATGTGAGTTAACTGGCAAGGGTTTGAGAGTGGGGAATATATTGTCAACCAAGGCAGGATCTTATTGTTTGCTTGGAACATGATTTTCCAGTATCAAAGATGGATATTGCAAGGTTAGTGGGTAGGCCAAAGGGGGATTTTCATTTTTCCTCCAAAGTGGATAAGTGATAGTGAGGAGACTCGAAAGTTATTTTGGTGTGCGTGAGGAGGAGGGGGTCTGTTTTAAGGGCTCCTTTCTGCATGCAGTAGTATTGATCTGCAAAAAGGGATTCAGGAAAGTCTCTCAACATTTGTTTCAAATATTTCTTTGAGTATTTAGAGAGGTCTCAAGGGTATGTAATCTTGAAAGCATTCACGCATGTTGTATAAAAGCATTTCAAGGGTGATGCAATGTGGGGAATTGTCATTGCCATGATTATGCAGAGTTTGAATTGGGAGGGGAGAGAAAAGGAAGCAAATCAAGAAAACACTTTAAAATATAATCTGCAGATTCTTTAATGTGCCCTGAGTGACAGTTAAAGTAAACAAAAATAGAAAGGTCAAGAAATAAATATAAACAATTTCATATAAAGTTATATTTAAGAATCATGTCCATGCCTTTGCAGAATGTTAAAACAAGAACAGGAGGCTGGTATTTTTCTTGGGGAAAAGTAACAACCCTAGGTAGAAGGGATGTAGGTGCTTTAGGGTTGTGAGGGTAGTTTCAATAAATAGGTGACTAACCCTAAACTGTTTCTGGCCTTAGTGTTATAATAGGTCAGATGATCTAGAGCAGTCTTCTCCAACAGGCAGCTTGTGAGCTACTGTTAGCTCTTCAACTACCTGTCGATAGGTCTCCTGTGTGCATCACAACATTCCAAACTAACTTTTTGCTTGGTTAAGTTAACGTATGCATGACAGAATTGTGTAATCCATGATGAAAAATGTGTATTTTCAAATCTCATAATCTAAAGCTTGGAGAAAAATGGCTTGAATTTCCAAAATATATATAATTGTGATTGTTTAGTGGTAAATCATATGCAGAGACTTATTCCTAATATGATTACTTTTGTGCCAGGTGCACTACAGCTGTTGCTGGCATGTATTACCTAAGTATAGGCATTCCAAACTGACAAAGCCTTTTCTACATTTCTGCTGGCACCCTACTGATGCACTGAGGTGATCACTGACGATAATCTTGGACATAGTGCTCAGTAATGTAATCTTGCCTGATGTGGTGACTATCACAACACTAATAATATTAGTAGCTCGCAATGCTTTTCATTTAACATGAGTAGCCCTTATTACTCAAAAGGTTGGAGACCCCTGATCTAGAGGTTTTTGTATATGGGTTCATTTTCTGATGGTCTTCAACAGACATTGGTGTCAGGATTATTTCCAAGGGAAGGTGTAAGTTTTAGGACTGGTTGTATTTTTCTTCTGGTGATGCACAGTGTTTGATTTAGTGGAGAAGAAGTCAAGCGAGCTTCTTTAGGTAGAGGATTAAGCTGGATTTAGTTTGGGCTTGTTTTGGTAGACATGTGGTTTGTTTTGGGTGGCATTAGATGGAGTGTTGTATTTGTCATTAAAATTGGGCACTGGAGGTGTTTGCAAGTGGGCTTGTTTTGGTACATACGACAAGTTCTATTATCTCTGTAACTGTATTCTGTATATTTTCCCATGGTTTTAATTAATTGTTTCAAATATATGTTTTTTCATTATGCTCTCTCTGTCTGTCCTCGTCTTCCCTATTTCCACTCAATGTTCAGCCTTATCATGCCCAATCCTTATAGCAAATACTGTACTCTCATGTAATTTATGCACTAGAATCTGTGAGCCTGGGAACACAATTTATGTACTACTAATAATATCGACTGTACTGCCTCATGCTTTTTTCTCCTTTTTCTCCTTCCTTAACATCATGTTCTAGGATGCACCTCTATAATTCTATCGCTCTCTCATCTTAACTGAGACCCATACTCTTGCCTCTATGCATGTGGGTCATTCCTCCGGCATTGACTGAAGATCATACGTATATACTGATGTATCCATCTGGAGACTTACTTCCATGTTAACAACTTTACGAAGTGTACGTGTTAATTGTTCATGTTGGCTCACCTGACCTTACTCCCCTTGGTTGCAAATTACTGATACTCATAGACTTCCAATACCTTCACTCACAGTATTCTGTCGATCCCAATACCTTAATTGCACTTTCCAATATGGCGCTTACAAATCGCTTAGAATTGTGTTCATACACATGCGCGTCACATGCGACCGGTAACCTATTATAGTGTGCTCCTAGAACACAGCACTTCCGCACATCCTGAACGGAGAACACAGCCCGCCAACATTGCATGCTCTCTCGCCACATTAAAGAGGTAAGCTCTTCTAGAATCAACCTCATCCTTGACCTAGCGATACAAAGTATGCTTACCATAACCTGTATCCTTCTAGGTTCTAATTCAGTCCTACGGGATCAACCGGAAGAAGACGATTATTTTATTCATCACCAGGTCAATTGATTATTGTACGCTGCCCCCCACAAGGGGTACTGGCCCCCATGTAAGTTTCAATTTTACTCCTTAACGTTCCCCACTGGGCTTATTTTCGAAGTTGGCACTTACAACACATAATTGTCCCTCTAGGAAGAGGACCATTCTTGTTGTGATGAATACGGATTAATGCCAAACACTATGGATGCGGCACCCTGCTGACCTTCCTGTAAATTGGGTTTTATTAAGTATCACTCATGCACCATGGTTAATTTATACCGCACTTCATTCTTACTATGTTGCCCCTCTAGGCTCCGGGTCATTCCAGAGGCTCAACTGTGGTAGCATCATCATTGGACCTAGTGGCTATAGCTTGAACCCTATCCTGTGAGTTCATTTTGACCGCCTACATTCCGCCTGATCACAATCACTCGTTTCTAGCCAACTATCCTTCTACCTTGGTTTTAGACCACACCACCTCGGGCACTGTCCTGTCTGATTCTGATTATTGTGCCCCCCTTTTTTAATACCACATCTTGCAGGCATAATACCACTCTTCCCAGTCGCCTTGTCAGAAATGTATTGTAAGTTTGCAGCATTAAACCACACCACCCCGGGCACTGTCCTGTCTGATTGTTATTATTGTGGCTTCCATCGAGTATTTTCTAGTACCACATCGTGCAGGTGTAATACCACTCTTCCCATTTGCCTTGTCAGAAAATTAATGTAATTTTGCAGCATTGACAAATGCAGTTCAGCTATCGCGGAACCCTCCTTAGCCCTTTTCCTCTCTTTGTTTTTCCTCCCCCCTTCCTTCCTTACCAGTGTCTAGCCTGAATTAGGCTTAGTCTCAGGCATATATTTTGCTGTCCTGATGATGATCCCATTATTCTCGTCGGGTTCGAAACGTCGTCGACAACCACATCTTGACTCGTACTTGTTTATTATGATTTGTGTGGAGCATAAGATGTTACTTACAATCGTGACTGTTGTCAATATAAATATATGTGATGTCACTATGCGAGTAATTGCCTGAGATCTGGAAATCTGGTGATTTCTGAACCTGTTTTTACCCACTGCACCTTAATTATACTTTGTTTCTTGGTTGAAATATTTTTGTTCAAATAAATATAATTTGTTCATTTTGAAAACCTACACAGTTCTCATTGTAGTTCTGTGGTAAATTATTCCTCTACAATTTTTTGTAATAGGCGCCAATGAGTATGACAAGGCAACTTTTAAAGTTTTCATTTTAGCTTGGACTTGTTTATTTTTAGTTCTTACATCAGAATACAACTTCGCACAGCAAATATGATAGCAAGTATAAAAAATAGTTAAAAATGCACTCTGCTTAAGTAAATTGAGCAAAACCAGATGTACTGGAAGGAAAAACTTACCAATAGTGTAGGGGGAGCTTACAGTTTCTCTTAATATTGATGTAGCCTTACTGCTAGATCGGTTGACCTCAAAGCTGGGGAACTGGGTTCGAGTCTCAGCAACGACGCTCAACATCCTGCGTTTCTGGGAAAATCACTTAATCTCCCCGTGCCTAACAAAAATGAATATGTCCATCTGTAATTAAACTGGTGCTCATGTAAAGTGCTCTGATACCTGATATCTTTGGGTCTAGTTCGCGTTATATAAAACAAAACAAAAAATCCTAGTTAGAAAATAGCAAAATATTGCATTTTAAGGCACTTGAACAGCAATGCATTTCAGAGAACCAAATTCATCAAGTCATATTCTGTTATTTACTTAGTGAACCTGGGTTAAAATTAAAAAACAAGATACATAATTATTGTTTAGGAAGCATTCAACATTTTCTAAATAATAACACATCTTATATTGGGTATATATTGTGGGATAGAAGCTATATCTATATTCTTTATGTACAGCTTTATCTCAGACCCCAGCTGTCCATAGTCCATGAAACGTTCCACTTTGCCAAACTGATAACTGAGTGAAGCTGAAAAGAACCTTTGTCATAGGGCACCTGAACTACTGCAAAATCACGTATATAGGCTGTAGTGCACTAGGACCCTTGTGGTTCTGGGCAGACTCATCAAGGAATTACATAACTTGCTGGTAGGTGTTAAAGGGTGGGGATTAATGGTTATAATGTAATGAGAGTGTAGTGTGTGATTGTAAGATGGGGAATAAAGACGTACAATCCAGAGCTCCATGTGGGGCGTATTCCTTTGCATGCTCCTGGGGCTGTGGAGGATGCTACAACTGTAGATGAGTCGGGGATCTGTGCCCTGAAGAAACGAGATTAGCCTCCCTGAGAATTCGCAACGCTACAGCAAACTGCTCGTGTGTACCACATGCGCCCCAGTTGATGAGAAGCAGTTTGACATTGGCGTATTTAGAGTTGATGCCCCGCTCCAGCCTATATACAGCCCTTGAACAAGTTGAAGGCCCTGCAGAGGAGCGCATTTGAGAAGCCCACCAAAATACCCTTGGTAAGGCTAAAAGAAGAGATATTGCGCCAAATCGTAACACAGAACCATCATCAATACAAAGCAAAATGCTAAAGGCAGCCACAACTAGGTATGATGATAAAGGCAGTGATAGCCAGGTACGAAAGTGCAAATGTATTTACCAGCAAGAGTAAAGGATGTGCCACACGACCTCGAAATAGGCATGGCGACCAGGCCTGATTGAGCTGCTGATGCATGTGCAGTGGCGAGTGGCATCCAGTGCAGTGAAAGGCCTTCGGAATTCTGAAATAATTTTCAATGGCTGCAGAAAGGAGCATGAAGTACAGTGCAGCCTCATTCCTGAAATCACCACCGCCATTCGGCACAACAAAGACGCAGAATATTGGTGCCAGGTGGACTTCATGGATCGAAACGTTCAATGATTTCATAGAGGAAGAAGCAGATGATGAGAAAATAATTAAGTACCTAAAGAACCTTTCTAATGATGGAGTGAAAGAAGTGATAAAATATCATACTATCAAATCAAGGAAACTTTAGTATCTAAGTTCAATCTGATGCCGAATGTCGGCTATGAACGTTATATTTTCTATCAAGCGAGACAGCAAGCTGGTGAAACGATGGATGAGTTTGTTGAAAGACTTCATATGCTTAACAAACATTGAAAGTTTAGTGAATTTATTGATGAAGAAGCCATACGTCTCTGAGTTATCAATTGATGTCTGTCAGACCCTTTCAGACGATGCATGTTGAGAGAGATGCTCAGCTTAGAGTAAGTACTAATGGCTGCAAGAGCCGAGGAAAGAGCAGCTCGACAAGCTGCTGATGCGGAAGGTGGAACTACGAAAAACGAATCAGCTTTGGTCATGAAAAGCAAGCACAAGTACAATGTATATGCATGCAAGTCAATGCCTCCAAAGAAGAAAATGTTGTATTTCCGATGTGGGTTTTCATTTCCCCATGAAGGCAAATGTCCTGCCACAGAACAAACATGCAAAGGTTGCGGCAAAGAAAATCACTTCATAACGATTTGCAAAGCAAAAGAGAAACTAACTACTTCACAGCAGGTGGAGAAAATGGACACCAGAAGGTTCCAAAAGCATTCTTGCTGTGCCCACAAATCCAAAAAACAACATCAGTTGCAACAAGTACAAACCAGACAAGGTTGATCGTCATCAAGTTTATCAACCAAAGGCTAGTAAATGTCATTATCAAGCACCAGTGAAGAAGATGGTTGTGCAATGATGGACTGATGCAAATAAACAAGGATGCTTACCAGGAGCATGTCTGAGCCGAACACTGTTTAATATCTATGTAGCGCTACTTGCTCAAATCATGAGATTGTGCAGTGTGGAGATCGTGTCATATGAAGATGACAGCCAACTTCTTATCTCCTTTGCCTCTGATGCTGATAAAGTGAAAGACAAATTTGTGGCTGCATGAGGGAAATTGATGTCTGTATGAATAATAACTGTCTCCAATCAAACAGCGAGAAGACCGGGATCATGTTATTTGGCAAAGCCAACGAGATATTACTTACAGACTAGTGCCCCTCAGAACTTGTTCCAGCCCGTGCACCCAAGTAGGTGGTGAAAAATCTCAGACTGAAAACAGACCAACCACTGTCTATGAAAGATCAAGTTAATGCCACATTCAGCATCTGTTTTGCCACAATGAGGCTCCTAAAAAACATTATTGCCTCGGCTTTTGGACACTTCCAGAAAAACCCTTGTCCAAGCTCTCATAACCAGTTGTCTGGACCATGGAAACGCTTTACTGGTAGCAGTAAATGACATCCTGCTGACCAAGTTGCAAGTAGTGCAGAACACAGCTTCATGGCTGATCTCCAATTTACGGGCACAGTCCTCCTCTATTCCCATCTTTAAAAATAATTGCATTGTTTGCCTATCAGAAAGCAGGCTGTTTTTATACTCTGCTATCTGACACATAAGGCACTTTACAAGGCCTGCCCAGACTATTTGTACCCACAATTCAGTCACTTTATGCCCCTCAGACAGCTAAGGCCCTCAACTAAAGTGCTCTTGCAGACTCCATGCATTTGCACCTCAAGATTCAGGGGCAGATCTTTTTCATACAACATCCCACTGGAAAAAACTCCCTCTTCATCTTTGTACCTGCCAGATGTTATATAAACTTCAAGAAGATGCTAAAAATCTGACTGCTTTAGAATGTCCTCACTTGCCTCATCTGCACAGCACCAAGATACTCCTCCGGGAGTGACTTGTGCGATATACCAAGATACATAAATAAAATAAATAAATAAATGGCATTGACCAAGGAGCGACAGGCACATGTAGGTTTGGCTGTTTGCAAAGAAGAACAAAAGACAACGATGAATCACTACACGAAACAATAGAATTCATTTGGACAATACCCCAGAATTACAATAAAGGTCAATGTTTGTCCCATGATCTTTATCAAAAGTTCAACAGCTTATCTCCTATGCCAGGCCTCAACTCGTCAAACAACAAAATATACACGTGGGCTGCTTCTAAACCATTGCAGAGTCAAGGATCATTAATGGCAACAATGAAACACAAAACAGTGTCAGTGCAAGCACCACTTCACGTTCTTCAAGGAGCCTTGTCTACTGCATGCCTACTCAGTTTTGCCCCCACTGCTGACATGGTACTGATATCTCATAATTTCAACCTCAACACTCAATCTGAAGTTGTAAGTCAGTTGCCGTCATTATTTCATGGCTCAGGCAGGCTCAAAACAATAAAAGTGTGACTTCACATCAATGAGGACGTTCGCTCTGTTGCCCAGCGGAACCACAGAGTCACTTTCCACTTGCAAGAAGCTGTTAAAAAAGAACTTGAAACACTGTTGAAGCATGACATCATTGAGCACTCCACTGGCCCCACGCCATGTATTTCATCCATAGTGGTGGTACCAAAAAAGGACATAGGAGGTGTTTGAATGCGTGAATACCATGTCACTGATTACCGTGATGTGTGCAGGCCCGACAGCTGCAATGCCAATCAATGCAATATCACCGTATGCCATAACCTGTGCCCGCACAACCATACCAGTGCACATCAATGCAGTTTCAACATATGTCATAACCTGTACCCGCACAGTGGTACCAACACCGGCAATGACGAGATCAATGTATGTCATAATTCATGCACAAATGACGATACTGCTGCTAGTAAAAGCAATGCTGATGTACATTATGGCTTAATCAAACTTAACTGTGTCAGTACCAGTAAGAACAATATCAATGTATGCTAAGACAGCTGTATGCACAATGTTAAGGATGTCTATAAAAATGATACCAGTGACTGACATATTATTTTCAGGAGATCCAATGAACTTGTATCATTGCTGCCGGATTCATCCAAGGTGACCTTCGTATCAACCCTGAGTCAGAGGTACATGGTTAGACAAGTCCTACCACCCACACCTATGCCTATCGAATACTAGGTCACAGGTGTGGTCTCTCTTAACTGAAAGCCAAACGTGCATCCAGGGAAAGCCCTGGTTAATCCCACAGATAGATCGTTGCACCACAAACAGGTCTGAGGAAATTGGCCCCAATAAAACATGTATGGCCAAGGGCTTGCATTCTCCAAAATACCACAAAACTAGATACCACATGTATGAAACACTCAAACAATCAGGACACGACATGCACACTACACGTAGCGATCACACGCTCCTCATGCCGGACATCTCAACATATACACACTGGCCCACACTAGCTCTCCCCAAGGTTTAGAGTCATCTGTGTGTTGAAAATTGCTTTAATGTACATCATGAACTGTATATAACAGCGGCCAAAACTTTGCACATCAAGAGACTTTGAGCAGGAGCACTCTGTCGAGGCTCTCCCGGCTGCAGCATTTAAATAAACCAACTCCTGTTTTGCCAAATGCCTCTTGTCTTTTCATTTATTTAAGGTAAACTCATACCTGAGCAACATTTTGGCCAGCCACCCAGGAGAGACTGATTCATCGAGCCCGACTGTTGTCAAAGATAGGCCCCTGGCCCGAATGGATTCACATCTCCGCAAAAAGATTGGTGAGCAGACACCATAATCGATTAGATTCTAGAAAGTCACAAACATAGGGAGTTGAAGTGTGCCACTCACATCCTGATTGCCCATCACCAGGCTAATGGGTCTTCCTGAGCTAGAGTGAGAGGGAGGAGCTGCCACTACACCATAAGAGTTGCACACCCCCCTGTGTTGTGTGAGGAGCATGAGCAGGATAGGGCAGGGTCTTCTGCACTTCAGAGACTTTTGGGTCTCCCTACTTCAAAGGCTAAAATGGTTATAATTACTGGACCCAGTGGCATAGCAAGGAGGGGCTGGGGGTGCGGTCCGCCCAGGGTGGCAGGAGTTTTGGGGCTGGCAGCCTCCCCCAGCTCTCACCTGCCATCTCGGGCGGCATTCGCCAGCACCCCCGCTCTTCAATGAGACCCGCCGTGGGGCGGCAAACGCAGGTACCGCCCCGGGCAGTCTCAGGTCTAGCTACGCCACTGACTGGACCTCTGACACCATATACTCAGAACACTTCTGGAACTGAGGACATTCTACCAGGAAGGAGATCTGTTGTGGTACAAGGAGGCAAAGTCCCTTTGCTGCTTGCTTTGCTGTGTTGACCTGCTGCCTGCTACTTCTTGCCTGGAAATGAGAGGACTAGACTTGATTCTCTACATCCTGCATCTCTAAAGGTTCTCCAAGGGCATGTTTGGCTTGTCTCCTGTTTCTGAAGTCTCAGGGATATCAAAGACTTCACTTGCATCTCGCTACCAGCAGCTTGGCTCCTCTGCTGTGAGTCCTGCTCTGCGAAGTGGTGCCAATTCCGGTCCTGGGCCCTTGGAAGTGAGTGTTTGGTGCTGCAACCCAATAAACCAATTCATCAACCCCCGAAGCATGAACCGGAACCAGCTCATTTCTCTGCAACATCGATGCATCGCCGCTGCCAGCACCGAAGTCTTGGACACCAATCGCCGACTGCGCGATGCAATAACATCGACTTACATCGCAGCCCGACCTATGACTCAGCACCTCTGAATCACCACTGCTCCACAAGTTTCGTCACTGCTTGCTGATGTGTGCAACGCACTGTCCCCGATGCATTTCCGGCCCTGTGCAGCTTCACTCCAATGCTTCGTCTACAGCTGTTGATTTCTAAGCACTGCATTTGGATTTAATCTTTTAAAAGTTGTATCTTGACTTGTGTATGTTGGATGTTTATCATTTGCTCTTGTTTTTCTCAGATAAATAGTGGCTAATTTTCTAAACTGGTGCGGAGTACTTTTATGATGTTTTCACTGTGTTACTGTTTGTGTGTGTGTGCACAAATACTTTACAAATTGCCTCTTTAGTTTAGTCTGACTGCTATGTGCCAAGCTACCAGAGGGTGAGCAGAGGTAAATTTTTAGTGTGTACTACACTTACCCAGACTAGTATTGTGATTCTTGCATGATAAGGTGCCTACCTCTGTCAGCCAGAAACCCAATTCAAAGCCTTCTGCCTTCATATGGAATTGGGACCTCAACACATATTTAGACCCAGTGCTTGACCGGTCTACCACAGCAAACTGGCGCGGCAAACACTCTGCCCAGATTTTTCGTGAGGGAATTGAAGATTACGGCCTTGTTGACTTGTGATGATTGTGGACACCAGTGGGTTGGTAGGGCACTTTCACTTTTTCGGGTACATGGCTCATGGTCTAAATTTGACAGTTAAGGTGCAACATATGCCCAGAACACTGTCAGATCATGCGCCATTGAATCTGGTGGTTTCAATCCCTACCCACAACCCCACACAATTTACATGGAAATTCATGTTGCAGTACTACTGTTCCGGGAGGGATCACACACAGCAGTACTTGAATATTTTTCAGAAAACTCTGGGCTCTGTGATAGGGGCAGATACCCTCTGGGAGGTCTTTAAAGTTACCATCAGAGGGGATTGTATAGGTACACAGACAAACGTCTTGAGGGCCATATGTAACAGCTACAGAATATAGAACACAACATACGGAACCTGGAAAGCGATTATGAGTCCACACCCAGTCCCAGCAGGCTTGTCACAATCACAGACCAGATCTTAAATAATACTGACACAACAGCACTGAAACTATGCTACCTTTCCCCCTGACACGTTGCAAGGACATATGGAGCTGGAGGTTGCTTGGGTTGCAGTTTAGCTACAAAGTTGAAACATCCCTGGGCACAGACACATATTGTAAGCATAAGTACCTCTGACAATGTGACCAATCTGTCATTCTGTCCACATTTATGGACTGTTATACCCATTTGTATGAAGCCTGATATTCGGCTTTGGAGGCGGAGATAGCTGATGATTTGGATGATGTGACCTTGGCGTGGCTTTCCCTTGGTCAACTGTAATACTTAGCGCAGACTATCACGGTGGACAAGGTAAAGGAGGCTATATGATCGCTCCCTAATGGCAAGGCCCCGGGGATGGATGGCCTAATGGGAGAATTTTTATAAGGAATTCATTGAGATATTGGCTCTGCACCTTCATGCAGTGTATGAGGAGGCATATGTTAAGCAGGTATTGCCCCCATCCCTCAGGGAGGCCCTCATTACAGCATTATTAGAGCCTGACAAGCAGCCAGATCACTGTGAGTCTAATAGACTATTATAGAGCAATACAGATGCAAAAATCCTGGCTAAGATTTTAGCCACCAGGCTCCAAACACTGCTCAATAATCTGGTCCGACCGGACCAGTCAGGCTTTATCCTGACTCATTTAACAGCGCATAATTTGGGCACTCTCTTTGTGCTGTTACACCAGCTAGATCTCTCCATGCAGGTGGCAGTGGCCCTTCTGGACGCCCCCAAAGCCTTTGACTCTATTGCCTCTATGGCATTCTAGGGCATATGTGATTAATAATACTGCATGCAGCACTTGCTGGTATTGTGTTTATGCTTGTAATATTAGAAGATAAAATCCAATAAAAAATAAAGGTGTGGTTATTAACAGTTATGACATAATGAGAGCGCATTGGGCGATTGTATGCGGAGGATTAAAGACATACAATCCGGAGCTCCGTGTGTGGCATACTCTTTTGCATGCTGCTGGGCCTGGGGAGGCCGCTACATGGGCCTCCCAAAAAAATGAATTGCCAGTCTACAAAGGGTGAAGAACCACAGAACCGATTGTGCCCAAATCTTCACAAATGCAACCACATCGAGCCCACCCTGAAAGCTCTCCACTGACTTCCTCTAGAAGTCAGAGATTCTTTGTGCCATCCCCGAGGCCCACAGGGTCAAAGATTCAGAATACATGCAGTCATTGGCCCTACACTATTTCCCAGCCTGAAACCATCTTGATTATTTCCATCTACCTGATCAAGGAAAAGTCTTTCAAGAGGATAAACAATGGAGGTAGAACCCTAGGAGTTCAATGTCCAAAACTGTGGAATATCCTCAACTTCTATTGAGATACGAATCCAACAACCTATGAATAAGGAACCTACTAAAACTCAAATATTCAGGCCTGCTTTCCCACAGAGGTACTCATAGTTCAAGTGCCAAATCAAACAATATAATATGTAGGTTCCATGCTTCTGAATGGACACCACCCTCCCTTCTCGTTGGCATGAATCTAATTTTCCGCTCATGTAGGTCTATGAAGTAACCAAATGGTGACTTTTAGCACTTTACAAGCTAACAATGAATAATATCTTAATAAAGGATTTAACTGTACCAGTCCAAGATTGTTACCAATGACAGGAATTCCAATGCCTCTTTGCAATTGTGGCTGTTGCTTTAGCATATGCGTGATGTTTTATATGCGAAAGAGAAAATCGTTTCTTCTCAGAGGGATGTGTTTAATAAACATTTTTAATCTCAAATTCATCTTCAATTGCAATTCATTTCGGGTACAAATCTGATAATAATATTAATTTGCTCAAAATTCTGATTCTTACCTAGTTTAGGTAGACATACAGACATTTGGATCTTACTCTCTCCAGTTTATATGTTAATTGACCACAGAACAGAACACAGACACCCATTTGGTGATTGTTGCACAGCCGAACTATAATGCAGTCTATCTCTCGAGGTAAGTTGTATATAAAACCGGAGCAATCCTAAGCCCCTCAAAATATCAGCTCCTTCTCCATTGTTTTCAAACCATCCCCGAGCTCCTGTAACTGGCAGAGACTGTGCTGCTGGCTGTCGTGCGCACGCGTGTCATAACAGTGGGAGCTCCAGTGGACCCAGCTGGGCCTCAAAGTCAACATGGACACTGTAGAAGCAGAAGAGTGGCCTGCTGGAAGCACAAGCAGTGCTGCAGGACAACAAACAACATGGCTGGTGTTGAAGTCCAGGTGAGTGGGGTGCTGCCAGTTGGTTAGGCTGCAGTCGGTGCACAACTAGGGAAGTCTCCTCTGCAGGTTGCATCCGTTCTGTCCGACTTGACTCAGGCCCTACGGAAGATCCTGGCTGACCTATTCAGCTGTTGTATATCCGGAGCAAATGTCAATCTTATAATTTTCACGGGGCCCCTTCATACCTGTGTTAAATGTAGGTCAGAGAAGAGGGGCTGCCGGAGGTGGATCCCCATTTCCAATAATGCCCGAGGCACAGAGGCAAGCTGGCCGGGCAGGTTGCTGGCCCTTCCCAGCCCAATCCGTCAATCACTACAGGCCACCAAAAATGCTGTATGGAAAGATGTTCTGTCACTCATGTCATGTGATAACGCCAGCGTGGGATCAAGTGACAAAACAGTGATTACATCCTTCAGCCTTTTATTATCATAACATATAATGCGTGCAGCAGGCAACCTGCTTCCTGTTGCAGTGATTTCAATGGATCAGTGTGCTATTTGCTTGAATGCCGTCTTTATTCTGATGATGTCATAGCTGCAAGCAATTGTCCTTTTTAAATGTGTCACAGTGCTCAGTACGTACACATATTGCAACGAATTAAGTATTGAAGCATCGCCATCATACGTCAAATATACAAAAGGTCTCAGAAATGGGATTGAGCGTTTACCTCACTGATCAGAACTGGTTGGTAGTGATGCTATAGTTATGCTTATTGTATGCATCTGGCGAGAAACAGGATGCATTCCAAGCACTATTAGACTTTTTGTTTGAAAGACCAGCTTCATATTTAGAACATGATAAAATGTTGATATAAATGGCAAATTTTATACTTCAGCACAACTATTTATATTTAATGTGAACTCTTTCCTAAAGCTTAGCTTTTCCACCTTCAGCTTTGATTTTGCACCATTTTAAGTTAAATTGGGCAATGAATTTCTTTGAAAAAAATAGGCCTTTGGCTTTACAACATATCTACATTTGGGTCAGATATATTGATGTTTTGTTTATATCTAAAGTTCATCTATTGAAAGTCTTTAGAATTATATTGTTCCAGTAAACAACTGAGTGAATCTGAGTTTCACACTTTCCCTATTTTTATGCCTCTTTGATTCTCTAATGGTATTTTCGAATAAACTGTTCAGCATTGAATCGAGCTCTGATATTACTAATATCCACTGTCCAAGTTCTACTCCCCTGCTTTTCCTTTTCTTTTTTTCATGTCTCTTCCATTTCCGCTCCTGCCCCTCTCTCTCTTTTCTCCCACTCACCTTGTAGTCTTTCTTCTAGTCCTTGTGAATTAATCCGCTCTCTTCTCCCTGTCTTTTCCGCTCCTCCCTCTATAAGTGGTTGTTACAGGGCCTGTTAAATCGAAGGAGGGGGACTCCATTTTTTCCTCACCCATGACTATTCTTTAGGAGGTAGACATGCATCAGACATCTGTGACCCTCTGAAGAGAAAGTGTTTAGATAGACACTGAACAACAAGGGAGAAATGGGAAGCAACATTTATGTATATACCCCATCCGTTGTGCGCTCCTACTGCAAGTGGAATTTACTTCGCCTGCTACTTCGGATGCCTATGCACATTCATAGACTCGACCTACTTAGGTTGTGACTGCACCAGCGGGGAAAAACTAAGGGCCTTATTTATGAAGGCCTGCATCACATTCACACCGCCATTGCATTACTTTTAGTGACTCAGCGGCGGCGTAAATAATGTGCCATGTTGCGCCATATTTACGAGTGACGCATCTAGGCAGATGCGTCACTTCGTAAACCCCTGCACTACATTATACCTGCGTCAGGTTTAATGTATGCAGGGTGGGCGTTCCCCCACAAGAAAGGGTCGTAGGAGTGCTGCAGTGAAATCAATAAGATTTCACTGCACCACGTCTAGGACGCCAATGTGTCAAAACCTTGCGCCTGCCTCATGGCAGGCGTAAGGGTGATGCAGGCCTTTTCACATGGAGCTTGCCCCATGTGAAAGGACACATTGCTGGAGTTGCCTGTTTTCAAACACACCCTAGCAATGCGCCACTTTTGCGCTAACAGGTACGCCAGTTATACTGACGTATCTGTCATTCCTTGTGACATGATGCATCATACAGTAAATTTGACGCATCCATCAGGTCACAAGGATGGCGCACTGAGAAGTGTTGCATCGCTGCTCTCACGCAGCGATGCAACCCTTCTCATAAATGAGGCCCTAAAGATGTCTGTAGCACCAAAGGTGTGCACAGTACTCTAGTAGCTGTGCATCAATCAGTGAACCCTACAGGGTATAGAAATTGGATGGAAGGGCAGACGGGACAGTGGAGTTTGGCACACTGAGGCTCTGGACAAATTATGGTACCAATAAGCAACGTTTAATGCCATGTTGTCAGAAATGACTCCTGGGATCAGGTGCAACTGAAATTCTATGACACTGGCCCTAATATTTAACACGCAGAGCCTGTCTTGCTCTGCAGGACTCTCCAGTACCCCCAGTCAAGGGTTACCCACTCAGAATGCGTAGTCTCCGTTAATGGCTTGTCCCACAGCCTTAGACTCAACAGGGGCAGCAGGTGGGAGTTAGGAAGAAGTTGATCAGCTTGGAAGGGAAGGATAGAAGAAGTTAGGCTCCTGACATGGGTTGCCAACTCCCAGGTGACCTCACCATGCCATCTAGGTGCAGGACCGAGGCTGAAGTGAATCACTGGAGGAGATTGAACTTTGTCAGTGGTTGAGGAGGTTTGCTACTTTTAGCGCTCAAGGCTCCGAGGCCTGCAGCTGTCTTCATTGTGATTGACATGTTCATGTTGACATTTACTAGTCTCTGGATTACAGACCACATTAGACTCATGGTCTCGTAAACTAAAATGAGATTTCCCAGCTTTACTGATGCTTGCCATATTGAAACATTTCATAAATAAGCATAAATCATTCTCTTTTGTCACACCTGCAAGTTTGATACAGGTGTTAAGAGGCTTCCAATATGGATCAAATGGAACTCCGACAATGAATGAGATGGACTATTTACTAAAAAAAATACAGGCACAGTAAAATATCAACAATGATGTAAAATGTATTTTACTATACATTCAAAATGCTGATGACGTCTTCATTTTAAGGATTAAATACCCTAGAAAGCATTGTAGCGACATGTACCTACAAGACTGACTGAATAACTACTTCATGTAATTTCCCATCATTTACACTCTGTCACTTCTCTGCTTAACCCCTTGTGTGCGCGGCCGATTTTCGCCCTGTGCGGGGCGTTTCATTGAGTGGGCGGGTTCATGACGAGCTCAGCTCGTCATGCGCACACGAGCACCGCGCAGCATGACGAGCTGAGCTCGTCATGAGCATAGAAAGGGTTAAGGGCCTCATTACGATGACGGTCGGAAAGCATTCCGACCGACTCGGTGTCAGAATGGTTTCCCACCGAATTGGATTCAGGGAATCCAACCGACCGATTACAATGTTTCTGAACACCTTTCGGTCAGACTCCCATTGACTTCAATAGGAGCTTGTGTTCCAACCGACAACACAGGCTCCCATTGAAAAAGGGGGTGGTCGTGGAAAATCCTTGCACCCTGTGGCGGGCACCCCTTGGTGCCTGCCCCACCGTGCATGGTTGGAAAGAGGGGACCCATGGGTACAACCAAGGACCCCAACTGGAGGTCTCTGGGTGAAGGAGAGCCTGCTACGGGCCCCCAAAGTCAGATTCAGATAGCCAATCCGTGTCGGACAAACCGATTTGGAAAGGCTGTCCGAATCCGACATTGTAATGCATCGGTCAGAAATGCGGTCCATGGACCTGTACGATTCAGCTCCGACCGACTCAGTTTCTCCGAATGCCGATCGGAACCGAGTTGGGATGACCGATTGGTTTCCGACTTTTGTAATTGGTCAGTCGGATGTGTTTCCCGAGTCGGTCAAAAATGCGGGTTACGAATCCGATTTGGACAAACCGAATGCCGTTCGGAGCCTTTCCGACCAACATCGTAATCGGCCCCTAAGTGCTGAATATCACTTTACAAATGTATTTTTTGCCCTTTAGGTACTCGTCTAAAATAAATGTGCAGTGTTGCAGGACGTGCTGTTTTTGCTCTTATGATCGAGTACTTACAGCACTCAGGTGCACACTACTGACTCAGATAATCATCACAAGGTCTAAGTAAAGGGAAAGACATAGTCCATCATTACAAATTAGGGCTAAATTGCGATCCCTGTTTAAACAGGTGTTTGCCCAGGGATAGTAACTATGAGTTGTGTGATAATTATCTTACCCTCTCAGTTTCCTCCTGATGAATGTCAGCAGATAAAACCTGCCGAAATTTAATGTGGAAAGGGCACAGCTAAAAAAGGAAACATTTTAAATTTGGTGTGCTGAAAACTCAGAAGAGGATTATTTACCACACATGGTAAAATCCCCACGTTATTCCAAACCAACTAGTAATGAGGGTCCTACTAGACCGGTTGAGAGCTGAATGAATAAGTACATTAGATTATGTCCTAAAGATCGATTTGGTCTGGGTATGACAGTGCCGTCATTGTTTCCCAGGACAAGACTTTTAAGAGACTTATATTACATAGATGGACCCACAGTATTTGTTGTATGATATGGGGGCAAATATACGTCATACCACGTTTGTGTACATTTAATTTTCCCTTCTTCACAGTTGTTTTAAGATTTTGACCGGTAGCTAGATCATTTTTATGTTTTCATGTAGGGCTCTGTACCTCTCTTAGATCAAAAAATTGTAAATACTGTTTAAATACCATTTGTGACAGTTTAACTGTCCCTATTTCTTACATTTTGTTTCATTGCATCTACGTTGTATATTGTCTGCGCATTGCCTCTATTCTCATTAACTCATTGACCTCAAAGCTCTAATCTTTTCTTACTGTTGTAGGACTCCTATGCACAATACAAAACAATAAACAAATGAATAAAGGATTACATAAATCCATGAAGTAATGTAAAAATAAATCACTATTTCTCTATTTAAAAAAAATCAAAATTAAATGTTGTATTTATAAAACTTATATGCAACGTCTATATTTTAAAAGAGATATAATAGCCATTTAATTCACTATGTTAATAAAGCTTGGTGGGCGTAGAGCGTCTCTTGGACGGTAGACTGAACAGTCATGTTCTTATAGAATAAATCAAATCTCCCGCTACGGGCTCATACAGTCCAGGGCACAAGAACACTTGGACTACACTGGAGTCAGAGGCAGTTAGAGGAAAGCGGTAAGGACATGCAGAAATTCAACGGGACCGTATCTAGATAAATTGATATACTCGGGAAGAGTTCACTTCTCCTTCACACTCCATTTTGCCAGAAAATCAATGGATAATGGCTGGGAGACGGATATTGGCAAATTGAGTAAGACATTCACATCAATTAGAAAAAGTGATCTGCCAAGAACTAATTTACTTTGCTCGGTGTCTTTTTGTTCTTCAATACAGTTGTCAACCTTAGATCCTTAACTGTCCTAATTATGGTAATTGATTATAAGCAGAGTTGTGAGACAAAAACGCTCATTTTTTTTTTTTTTTAAATGGTAATTAGAGGGAAATGCAAGAGCACGTTTACAAAACTTTTTAAAAAAGATTTGCACGTCTTTTAGGAAGTAGAAGCATACGTCCCCTAAATGAAATAAAAAGGCATGTCGTGATTCTACATTTCTGAAAAAAAGGCGAATTATTAAGTTATTCGTACGAGGCTACGGCAAAATGCTCTCCGTGTGAACAGTTTTGGAATCAGCTTAACAAAGACGCTTGATGCGTTGTGCATTAGTGCAAGGTAAGATACAGCAGAAACACTGCTTTGAAGCCTAGCCACTACGATATTTTTATTGCACATCCACCTTAATCGAATGTGCGACTTTTGCCAGGTACGAATGCTGTAAAATCTTCTAAATGAGAATGTGCAAATAAATATGGTTTGTTGCACATATAAATATGTAACTTAGACCATTTTCCCAACTACTAAAGCTACAAAGTCAGAAATGGCCACCCTGTGGGTTACTCCTGTTGAAAGAAGTTGGGTTACATATTAGGGACAGGCTTACCCTAAGCAAATAAAAAAAACACAATCTAGGTATGCTAAACCATAGTTCATAGCGAACCTCTGCCCAAATCTTGGTAGCTATGGCACAGGCAGCAGGCCAGTCCACAGAGAAATGCATGTCAAGTTCAAGCAGTACCAAAACCATTAGAGCCAAGAAAACAACACTATTAAATTCACAAACCACTTTGCATAACTAATGAGCAAAAAGACACCAAAATGATCAAAATCAGATAGGGCAGCTGAGATATGATTTTTAAACGTTTTAAGTCAAAAGGCACCTAAAAGAAGTAAATATCCAATGAAAAAGAACAGTACATGGATTATCTGGAGCTAGGCCCAACTTCTACTGACTAGCGATAGAGCAGAGGTCTGATACATAGATTAATACCAAGTTGTCTTGATCAAACTTCTTACCTTGGAGTTAACCAGTGGTTTGGAGTTCAAATTCTTCAATTGAGGTAGGGTTCAAGGCTCAATCCTACAAGGGTCCCACACAGTCAGAATTGTCGTTGTCAAGCTACCGCTGAAGCCAATGATTTTGGCTCCAAAAGCACCACGCAGGACGAATATGGATTTTCAGAGCCACCATGGTCGCTTTACAAGTAGGATAGATTTTCCATTATTCCTCACTCCAATGTTTTTCCTTTGAACTTGGTCACTTTTTTGATCTCAAGATCCACTAGTGGGACTGGGCTGGATATGGCTTTGCAATGCTTTAAATCTTTACCTGGAAGTCCCACTCAATCCATTTTCAGGACTGTAAAAAGTTAAGATAGTGACTAATCTGGGTTTCTAACATGTCTAGGGTGCATCTGTCCTGGGCAAGCCTCAGCTCCCTCCCCCCTCGTCCAGATTTTGAGAAAATGTCTGAATCCCACTTTTTTTCCAAATTGTTGGTAAAGTCCTACGGATCAGTCCTGCAGCTCTCAGGTCCTCAGGGCAGGCTATTAGGCGCCATGTCTCTCTACAGCTACAGCCGGGGCTTCTACAGGGTCCAGTCCTCATTGGTTAACTGGGCTTTGTGGGACCCATATGCCTATCTGCTTTTTGTACCCCTGGAGCAGACAAATAGGACATAAGCCACTTGAGTCATGGAGAGCAGGCTCATTACCTGCAGGTCAGCAATAGTCAGAAGCCCTCGAGTCGCTTTTTTCAGCAGGGTCCTCTTTCTTCAGATTATGTCTGTCAGAGTACCGGAGTGTACTGATGAGGTGACATTGATATTGTCAGTAATATACTTTGCACTAGCCAGAAACTGCACCATTTCCCTAAACCTGATCCTTTCTAATCTCTCGCCTTAAACCAGCTCTTTTGTAAGGACTTTGAGGGATATTACCAAGGAATTGCGATAATTATCGCAAAGCGCACTTAGCAAGCGTTATTATCAACGCTTATCGCCAAGGCGATAAAAAATCCAGCGATAGCGGCGAAACCCATCAATAGCGCAAGAAATCTAGCGATAAATTCAACGCGCTAATGAAAAGCTTGCTAATAGGCAGGTGAGGACTTAACCTTACAATCCACCTCCCATTGACTAGAATGGTTAAGTCAGGTTTTTAGCAGGTGTTAGATTCTAGCGATAATCGCGGTAAGCGCGAGTTTTTTTATTGCTTCGCGGGCATTGCTAATAGGGGGAAGTTGTGTTTGCGACTTTTCAGTCGCTTTTAGTTGGGAACGCCTACTTTGCATGTCATTAGCGATATATCGCTGACATGCAAAGCGGCACCAAAACGGTCGCTTTTGCCATAAAGCTGTCGCTAACAGCTGTTAGCGACAGCTTGCTAATAGTGCGATAGAAATATCGCCGCTTTAGCGGCAAAAAGTGCCGCTACAGCGGCGATAAGGCCCTTGCTAATATGCCCCTTTGTCTTTATTTTACTGTAAAGATTTAAAATAGGCCCAAATCCAATATTACTAACCCCTTCTTCCATATATACGGCCTCTGGCTCTCCCATTCCCACTCCCCTATTGTTAAAATCTATTTTCCACATTGAATTAGATTTTTGAAAACTAAATGGAAAATATAATTTTGCAAGTATTTTCTCAAGTAAAGAAATAAAATAAAGGCGTTATTTACACTTACTCCTGATCATGGAAAATCCAGACTTGCAGAGCTTAGGGTACTTGTGTTCATTGTGAAGGCATGTTAATCCACAAACCATGTCACATTTTTTATATTTCAGCACCCACCCCAGTAGTGTTACACAGGTTGACTTAATATATAAAAATAGATTCATACATGCTCACAATAATTTTCCCTGCAACGAGTCCATGCAGTGTTCCTGGACGCCATATTTAAAAAAAAAAATATATGTGGGTGGTGTATATACATACTTCAGTCCATTTAGCTTCCATGCTACTGGTGAATGTTCTGTGCCCTCTACAATGACTTTACTGGAAAATTAAATATGTCAAGCCCAGAACTCTTGCAACCCGGCCTCAGATCCTATAATTGTGAATACACCAGTCCTGCCACACTAGAATGCAAAATTCCAAGACACTTGAATCTCTGAATCAGGCCTGGCATTTAATATAATTATAAGGCTCGGTTTCTTCATCCAAACGTGATAAAATATTGATGTGCATCTTGTTTAAAGGAAGAAAATTAAGTCCTGTTCTCTGCACTTTTCTTAGTTTCAGACCTACTGTAGGAGAACCAGCTTAAGCAAGCACTCTGACCCGGGGCTGTCAAAGCCTCTCTGTGTCCCTTGGGGAATTCCCACCAGTCAAGATGGATTCAGAATAGTTTATATATGTAGAAAATCTCAACACTTGTCCCCACAATGCTCTGCTCTTCCAGGGGAATACTAAGGCTACCGGTGTAGCGCCGAGTGCTGATAATCTCAGGATCTTGGAAACGTGCAGAATGTGTAAATCTCCTCGAGACTCATGTTGCAGAGCTAGAGAGGAAGGATTATACCACATTTTTACTCATGATCCCCTCTCCTCAGATCTTTCTCAATCCTGGGAATTCTAGGTTGTCTGGTAGGCAGTGTTTTATTCATAACAAAATAAAGTTGGCCACTTCTCAAAGTGTGTAATTTCAGACTTCCAGTCAAAGGTTGAACCTTTTAATATCACTCTGAGTGGCCTTGCACAACATCTTCTCTTAATTAAGAGGTTGAATAACCACAACAGCATTTTAATAGTGCATTACAGATTAAACAATTGTTTGATTCGGTTTCCTATTTCTCTTTTATTAGTACATCATAAATGATAGTAACATTTAACTTCCGGCTCCAGCTGGGACTATATTTAAATGTCATTTCAGCTTCACCTACATTTAAAAACATCATTACAAATATTAAAGACAAGTGATGGAAGGAAATCTTTAATATTGTGAACAGCTTGTGCATTGGTGAATCGCACAAGGATTCTCTGGATTTACACCATTAAGTCATAGTCCTCCAGCATTTAGAAGATCGCCTTCGTCCTTTTGTGTAGATGACAACTGACAATTCATTCTCACCTGGATTGTTCTTACTAAGGTGTTGTAGGCTTTCACACATCAAAGATTGAATAAAAAGGGCAAATATGGAGATCAAATAAGACCATTCTACTTCAACAACTCTCAAAAGACCTCAGATTCATAAACAGTCTCACAGCCTCACTTGCAAAACCATCAAAAACATATCATGTGGCCCTTGCTACACTAGTGAAGTAAATGTCAACAAAAGAAACACCAGAAAAAAAGAAAAAAGCATGGATAAAACCAGAAACAGCAGACTCATTTTAAACTACAAAAATACAAATACACTGAAATTGAAATAAAAACTCGTAATTGCACAAAAGCAAACTATTTCAGAACCTGATCAGAAAAATTACTGACAAAGATTTTATTTTTTATATAACCATAAGACTATGTGCCAGTATCATGCCACATCCAAAAATCCCCTTGACACCTAATATTATTACCAATATGGGGAATTTCTTCCTCAATACATTTTGAATAATCTATGAAGAACACCTGTTGAGTTCCCAAAACATCCTCTCTTTGTATACACCAAAATAAATCACACTAAGGGGTCGATTCCGATCTCGGCCGGTAGGGCTCCGAATCGGATTCGGCTTTACCGGATCCGATTCGGACGCCCTGTTTCCGACCGAGTCGGACGTGCGTCCGGGCGAGCGAGTACGATGCGAACGTACGTGAAATCGCCGACCGACTCGTTCGCGGGGCCAAACCGCTCCGACCGACTCGCACGGACACGACTCGCACCGCGCAATGGAGACGTTCCCCGGCCGGGTAAGTACGATGCGCGCCGCGAGCAGTCCGACCTACTCGTGCCGTCCGGCTCGAGAGAGCAGTCGGAGCCGCACTTTGGGGGTCCGTGTCGGACCCCCCTGTACGACTAGCCGTGCGAGTCGCACACAGGGGGGACCCATGGGTCCCCCCTACCTGTGCGTGTACGGCGTGACCCGCTTCGACGCGTACCCACTATAGGGGGCGCCCTTGTTCGCCTCGCACCCATTGAGTCAATGGGAGCCCACGTACGCGTTGTACGACCGGCTCCCATTGACTTCAATGGGAGTCCGACCGAATCGAGTCCGATAGCATGCGGACGCATCGTACTCGTTCGGTCAGACTGCTAGGGTCCGATTTGGTCGGAAATCTCTCCGGGTCCGGCTCGGTCGGAGAGATTTCCTGCCCGAATCGGAATCGGCCCCTAAATAGTCTAACTACAACCAACTTGATGTCCAGCCAATTATGTACATCAAATCGTCCACTAATCCGTCACCTTGCTTCAAAGTTCCAACCCAGCAATGCTGATTAAAGCCTGATGGCCCTAACAACTTACAAAACTTCAGATGAGGATACAAACGACCTTTCCTAAGTAAGATCGTTGAGTAATCTACCACATCCCTCCTTCATACCCACATCTTCGAGGACAATCTGTTAAATGCTCTGCAGTCTGGGTTCCAGTCCAAACATATCACAAAGACAACAACTATGTAGATAGTCGATGACCCAGTTAGAATTCTGAATGAGGCCGATGCCTGTATATTGTTTTTTAATACAATTTTATTAGGAAAGTAGTTCAAGCAGATAAACAGATACAAATTAAAACAGAGGATAAAATAGCACATAAACATGCAGCAGTAAAAACAAAACTGAGAGGAGAAAGACCAAGAACAGAGCAGCAGAAGGAAAAATAGAAGAGAAAAAAAGGAAAAAGTTGATGTTAAAAGAAACTAATACAATGCGAGAGAAAGTCGGTCAACAAACTTATATAATTACAACAACATACATTGTAAGAAGGTAAAGAGTCTAAGACATGAAAGAAAGAATAAAACAAAGAGCTGTTACCTATGACATATAATGATCATTTAGAGAGTGGGGCCCAGAGCTGATTATTAATTCTTTTCCCCCTTGCTTCCGTGCAGCTGGAGGATTGCTCTTGCAGACTCGCATAGCTGACCCAATAGTACCTGTCAATGGTGTAATGTAGGGGGTGTTAACAAAGCCCAGTCTCTCGCTATACGTAGCCTTGCTCTAACAAGAGCGATGGAGACAGTAGCAGAGACACGCCTGTCGAGCCCTCTCTTAAAACCTAACATAATTTCTCAAATATAAAGCTACAGGTCGCATTTTAATAGCTGAGAAAGAGAGCAGGCAGCATCCTCCTAGAATGAAGTAAGATGTGGACATCTGACAAACATATGGACTGTATCCGCGGCCAGCAGCCCACATTGAAGGCAGCTTTACCTACGCCCACTCCCCAATGGATCGTTTTTCAATTTACAAATTCTCTGAGGAGTATAATACAACATGTATAGAGTTTAAATTGTTGACGTTTTAAGTTCACCGAGGTGACAGAGAAATGTATATCTTCGAATGCATCTTTGAGATCAGATTCTTGCACCTTGGATCTAATTTTAAGGTTCCAGTCACTCGCCAGACGACCAGGATCATCCGCTTTGTTCTCAGTAAGTATATGATAAAGATCGCAGACAGTGAATAGATGGTCTGTATTATTTAAGTATATAAGAAGCTTGGAGTCGTCATTGATAGTCCTACAGGGGACATCATGTTTAAAGTCATCACGCACCTGCAGATACTTTAAAAAAGTTTTATGTGGGAGGTCATACGCGGGTTGCAAGTCAGAAAAAGAACAAAACCATTTGAAAGTCAAATAATTGACCAGTGCTGAGACCTCCAGCAAGCCAGAGCTTGCAAACTGGATAATGAAAAACAGCTAGTAGAGACAGGTTGCACCAGAGCGGTGTAAAACACTGCATTGGTGGATTCTTGAGGACAGAACAGATAGCAGTCCAAATTCTGCAGACATCCATCACTAGCTTAGAAAGCACTCTCTTAAAATAATTACGATCAACTAATCTAATCAGTAAAAGCTTCCAGTCCTCCCCATAAGTATCTGATAAGGAAGAGAGTTACCATCAGGCTGCCAGTCAGCCAGAAGGCATCACAAGCAGGATCCCAATGCCGCCAAGAAATAACTCTTAAAGTCCAGAAGAGCCAAACCACCTTTGAGAGGGTGGAGTTTCAGAAAATGAATAGCCAATCTAGCAATTTTATGGCCCCTAAAAAAGCGATCCACTGCCCCCTCCAGACGCCAATAGAAAGAATCAGGAATCCATAGGGGGACTGAATGAAAAAGGTATAAAAAAAGCTGGGCAAAATATTCATTTGCATACTATTACATTGATAAATGATACTTATTGGAAGCTTGCTCCAAGCCTGCATCTTGGCTACACACTGACGGAGCAGCTGTTCATAATTTAACATAATGACAGTGGTGGCTCGCAGAGGGAGTGCTGCGGGCGGTGGGCCGGGCGGGGGGGGAGTGGAGTTGGGCATACGACGGGCAGGAGTAAGGTAAGTAAAAAAATAAATACAACTATTTACCTTTCGCTCGCTGCATCGCCAACTTGGCGATGCAGCGAGCGCAAGGTAAATAGTTTTATTTATTTATTTACTTATCTTACTCCTGCCCGTCGTATGTCCGACTCCAATACATCCCCACCCAGCCCCTCCCCGCCACGCCCCACCGCCCCGCAGCACTCCTTCTGCGAGCTGCCACTGCGTAATGATACAATTAACTGAAGAAGTAATCCTAATGCAAAAATAAGTTGCAAATGAGGCCACATAGAGTTTTCTGAGTTGAGAAATTAATTTTTTTTTGAGTTTTTAAGGTATAGTAAGCCAATATCCGGAAAGTACCCCACATTTTTTGACTTCTGCAGTGATTACCCAAACAGCATAAAACGGTGTCAGCAGAATATACAGCCCCATCGTCCACATATGCGCTAATTTTGATGTTGTAACCATGCATCGAAACTGGTACAATCCAAGAATTCTGAGCAATATGCCTGAAATAAGGTTCCAGATACAGAGCAAAAAATCATCGAAGATAAAGGACACCCCTATCTAGTGCCACAGGTAATCCTTAAAGGAGAAGAAATAGACCCAACTAAGACAATATGAGTCATTGGTCTCTAATATAAATATTGAATCTGTCGTAAAAAGCTATTCCCAATGCCCATTGCTTGTAGAGTTAACCACAAGCTTAGCCAAGAGACCTTATCAAACTCATTTTTGGCGTTGAGTAAAATCATGCCAGTGTGTATCCCAAGAGCATTGGAGGTGTCAAATAGCACTATTGTGGCATTGATATAGCTGGTGATGTCTTTGCCCGGGATGATGTCATGTTGCTACGGGTAAACGAACTCTTGGATGCAGGCAGACAACTGAGTGGTCAAGGTTTTTTCAAAAATGTTGGTGCCAGCATTGATCAAAGATTTTGGACAATAAGACCCTCTCTCTTCTGCAGGTTTACCTTTTTTAAAAAAAACACAATAGTTGCATGGCTCCCAGATTCAGGTACTACATCTGCATGTTCAGCATATTGAATGACAGAAACAAAGGAGCCAGAACATTTATACATTTTTTTATAAAACTCAAGAGGGAGAGCATCCTCACCAGCCACCTTGCCAGAAGGAAATGTTCTGATCTCCTCAATAGTGATTGGTTCCTCCATTGCCTGAGCAGTAGTGGGGCTACGCTTGGATACCTTGGCTTTGTGAATATAGTATTCAACTACCTGTGAATCCAACCAGTGGCGTAACAAAACTTGAAAGACCTCCAGTGCAAAGTGCATACAGAGGGCAGGCATGGCCCGTGGTAGGTGTGCCGGTCGGGCGGTGACGTGGGGCGGGGGAGGGGAAGGGTGGGGGGTAGTAAACTACGGATTAAGGCCGAATACATTTAAATAAATAAAACGAATTTCGTTGTGAGCACTGCATCGCCAAATGCTAGTAGTGGGCCTGCAGCGCTGTTTGTGCCACCCACCGAAGTAGCCTTTCAAACCTGTGTCAGGGCTCTGCTGCTGCAAGACCTGCATGTGCAGTTTATGGCCGCAGTGATGTGGCATTTACAGTGTTTGTCAAGTCTGAAACTCCCCTTTTACTACATATAGGTCACCACTAACGTAGACTCTGGGTAGCCCTATGGGCAGGGTACTGGGTAGGTAAAAGGTAGGACATGTGCCTTTGTTGTGTGGCATGTCCTGGTAGTGACAAACAGCCTATTTGGTTTCTCACTACTGTGAGGCTTCTCCTCTCGTAGGTTTGCTTTAGGAATTCCTACTAATTACTACTATTTTAGAAATGCCACTTTTGGAAGTGGCCATTTATGTGTGCTTATGACTCTTTGTCCCCTGCCTGGGTGTGTATTCACTGTCTGGATTAGACTGACAAGAGCTGTGGATGTGCATTCACTGTAGACAGTCACAAGGGGGTGATGAGGTGTGTCCTGCCTTTCCGGCGTGACTCATAGTTGGGCTGAATAGGCCTGGTCTGCATTTAGAGTGGTGGGAGGAGTTGTCACCTGCACCTGAATAGGGCTGGGCCTGCTTTTCACACTGCTGTCTCGTCTCTGCCCTCCTGTAGTGTGTCTAGAGCCAGGGCTGGGGATTGATTGGGGGTGCTGTGCGCTTCTAAAGGTTGGTTGAAGTGCCCCCAGAACAAAGACGTTATGGGTATACATACAAGGGCTGTGACCCAATGATTTTAGACACTGCTTGGGACTTGTAACCAGATGCTGCTGGCTCTACAGACTGCACCTTTTCAGGAGGAACTGCTATGCTGCCTGGAGGAACCACCATGGAAATCCCTTGGTTGTTGTGTTGCCCTGTGGCCTGATTGGCTGTAACAAGGATTCTATGTGCTGGCCTGATGAACCTATTTCTGCTTGGTGCCCCCAGTGATCTCTCAGGGCTTGGTGAACTGCCCTGTGGTTGGGAGAGATTAGCGTGGTGAGCGCTTTTATTGATTGTGACTTCCCTGGGATTTTGCCATACTGGAAGTTCCTGGCACTTATTGGAACTTCCTGGGGCTTCATGTTCGCGTGCTGTGCTGGGCTAGGAGTTCCATGTGCTTGCTGGGAGCTCCGTGTGTTTTCACTTTTGAGGAGCCTGTCTTGCACTCCCCTGGGTGTTACTCGCTGGGTGTGCTGTCTGCTAACCTGCCGTGGGTCAACTTCTGGGCTTAACCCCACCCAAAAGAGAAGGAGGCACTAAACGTGGTGGCTCAACAACGATCAAGCACCGCAGGAGAGCCTGGCATTGCCGAGCAACCTGCTGAAGCAGGCAGCATGCAAAGAAGGAAGCCACCGCCCCACCCAGCAGGACACTGCGCCGAGCACCAAGAGCAGCGAGGACGTTCTCTCGCAACCAGGGAGCCACAGCAGAGCCTGTTCCAGTGCCGGCCCACTGAGATAAAGCCGCTTGAGGAGTCGCTCTGAGGTCAGAGTTGCCCCTGAGGCCCGATGGCCCATCTAAATTGGGGGCTGAGTCACCCTACGGTCATCAGCTGTACCGCTTGGTCACGGGCCGCTACATTGAACCCCGAGTGTGCCGTCACCAAAGGCGATGCAGTGCGCGCAACGAAATTCGTTTCATTGATTTAAATGTTTACTTACATGTATTGGTCCGTAATCCGTACTTTGCTACCCCCCACCCTGCCCCTCCCCCGCCCCACGTCACCGCCCGGCCGGCACTCCTACACGGTCCGCGACTGCCCGTATGGTAGGTCTAATAGCCTGACAAAATTACTATATAACTTCTCATAGAGGTGCAAGTACTTCGGTGCCCTGTATTTACAGTGAGAGAGTTGATACCCAATGTTTGCAGTCGGCATATTTAGAAATGTATTGTCCTAACCTTGTTTGCTACAGGACAACAGGTGGTACAGTCAAAAATGCATGCACTGGAATGTTTTGACATATTGCATAATATGCACAGTATGTATGATTCATGTACATGTGCATACTTGGCCACATTTCAAGCCCTAAATGTTATGTGCAGGAGCTGCATGATAATTCCCAGTAATGGCTGTTTTTATATTGTTGGAATAACCTGTGCACTTTATATGTGTTTACTTTAGTGCTCTACTGGTGTTGTTATGACAAAGGCCTAATTGGCAAAGTGATATAGGAGCTATGTATTGTCATGACCATTTCCTAGTGGCAAGGTGAATGTTGGTTTATGTGATTTGTGGTCCAATGTGCTTTACATATGACAAAAAGGGATTTATGATACATGTGGTGTTATGACTATTGCCTAGTTGGTAAAGTTATTCATGTAACTGTGGTTAATGTGTTTTATAATACAAAGGATATTTTATATAACCTTGTGTGGAGTCTCTTTTTGTGGTGTGCCCAGTGTGTCACTAGTATGTGTGTGTGTATGTTGCACAAACGCCGTACGCATTGCCTTTGTGATAAGCCTGACTGCTCTGCCAAGCTACCAAGGGGGTGAGAAGGGGTTATCTTGGGTGTGTAACCCCCTTACCCTGACTAGAGTGTTGGGTTCTGCCTGGCTTAGGTGCATACCTTAGCCAAACAGAAACCCAATTTCTAACAAATTGGTTACCTGCTCTCATTTGGAAATTACAGCTTCTTAAATGTAATAAAGTAATTGTTAGAAATTGGGTTTCTGGTTGGCAGAGGTGTGCACCCTGTCCACGGAGGAACCCCAATCCTAGTCAGGGTAAGTCAGATACACACTAAACGATAACCTGTGCTCATGATATGGTAGCTTGGCACAGAGCAGTCTGGCTTAGCTAAAGAGCCAATGTGTAAAGTATTTGTGCAACACACACACACACACACACACAGTAACACAATGAAAACACCATAACAAGACCCACCACAAGATTAGAGAATAGACAATAATTTATTAAATAAATAAAGACCAAAATGACAAAAATCCAATAAGCAGAAGTTGAGTTAAGAATTTTTAAAGAAAAAAAGAGTTATAGCACCTAGAAGCATTAAGCACAAATGGGAGTTATCTGGTCACGCGGGACAAGAACAAAGTCAACAGTTCAAGCCAATTGCAATGGAGCGCTGGCCGAGGACAAGAGTTACGCAGGCCCGGTGAACAGAGTACCTTGATCCTGGGTCGCAAAAGTGATGTCAAGCCCACAGTCGAGGTGAAGCGTAGATTTGCTTCCTGCAGTGGTGGTGATGCGTTGGGTCCATTGATCAATGCGTCGGTTATGAGTGCAGGGTTTCCTACGGCGATGCACTGGGTTATTCCACACTGGAGGGACGATGCATCGATCTTCTCCATGTAGTGGGGGCGATGCGCTGATTCTGAAGCTGTGGCTCCGCTTGCCAGATGATGGTTCAAAGTGTGATGCGCTCTCCTCCCAAAACAGGACTGATGTGCTGGTTCTGCCACACACAGGCTGGAGAGGCATAGATTTCTCTGGTGCAAGTATCTGGGTCCACTCCAGTTATCCAGGCACAGGAACAGGTGTAGTGACTTTGATAGCCCTGAGTCTCCAGCAACAGGAGGCAAGAAAACAAGTCCTCGGAGATCACTTTGGTTGCAAGGCAGAGTCCAGCTCTCCCTCAGAAGGATCAGTGAGCAGCAGGCAGCAGGGCAGCACAGAAGAAAATCAGGTCTTCCAGATCAGCAGTCCAGCAGAGTATCCGTGCTTGATGCAGCACAGCAGTTCTTCTGACAGTGTTCAGTTACAGGTCCAGAAGTGTCTGAATTGGTGGGGTAAGAGAATTAGCACTTATACCCAGTTGTGCTCTTGAAGTACAGTGACTTCAAAGAAGGGTCTTCCAAGTGCACGGAGGTTCTTTCTTCCGAGCTCTGGCTACAGACTATTGGTAGGGCGTAATCAGTCCTTTGTGTGGGGACAGGTCACTGCCTACTTAGGTGTAAGTGTCAGTCCGTCCACCCCTTCCTGCCCCGTAATAGCCATAAGAATGAAGATGAGTGTGCAGACACACCTAACCTTCCTGTGTTTGTGGTTGTCTAGAGGGAATACACAAAGCCAAGCTGTCACCCACCCCAGACATGTATTGAAGACAGGCTGCAAGTACACAGAGCAGTAAGAGCAGAGAAATGTCCACTTTCTAAAAGTAGAATTTCTAAAATAGTAATGTTAAATCCAACTTTACCAGTAAAGAGGATTTATCATTACCATTCCAAAGATATAAAACATGACACAGCAACTCCTTCCTAATCAGGAATTACAGTTTAAAAGTGTATTAAGGAATTCCCAATGGTAACCTATGAGAGGACTATGCCTCAATATAGGTGGTTTTCATTACCAGGACATGCAAAACTTAAAAGTACATATCCTAACTTTTACTTACATAGCTCCCTTCCCAATGAGCTACCTAGGGCCTACCGTAGGGGTGACTTATGAGTAATGAAAGAGGAGTTTTAGGCTTGGTAGAGGTTTTTGAATGCCAATTCAAAGTGTCAGTAAAACTGCACCTGCAGGCTCTGCAGGGCAGGCCTGTGACAGGTTTAAAGGGCTACTTGTGTGGGTGGCACAATCACTGCTGCAGGCCCACTAGTAGCATCTAATCTGCAGGCCCTGGGTATATGGTATACCACTTTTCAAGGGACATACAAGTAAGTTAAATATGCCAATTGAATATACAACAGAGTCTTAAGGACAACAAAAAGAAAGAATCAGCAAAAAAAGGAGGTAAGCAGGCAAACATTTAGGGGGAGATCACCCTAAGGCTGACAGGTCTAAATGTAATCCCATGGAAGAGGCTTGCCTTGTAGTAATGAAAAATGAATGTAAGTGTTTTTCACTACTAGGACATGTACAACTTAAAGGTACATATCTAACTTTTTAAATGCACTGCACCCTGCCCTGTAGGCTGTCCAGGGCCTACCCTAGGGTGAAATATGTATTAAAAAGGAAGGCTTATTTTGCCAGATCAAAAGGGCAGTTTACAACTGCACACAGGCTGCAGTAGCAGGCCTGAGCCATGTTTAAAGGACCACTTAAGTGGGTGGCACAATCAGCACTGCAGGTCCACTAGTAGCCATTAGTAGCATTTAATTTAAAGGCTCTGGGTACATGTACTACCACTTTACCAGCGACTTATAAGTAAATTAAATATGTTAATTGAGGATAAGCCAATATCGCCTTGTTTTAAGAAGTGAGCACATGCCCTTTAGCACTTCAGCACTGGTTACCAGTGGTAATTTCTGCAGAGTCCCATGGCCAGCATAAGTGGAGGAGGACGGCAAAATGTTTAGGGGAAGACCACCCTAAGGCTGAAAGGTGTAACACTTTGCTTTTCCATCTTCCACTCGATATTCTTCTAAACCTAATTTCAGAACCGCCTAGTTAACATAAACAATTAAAGCGCTGCATTATACAGGGCCTTATTGAGAGAACCCAGGCTCTGGGGTGCTAATTCCTTTTTCTGGCACACTAAATCCATCTCAAAACAACTAACTTATTTTTACAAGGCAAAAGTTGTTTCATAACATAATTGTCTTTTATTGAGGTTCATCTCTTAAATTGCTGAACACTGCATGAAAAAAATTGAACGGCACATTAGGCGCCCTATTCTATTAAAACTGAGAAAGAGTAAATAAGGAATCCAAATAAAAATGACCTGAAGATAATTGCTAACACAACACCATCAAATGTTATATTGCAGCTGATACAAAGCACTCATCTCAAGAGGGCTGGACACGTTTAAATCCAATCTATAAATTATTGGAATAAATTGTTTCAAACTGGTCAGTCAGCATTAATGATCTTTCATTTATAGACACTTTCCAAGGTCATTACAGTATACTTCAATACCCTAACATGCCATAATCAAATGAAGAAACTTGAAATCATTAATAAAGATAGGGTTCAATTTAGTCAATAATTTCTCTGCGTGAGTTTACATGTATTGTCATAGTCTTCGTAAACGATGCAAATCGCAAGCATCCTAAATGAAAGCGACAAAACCTACAAATAACTGAAACATTCTCGAAAACCAGTCCAAATTGCTATGTGTAAACGATTGTCTGCATGGGGTATTTTCACAAATAAGGATATATTTTCATTGAAAAATAATGCAAAATAAGTGTATAATTGAGTTTAGCAATTTGCAGGACAAGACCATGAGAAAGCAAATGTTTCTACCCTACACATACATTCAAGTACATGGCAATCAACTTCAACATTATTTAGGCTTATAAATATATGCGTGCTCATTATCTATAGTTTTGCATTCATCAAGGTACAGATATATGCACTTCAAAGATTTCTGTGAAAATTGTACAGGCATGTAATAGGCCCATTATGTTTATTTTATAAGTGGGCAAATACTAAACATAAGCAATACGAAAAATGACATAAGGGGAACAGTTAGAAGAAAGGAAGGTAGAATAAAAAAATAATTAAATAACCATTTTCCAAATGGTACCATACCGAGCCTCAAATAATGTCAAAGTGATTTATTGAATAATTGATAACAACTGTTCCTTTTATCCGTGAAAACCTTCAATAAACGTATCTCACCAATGTGAAAACGAGGACCGAGGAAAGAATACCTTTACATTTTCTGCATTTTTACGCTTCCCAGTTGTTGAAGTGATATTAACACATAGCGAGATAACCTATTAATACCAAACACAATATCATAGGTTTCTTGATTCAGCTTGTTTCTAAGAATAATCCACATTTTAAGAGAAGCAGCCTTAAAAAATAATTAAATATGGGATATTGAAGTGGACACATGGAACGTATTCATTACCAAATTGTAGCTGCCTGAAACCTGGGCAATACAAGAGGTGCAAAGACTTTTTTTTGTTATTAATTTTTATTCAAGTTCACGAGGCAATTATACAAATGTAACACCTATGTAAAAGAATACATATTAAAGGAATTGCTAACATAAAAAATATATAAAATACTACATATTTCGTTTTTATACAAAAAAGTGGGAAAAAAGAACAAAAAAGAACAAAAATAGAAAAGAAAGAGGGAAGATGAAAAAAGGACGGGGAAGAAGGAGAAAAAAGAAATTAAGAAAGGAAAGAGTGCAAGGAAAGAAAAGTGGTGAAAGGTAGCCAATATAAATCAGATTTAACCTTTTGATGCAAAGTAGATGAAGACATAACGGGGGATATTCTCAAGAACGTGTGATAATTACCGCAAAATTAGCTTAACGCAACTTTGCACATCGCAGTCCATCGCGGGAAAATAACACTGTGTTAACATTGTATTCTCAACCCGGTGGCACCATGCGATAGTCTCACGATAACGCGCCAAATAACCGCGTTAAAATTAACGCGACGCCAAATAATGCGAAATACGAACGCGGAAAAAGTTGCAATTCCCCAAATCGCGATACAAAAATCAGCGATAACCAGCGACAGGCCTGCAATTCCCACGCGTCATGCGGGAAAATGCACAATAAAAGCAGAAGAAAAAAAAAGAAATAAACTGCGTAGCACCATGGATGCACCCGGACCGAGTGCAGAGGACAACGCAAACCCCACAAGCCCCACAGATGACCAGCAAGGAACCTCGGGGTCGGAGAAGGCCAAGGAGAAGAGGAAGAGGAAGACGCGGTTCAGTCCGCAGGAAAACAGGATCATCGTTACGGAGGTGATAGAACACTACCAACAACTGTTCGTCACCTCCAACGTGTCATTGGCAACAAAGACGCAAACATGGCAGACTATCTTGGACCATGTGAATGCAGTTGCAGAGTTGAGGAGTACAATGGAAGAGATCAAGAGGCGCTGGAATGATGTGAAGGGCAAAACCAAGAAGAAACTCGATGCCAACATGAAATCAGCAACGCAGATTGGAGGTAGGGGTCCAGCGGCACACCAGGAGCTGGATGACATGGAGAAAATGGTGGCCACAGTCATCAGTCGGGATACGGTGCCAGGAGTAGTGGATCCGGACACTGCTCAACATGACCTGACACAACATCAACA
Organism: Calotriton arnoldi; assembly: GCA_963921515.1. NCBI lineage: Eukaryota > Metazoa > Chordata > Amphibia > Caudata > Salamandridae > Calotriton > Calotriton arnoldi. Next base: position 191,686 of record CAWUFW010015612.1, on the reverse strand, counting down.
GGGTGAGTACCGACCAGGGACTGGGGGAATGGGGGAGATGGGCACAATGGCACACATGCACAATTAAGTAGAGCACACTGCACACCCACAATGACTCTGGATCATGTCCCTGATCTCCTTGGCATACTGCAGTACACATAGAAACAGTAAGTAGGCCCCCGTCGACAATGTGCCCGGAGGGGGCCCTCCACACACATCACTAATCTCACAACAAACCCATACACATGTGCTGAACCCAGCAAAGCTGCGGGTCCGTGAGCCACACTGACAATGCAAGTGACACTGCATGACGATTAGCATGGCTGCAGTCCAATTATCATGACATGGTGCACGCCTCGACACTGAGGCGACTGAGTGTGGACCACATCTGGAAAGGAGCAGGTCACACTCTGACACATCCACGTGCACAAACAACCCCTGACGTCAACAACACATCTGTGGACAAACCATGCCCAAGAGTCACAACTTGACCAAGAGCCCAATTTACCCAAGTCCGCAACATCTCAGCACTCAAAGGCACACCACCTGAAAGGGATAAGGGGCAGCCAAATCAGAGCTGCAGGGGCGACTCACCCACAATGCAGCACACACACATAAGAATAAGAGCACCTCAACATTGACAACAATGTGGTACAAACTGCAACACTTTCACAACAGAACACAGGACACAACTGGTGCCGCATGTGTGTACAAAATGGCCAATCACATCTGGCATAGCAGGAAACTGTGAGATGACAATGTACGAGTACAACCTCACATCCGTGATGTAGTACAAATGTCCACTGTCCCACATCAAATAGGCATCTCCTCACAAACAGTCACAATGTACATTGTCATGCAGTCTGTATGTAAACTCCACCAATGCGTCAACATACATGGAACACACTGTGAAACTGCATCTCCCTTTTACATTGCAGAGGGACAATCAACCCCTCCTGCAGAGCAGACCCTACATCATGTCAGTGATGATGGAGACGACCCCCAGGACATCGACTATGACAAACTCCAATGGTTCATGGACAACCTACGCACCCCACCTCCAGTAGCAGGGCAGCCCAGCACCGTCGAGGTGATCCCACCCCCTGCACAGACCACACAGCAGGAAGCACCCACCACCACGTCTGGCTCCCAGCACCTCTCCGAAGAACACATGGCGTTCCAACGCCGTGTGTTAGACTGCCAGAAGGAGCTGGCTGAACAGGTGCGGGTGGGGTTCGACCTCATGGCAGCCAAACTAGATGCCATACGTGGGTGTCTAAGTCCCATCAGGGACCACTTACACTCCCTAACGGACACCCACAGTCCGCCCCATGCCCTCCAACAATTCATGGCTGGCGTTGCTGGAGTCATGACTCGGAGACAACAACAACTGTCTAGTCAGAGTGGCTACAGCGATGTCATCCGTGATTTGGGAAACATAAGGAGGGTCATGGAGAACATGGAGCGGGGCAGGCGCAAAGAATGGCTACGACGGCTGCACACGAGAAAGCTGTAGATGGGATCTTCCATGCCCTGCAGATCCTCATCATGGGAGTGATGCCACAAGGCATTGCGCAGATGAATGCTGCTGCTACTTCTACATCCACATCTCCGGCCCCTGATGTGTCAGTGTCACACAGTGCTGCAAACCAAACACCACCACCCACATGTGAGGCACATGAAACGTCAGAGGACGAAGATGAGGATGAATCTGCCTTAGTGGTAAGGAGGAAGCAGTAGCATTCATCTCCGCCATATGGCTTGTTTCTGCTTGGGTCTGCCCTCTGCATCATGCCCTGGAACAACACCTTCCACTGTCCCCGAAACACTCTGCGACACTAACCTTGGACCTCGACATGGACTGCCATATTTTGTATGCTCAACAATGACACAGCAATCAGCCTGCGGACTGGACTCTTCCCCTTCTGAGTAACTTGTCAATCCCTAAAGGACTCTGGCTGGCCCTCCACCGGGCAACATTGTAAAGTGTTGTCTGCATGGCCCAGTACTAAGACAGCCTCAACACTCCACTGAATATGAATAATACATTCTAATACACACAGATGTGTCATGTCTATGATTAATCAAGTATGAAAGCATGGACGAATGTAGGGGCAGTGATTCCCCCTTACATCCATGTAGCTCATGTTGTGGGACTTGAGTCACAGGGTGCATCCCTGCATCATGGTGGTACATATTTGACCCCAAAAGAAGCCCTGTTGTCAATTGTAGGTCACAAATGACAGCCTATATGTAATGATTTGGGACACATGTGAAACGCTGATGAGTGGGATTCCGTACTATCTTTGACACACAGAAATGGCATTTCGAATACGTGACACCCTAAACAGTCTCTCTGTACAGTGGTGTCACACCCACCATCTATTTCCAATTAGTGAGATTGTTAGCACTACATGTTGCACTTACACTTGTCACAGTGATGTGCTTGTACAGAGGAGTAACATGCACACAGGGAATGTGTGTTGTAATGAATTTATTTGCACATGCTGTGCCTGTGGTCATTTTGTACTTTCCCATGATTGCTAAGGACTGTGACAATGTGACGTGCTCATGTGAAGAAATTGTCAATGATGGTGTTCCTAAGGGCTATTCCTGCTGTTGCTGCAGTGGGGTGTGGTCCACCTGCCTCATCTTCCTCATCATCGTCCGGTGCATCTGGCACTTGTAGCCATGGGGCATTGGTGCGTACACATATGCTGTGCAACACACAACATGCAGCGATCATCTTGCACACGATGCCTGGGTTGTACAGGAGCCTTCCACCTGTGATGTCCAGGCACCTGAAACGTGACTTCAACAAGCCAAATGTGCGTTCCACGATGCCCCTGGTGCGTTTGTGGGCCGCATTGTACTGCCTCTGGGCCTGTGTGTTCGGGGCTCGGAAGGGTGTCATCATCCAAGGGCAGAGTGCATATCCTTGATCACCTGTGACAGTGCAGAGAGACATGAGTCAAAAGTTGGTTCTGCATGATGTGTTGGCAGGCTCACTAGTTCATTGGTGTGTGATATGTGTGACTTAGTGATTCCTGTTTGACAGGTACTGCTTGTAGCAAATGAGCGGCATCAATGTGTATTACGTAGCCTCACTGCTGCTCCTCCCTCCCCCCAAGCCTATTTACTAGTGTGCGCAGCGCGGTTGCATCACTTGCAATCCTACGGCACACCATTGTCATGCCTATCTGTGCATGTCCACAAGCCTGACAACGACACTGTGATGTTGTGCATTGCAGGTGGGCGGCCACGTGTGTGTAGGCCTATGGTAAGGATAGGGCGGACACAGATGCAGAGTTCATGGCTGGCTGAACTCGCAATGCGGTTGAGGGTAGACCTTTGGCCTATGCTGCGGTAATAGCGACAAACACAACAGTTGGCATGTAGGATCCCGGACCCTGAGCAGGCTTGCGCTCCTTCATTTATCCCTTTGGCCGAGCCCGAAGTCCGGGGGCATGCTACATTGCAACATTGTCCATTGCGGGACGGGTGGCGCCGACACTACAACAGAGACACACGCATTAGTTACTTCCTTGGCAAGGCCAACACTTAGCAACGCCCAGAGCCCCGAGCTGATTATCCACACCCCTACGCTGGACTGTCGTACGCCAGCCCACTCCACTTACGCTTACAGGGGGGTACGACACAGCTACATATCCCAGGTCTTCCCCACTGCCTGAGGTGACATGGATGCGTCCGCTGTACACAGCACAATGTCATGTGGTAGGGCCCGGGACCCTCATGCATACATAATGACCACACGGACACAGTTAGATAGTTTGTGGAACTGGCTACGGGCACGTGCGCCCGGCTCCTTTTATTGCCAGGGTCACATGTCCAGTGACGCCTGTGCTGGATGGGTGTGGGGTGAGTGTAAGCCAGCCCTCAGGGAGGGGATGGTGCTGGCAACAACTACAACAGTGATCAGACAATCAGAAGTTCAAAGTTCAAACAGCAAGGGTCCATGACTTGAGCTGCACAGAGTTAGTGGCCCCGGATGCACTGCAGCTGGCACAGGCACACCGCCACGGGACGGTGACTTGCGGTGCACTGAGGTAGGGCCACGAGAGCTGAGCGGGACCTTGTCGATGTCGAAGCTGAATGTCGCGGAGTGTTTCGGGGGACAGTGGAAGGTGTTCTACCAGGGCATGATGCAGAGGGCAGAACCAAGCTGAAACCGGCAATATGGAGGAGATGAATGCTACAATGCTACCAAGTCAGTACCAGCCACATGATGATGAAGACATCCCCCAGGCCATAGACTCAGACGCCACCAAAGTTCAACCAGTGAGTGTCCCTGATTTTCAGTGCACAGAGTTAGTGGCACCAGAGCTGAAAGGGGATGCAGTCTGTGATGAGGCATGTACAATGGTATGAACTCTGCCATTAACAGATCAAGACTCAGTTCCAAATGTGTGACCTACTTGACCACAGTGCAGGCCGAAGGCAGTAGTCAGCAAGGGCCCACAGACACATGTCGTTGGCTTGCGATGCACAGAGTTGGTGGCATCAGATCGAAGGGAGTACAGTGATATAAATGCTGCCATTAACATATGAACTCGGCCATCATTAAATCAAGTCTCAGTTCCAAATGTGTGACCTACTGGACCGCAGTGTAGGCCGGAAGCAGCGGTGGAGTACGTCAATGAGAAAGGAGTGCTGGGGGCCTGTGTCGCGGAGGTCGTGATGGTCTGAGGAGCCTGCCAAGGTCATGGGCCTCGGGCTTGGAGCTTGCACCGGCACGTGGTGGGCCCTCTTTGACACACGCCGGTGTCGGTAAGTGAGCAGTGAGGCCTGGTTGTGCAGGGGCGGCCAATACGGGTCTGGGGACCAGCGGCCTGGGGTGCAGCAGGCGCACAGGATCGCAGGCACGGCCGCTCACGGTGTCGGCTTCGTGGTGGGCTGAGAGGCGCCGCCCTGGCAGACACGTTGGCCATTCCGGAAGAGAACCATGCCAAGAGCAACTGGCTTTTTATTCACACCCCTACGCTGGCTTGGCGTACGCCGGGCCAGCCCACTCCGCTCACGCTTACAGGGGAGGACGTAACAAGCTACATTTCCGCGATCTTCCCCACTGCCTGGGGTGGCATGGTTGCGTCCACTGTCCACTACACTCCAAACACCAGCAGTATATGTCGACATGGACATGTCTGTGGTCTGCATACTGCAGTCTGGCGAGCACATCCACGCCACACTTGGCATTGTGTACATTCTCATTCATGGGTCACTTGCCTCCTTCGCACATGCCTGGTTCCCACCTCTCCCCACATTCTGCTATTGTGTGGCTGAGGTGCCATGCCGTTGATGGCTTGTGTACATGGCTATCCCAGGTTACCACAGTAAGTTGTGCTGTCGTGTCTGGTAGGTGGGCATGTTGTTTGGCATGTTGTATGTGAGTTTGTAACGTGTGCATTCCCAGAGTCGTGAGTTGCATGACTGTGGAGTTGAGGTGTGTGGTGTGTTCATTTGGTACTTACCAACGAGCAATGCATTCCCATAGGTGCCAGCCTCAAAGCGCTGGTTGATGATGGACTGTCGGAAGATGAAGGAATCATGCACACTGCCTGGGTAGTTGGTGACGACATTGGTGAAGAGTCCCAGGTGGTCCACTATTGCCTGCACATTGATGGAATGCGTGTGCTTCCTGTTGCGGTAATTGTGTGCAGTGGTGGCAGGGGACACGAGGAGTACATGTGTGCAGTCGATTGCCCCCAACACGTGCGGGAATCCAGCTATGGCGTAGAAGCCTTGCTTGGTCTCCAGCTGTTCCTGCGCAGTGTGTGGGAAGTAAAGGTGCTGGGGTACCAAGCTGATGATGGCATCCAAGACAGGTGTGAGGAACTTGGATAGGGCTGGCTGTGAGACTCCTCCGACTCTGGCAGTTGTTGGTTAGAAGGTACCAGAGGCCAACAGGTGCAGCACAGCCAGCAGCTTTGTCTGCGGAGGGATGTTGGTTGTCCGCTGTTTTGGTACCATCAGCCTGTGGGCAATGATGGTCAGGATGTGGAGGATGGTTGTCCTTTTGAGCCTGTAGTGGGCAATGACATCCTCTGGTGTTAAGTCTGTGAGGCTGGTGCATTTTCTGAAGGTCCGCTGTCTTTGTCTGCGCTGCCTCTGTGGTAGTCCGGGGGGGGGGGAAGGGATCCGGGGGGGGCGGGCCTGGGTGTGGTGGCGGTGGGTGTTGTGGCCCTCTTGGGGCTCCGAGCTGCATGATCAGTAGCTCCATGGCATCTGTTGTTCTTCAGGTGTGGCTCTGGTCTGGACTCCCTTTTGTGGTGCAGGTTGTCGTCCGACTTAACACTAGGTAAGAGCAGGTGTTAAATCCCTGCTGCTAACTCGCCTTATTGCCTGTTTTGGGATCTTATCGCCGATCTGGCTTGTCGTTGAGAATATTGCGAAGTGGTGTTATCGCGGCTTTTTGCACAGGAACGCCTACTCTGCATCTCATTAGCGTTAGTTGCCGGTGTCATCCGTGGCGATGTTTTTTGCGGCTGCTGTCGCAGGATAACTGGCGATATCGGCTGTTAGCACCAGCTTGTGAATAGGGCGATAAATCTATCGCCACTTTGGCTGTGATAAAGTGCCGCTAACTCGGCGATAAGTCCTTGAGAATATGCCCCAATATGTATTCTGTGTTCATCACAGTCAAAAATCCACCATGTGAATACAAATAGTTTAGGAAAGTCTTTCTACATGCGAGGATCGCTCTAAAAGCATGTGCAATGAAAATATCTAACAGTACAGGTTTAATAGGTAATTGATCAAAAGTAGGAGCTAAAGAACCTAAAAAACATTTTGCAGTGTTAACGGAATTATACATTTTAAGGTTTTTAAAAATGTAGACCCAACTAAAGTCCAAAAGCCTTGACATGGTAACAGTCAAATACCATGTGAACTAGAGAACCAGTATACTTAGAACAGGACCAGCATAAAGGAGAGGCAGAGGAGTCAAATTTAGCAACACATTTTCTGGTGTAACACCAGCATTTTGATTTAAAAAAAGTGACTGTGTAATACAAGCAGCTTTAGTAGTAGTGAATATTTGAATCCATAATTTATCTCAAAATTGGGAAGAAAGTGATACAGATAAATCATCTTCCCATAATAATTCTAAAGGACTTTTAGGTCTAGTGGACTATGGAGATAATAAGGTCTTATAAATAAGGGCAGCTATAGATATATTAGCATGTACCATGTACAACATTAGTAGCAGGTTAAACTTGGAGAGAAAACAAACTTTGAATATGAGAGGAGATTAATTGATATTCCTCTGAAAAGAAGTCAGGTAAATGATATTGTGTATGTAAGTAATAAAAGGATACAATATTATTGTACTTCACAAATTGGTGTACAAACATAATACCATGATCCTTCCAATGTTTAAAATAAAAAGATCTATTACGTACTCTTAAAAAGTTAATATACCACATGGAGGAGGACAGGAAATATTGTTGAAACATCAATTTATCAAATCAGTCAATCAATCGGCATTTGTATAGCGCAGCTTATCACCCCTGGGGTATCCAGGAGCTGAGATCCCGTGGGCCTGAGTCGAAGAGCCAGGTCTTGAATTCCTTCCTGAAGTCAGCGAGTGACGGTGAGGTTCGAAGGTGGAGGGGGAGGTCGTTCCAGGACTTGGTGGTGAGGTAGGAGAAGGAACAACCTCTACTGAGGCTCGGACGGATGTGAGGGACATGTGCTAGGGCGAGGGAGGCAAAGCAGAGTTATCTGGTGGGTTGGTGGAAGGTCGGGAGGTGGTTGATGTAGCTGTGTCTGATGTTGTGGAGGGCTTTGTAGACATGGGTCAGCAACTTGAACTGGCATCTCTTCTGGACAGGGAGCCAATGGAGACTTCTGAGGTGGGGGTGATGCTGGTCCATTTGAGAAAGTTGAGGATGAGTCTGGCTGTGATGTTCTGTATATCTAGAGTCTTTTGTGGAGTTTGGTGGTGGTTCCAGTGTAGAGTGCATTTCTGTAGTCAAGTTGGCTGGTGACGAGGGCATAAGTGACTGTTTTCCTGTTGTTGACAGGGATCCATCTGAAGATCTTTCAAAGCATGCAGAGGGTGTGGAAGCAGGAGTAGGATACTGTGTTGACCTGTCACTTCATGGTGAGTTGGCTGTTCAGGATGATACCAAGATTGAGGGCGTGGTCAACAGGGGTAGGCAAGGGTCTGGTTGGGGTTGGCCATCATGTGTTGTCCCATGATGAGGTGTTCTTCCTAAAGATGAGAACCTCTTTTTGTCTGTGTTCAGCTTCAGGCATTTGGAGCTTATCCAGTCGGTGACATTGGTCATGGCGTTCGGGAAGTTGGGTCTGGTGGTGGCGGGGTCCTCTGTGAGGGAGAAGATGAGTTGAGTGTCATTGGCGTATGAGATGATGTTGAGTCTGTGGGTGTGGACGATGTCAGCCAACGGAGTCATGTAGGTGTTGAAGTGGGTGGGGCAGAGGGAGGAGCTTGTGGGATGCCGCATATGATGCTATTGGGCTCAGACGTGAACGATGGTAGGTGGATTCTCTGCATGCATCCTGTGAGGAAGGAGGTGATCCACTTGAGGATGTTTCTCCAGATACCGATGTGGTGGAGTCTGGTGATGAGGGTGTTGTAGGATACAGCGTGGAAGGCCGCTGAGAGGTTGAGGAGGATCATGGCTGCTGCTTCACCTCTGTCTAGGAGGGATCTGATGTAATCAGTAGCAGCAATAAGGGTGGTCTTGATGCTGTGGTTGGAGCGGAAGTCGCATTGGGAGGTGTGAGCAGGTTGTTTTCTTCCAGGTGTTCGGTGAGCTGACAAATAATGTCTTTCTCCGGGATCTTCGTGGGAAAGGGGAGCAGTGAGATGGGGCGGTAATTCTTGAGTTCTTTGGGGACAGCAATAGGTTTCTTCAGGAATGGTAGCACCTCTGCCTGCTTCCATGCATCGGGAACGGTAGCCGTGGTCATGGATGCATTGAGGATGTTGGTGAGAGCACTGCCAATTTCCTTCTGTCCCTGGTTGAAGACGTGGTGGCAGGGGTCTGTGGGTGCTCCGGAGTGACTCAAGTTCATTATTGCTGCGGTGGCCAGCATGGTGGGCGGTGGGTGGCGTTGGTGGGTGTCAGGAGGGGACCAAAGTCAGTTGGTTGTGGGTCGAAGTTGCTGTAGATGTCTGGTATCTGGCTGTAGAAATAGCCTGCCAGGGTGTCGCAGAGATTTTGGGAAGGGCTGATCGTATTCTCTGAGACAGACAGGCAGGAGAACTCTCTGATGATGCTGAAGAGTTCCTTTTTGTGATTGGTGCTTGTCTTTTGGCGGTTGGTTAGGGCATTCTTTTTGGCTTCCCTGAGGCAGTGGGAGTATTCGTTGAGGGCAAATTTGAAGCTGGTGAGGCCTGTGCGGTTCCTGCTGGAGCGCCATTGTCTCTCCAGTTGCTTGCATTCGCACTTGAGGGGCTGGAGTTCAAGGGTGAACAAGCTGGCATGCTTGCTGGATCTGCTGGTGCTGGCAATTGTCATGGGGGAAACTGTGTCAGCGCAGTTGGAGATCCAGTCAGAGAAGTTCTGGACGGCCAGCTTGAGGTTGCTGGTGGTGTCAGACCTCGTGGTGTTGAGGGCAGTGGTCCATTGGTTCTCGGTAATTTTGTTCCATCTGCAATGTGCAGGAATGGGGGGTTTGGTGGTGGGTTCCGGTGAGGCAGCGATGGTGAAGTGGACAATGCGTAGATTGGTCCAGGTTAACTTATTGTCATGGGTGAACTTGATTCTGTCGCTGGCTGTGAAGATGAGATCCAGTGTGTGTCCTCTGTTGTGCTTGGGGCTGGTGACTAGCTGCATGAGGCTGATGTTGCTCATGCTTTCCAGGAGGTTGGCAGAGTTGGTGTCGTTGGGGTCATCGAGGTGGAAGTTGAGGTCGCCAAGGAAGATGTAGTGCTTGGAGTCAATTGCCAAGGGGGAGACAAATTCAGAAATGGTGTTGCGGAAGCCGAGACCTGGGCCCGGGGGTCTGTAGGCAAGGGTTCCTCTAATGATTATGTTTCCATTGGTTCAGATTTGGAAGTGAAGATGTTCCATGGTTGATGAGATGCCGTCTTCGGTGGTGGTGCATAGGAGGGTGTCTTTGTGGATGATGGTGATTCCTCGCCCGTGATTGTTGGTGTGGTTTCTGTGTATTATCTTGAAGCCATGGGGCATTGCGGTAGCGATGTCGGGGGTTGACTATGGGGTGAGCCAGGTCTCAGTGAAGAATATCACATTGGGGGTGAGGCAGGTGATGGTGTCCCAGATTTCTGTGGCGTGTTTGTAGAGGGATCGATCGGACATTAAGCAGCATGCACTGGATTTGTTCCATGGGGTCAGAGTTCAGCTGTGTGGGAGTGGTGAGGGTTTCGGTGTTGAAGGTGAAACAGCAGTGGTGGTAGGCAAAGCGTCCTTCTTTGGATCGTGGAGAGGAGATGCAGCAGTTGTTGTTGCGGCTTTCGGGTGCCAGAGCCAGGAACTCGGTGGTGATGTAGAGATGGATGGCAGGATGGCCAGGGTTCCTGGCGCTGGGCACTGTCCAGGCGAAGATGGGTGCAGACTGTATTGCTTTTTGCACGCCCTTGGCACACCAGCAGCATGGCTGTGCTGCAGCCACCATTAACTAGGTCCTGGGGGAGGGAGGGTCACTGGGTGGCCGGATCGAGAGTGGTGGAAAAAAACGCGGGAAGGAGTGTTGTGAGGGGGCTGGCTAATACGGAAATCAAAAGCTGACTAGCACTGGAGAAATTAAATGAAATACGTACAACAAAGCAAATTCACACGCAGAATGGACAGAGCACCCATTTGACAGGACAGGAAAATAATTAAATGGTCAACCTTGCACACGACAACACAGGCTGGACACACTTAGTGAAAAGAGTACCTGCAATCAGCAGCCTTGCACACGAACAGCACGGATCAGGCTAGAGGAGCAGGCTACACAGAAAAGAGTATAGACCTTAGGCGACGAAACGGCCAAGGCAGCTCGTACATAATATCGAATATGGTAGTTTGTAAAACGCAGGAGGTGGTGGTGCACGCTGAGTATCGTCCTGTAATTGTGCAACTATCTGAGCCGTGCACAAGGTGAGGGAAAACCACAAAAGCCCTCTGACAAGTGGACCAAGGTCCCAAAAGTACAAACAAAGCCTATGCACACGCTACAGTGTTAAAAAACATTACAATAGAGTAAACTTGAGGAAGCACATGAGAATTTGTGTGATCATTCTTCTTGATTTTATTCGAATAAATGGTCCAGCCAACACGTGTTTCGTCTGAAGGGAAATGTCCCTGGACTTCTTCAGGGCTGGAAATGATACAAAAAGCTTATTTACAGTGGTAGTGGGGAAATCCCATGGGTAACATGGTCATGGAATAGTTCACACATTTGATGTTCTGTGACACACGTGCATCAATGTGTTGAGTTCATAGAGACATGTGGTTGACTTCGTAGTGACGTGCGGGAACCTTCAATGTGAAGGCAATTATCCCACACAGTGTCTAAAGATATGGAGTCAGAGACCCAGGGGCTTATCTCCAAGAAACTGGTGCATCGCTGAGTTAAAGCAGCAATGCACTAGTTTCCTTGCACCTGCAAGAGAAACCCTTTTGCCACCATGGATGCACCGTATTTACAATATGGCGCATCATGGCGCAAGGATTTCCACATGCGTCTGAAATTCAAACGTATCTGTTGACGCAAAATGTGTTGTAAGCCTGCTGCAACTCCAGCAATGCATGGGGGAGGCCTATTCTTATTGCACTGCGTCACTCCTTATGCCTGCTCCAAGCAGGCGTAAGGTTTTGCGCAGTGGCATCCTAGAGTTGGCGCAGTGAAATTTTGCATATTTCACTGTGTCACATTTACAAAGTGACGCATCTGCCTAGATGTGTCACTTTGCAAATAGGGCGCAGCCTGGTGCCTTGTTTACGCAGCCACTGAGTCACAAAAAGTGTTGCAAGGGGCTTGTAAATAAGCCCCAAAAATGCCTTTGATGCAGGGACTGACTTCAGAAGAACCCTAAGAAGTGCACAACAATCCCTTTCAGCTCAGCCCTAGCTCCAGACAATCAGTAGGTGGCAAATCAGCTCTTTGTGTGAGGGCAGGACACAACCTAGACACATGTAGGTGTGAACCACCTCTCCTTCCCCCTGCCCAGGAAGACTAAAAGTATGCAGATTTATTCTGGGGAAGAAGATTAAGAACCTTCTTTATATAGAAATCAAGTGTATCACATGTGGATACTTGACAGTTGTACAAGAAAAAAGGAAAATAACTAATTAGGTCAACAATAGAGAGGGATCCATAGAGATGCACCCTTATCCCCAGAGGGGAAATACATTAGATGTAGTGAGTTAAAAAATGTTTTGGACATTGCACCATCTCACAAACTCCAAGAAACTTTGGATGTTGTCTAAAAAGCTGTGTGGAATTGTTATGTGATGTTTTGACTATTTGTTTTTTTATTTTTAGTCATGTCCATTCAATATTGTTTTTTATCAAGTGTATTATATGTTGTATATAGTGTCATTGTCTTTTTTGTGTTGCAGACGAAGAGATTAAGATAAATTGTACATATCTCTGATAAAAAGAAGCACATAAAATAAAAACATGATGGATTCAAGTGGATGTTGTGTTATGAAAGTCGGTGTAATGTGGGGCTTATAAATTTTGCATTATGTTGTACTGATCCCTCCCCATATGAGTTGGCCCCCTTTATGTGAACTTTCTTAAAGTGACATTTCTAAAATAGTAATGTGAAATCTAACTTCACCAGGAAGTAGGATTTATCACTACCATTTTAAACATACCACACATGGCAATGCCACTTCTTTCTGATCAGGAATGACCACTTAAAAGTATATAAGGGAATTCACAATGCTAGCCAATCAGAGGAGTAGGCCTCACAGTGGTGAAAAACGAAATAGTATATTTGTCACTACCAGGACATGCAAAACATGAAGGTGCCTCTCCTACCTTTTACTTACACAGCACCCTGCCAATAGGGCCATCTAGGATCTACCTTAGGGGTGACCTATGTTTAATAAAAGGGGAGTTTAAGGCATGGTGAGTAGTTTTAAATGCCAAGTTGGAGTGGCAGTAAACTTCACACGCTGGCCCTGCAGTGGCAGGCCTGAGACAGGTTTTAAAGGCTAATTCTGTTGGTAGCACAATGAGTGCTGCAGGCCCACTAGTAGCATTTAATTTACAGGCCCTGGGTATATGGTATACCACTTTACAAGGGTCCTACAAGTAAATTAAATATGCGAAACAGGTGTAGACCAATCATACCATGTGTTGGGGAGAGAGCACATGCACTTTAGAACTGATTAGCTGTGGTAAAGCACCCGGGGTTCTGAAGCAAACAAAAAGAGAGTACAAAAAAGGAGTAGGAAGGCAAAAAGTTTAGGGATAACCATGCAAAAAGGGCCAGGTTCAATACTGCCCTACGCCAAAATCCTGTAAATGAGAGCCTAAGTTCCCTTATTTTACATCATCTCCTCATACATTTTTATACTGATATATATGTTGCACATCCCTATATTGTAGTAAAACATAACTGAAGTACAAGTCATGTTTATGCTTAGCATTCCAGATGAGGTTACAGCACAATATGCAGACAAAATATACATACTGACAGGTCCGCCAATCTCAAGTCCCAGGAAGTCAATCACATCGGCCTCCCTCAATATGACCTCCACCCATCGTTACTTTAACTGGCGGGTTGTCCAGTCAACCTTGAAGGGCTTTTCATGGTGCCAGCGCACCAGCTACCATCAGCCCTTCTTGTCCTTTGAAGGTTACCCCTAGCTGACCCTGCCACCAACCACAAGCACTCGGAGAGGTAGTGTGCTAAGAGCCATATCAACCTTCCCAACTGTGGCTCCCAAAAATTGCTCCCCCTCCCAGACATGAACCCAAACCTACCCAAAAATATAAATTTACCTCCCTAAATGCTAACCCATTTCAGACTATAACTATCCCAACAGACAAAACCTTACAAGACCTGCACAGACAGTACAATGATAAAAGACTATACAAAAGAATGACACAGGGCAATATATGACTGGGACAAGGGCAATACATGGACACAACACATACTCACAATGCCAAAACACATACAATTCACTCAGACACTCTCAAACAACCTTCTATACCAAGCATAGACTAACAGAGAGTAAGTGAAAGTAACTTCACCCTTTCTAGTTTGCAGTCTGCTACACCCAATGTGTCACTTCCTGGCTGTATACTGCCCATTTTTGACAAATGTGTCATCTTTTCTGACGCATCAGTACTGAAATAGCCAATGTGTGATTAAAGCACAAAGCATACTAATGCTCAATGCATTGTGTTTGATGCATTGGCGTAGATACGTGACTTCCGACTGATGCTCCAGGTGCAATGAGGTGCGCAAATGTGTCAATGTGTGGGTTCTGACCTACGCAACTGGCCTATTGTCTGTGATACACTGTGGTGAATTGTGCAATGCAGGTAAACACACCTTGGGCTCACTTTCCTTGCTCCTTTTTTCTTACCTGACAGCCTTGATATATTCAGAGGTATTGAATGTCTTTTGTAAATGTGCACCTATGTATGAGTTATTGTATTCACCATGCTGAAATATTGAGTGCTAATATATTTATGTAAACAACACATATATATTGTTACATGTAAAGACGTTGCAAACCCTTTATTGGTCTTATGGTTTGTAGTGTGCTTAGGTGAACGTAGGTAGCTGCAGAGTCTGCATCTATTTGGTCAAATATGTGGCATTCGATGTGTTAAGGATGCAATACACAGTCGGAAGCGCAAATACTGGCTGCTTTAGATAATATACAGAATATGTGGCATCCAGCTCACCGATAAACTGGATAGATATGAAAGGTATGGTGTTTGGCCAAAATGACACCTGTGATTGTCAGGCAGACATCCTTCTGAACACTAAAATAGTTAACGACCACCATGGAATGTTGTGGTGCAGACACTTCTGCTGTGTGCGCTTTGTGTCTGGAACAATATGTGTGGCACATGCACAATGCACCTTGGTAAATGTGTTAGCAAAATCTGTTTGCCTTTAGTTTGAACATCACAAGTCCAGTTTGAGTAGGCCAGACAAGTGTGATGAATCCCAAGGGCCACTTTGAATAGCAATAGACTGCATCACATTACCCTGCACCAGAGAGGGGTTCCTTGAGCTTTGCATGTGGGTAGCCATTCACACCAGATGGTGACATGTGCATTTACTGACAGAAGACACCACACAAACCTGTGATGCGTCAGTGAGCACTATCTTCACAGGAGTGATATTACATGTAGTTAGACCTTGACATCTTATCTTTACTTCAAATTTCTGCGTGTCCTGTGTTCACCAGCACACATAAATGGAGCACTATGGCTCACAGAATTATTTGGTTCACAGTAAGATGCACAATCATGGTCACATCCATTCCTGCATGTAACAGCTGCATCCTTGCCTCATGGGGCAACTGTGCCTGCATTGGGCTGAGGTAGCCAATTCTGCACCAGCACAGGTCGAGTCAACATGTTTAAGTGTTATGTTAGATACAGTACTAGCCTTCCTATATGCTTGCAAACATTGCATTATCATGCGCACATATATCGGAAAACATGATGTAGATCTGGGGTGAGTGTGTCACACAGCAATAGACCTTTTGAATAGGTGAGTAAGCCATTAGTCATCTGTGCAGTGAAACATGGTTAAATAGTCCATTGTACTTGGGATGTTTAGTTAAGAAGATGCTGCCATTCATACATGATCTGTATCTTGCTCCTGTCAACGTTATTAGCACTACATAGACTGAGCAAAGGACTTTGTGTGTGCCTCTTGGTCCAAGAATACTTGATTCCCTGACACAGGCATATGTAATGGCACTAAGCCTGGGCGGAGTGACTAAAAAAGTCTGGTAAAGCTACGCGGAGTTCCATGAGCGGCGAAGTGGGTTTGCTCATGCCGTGAGCACTGATTTTTAGTGCCGGCTGTTTGTCCCACGCTGTAGAATCTGTGCAAACTGCACCATTAGAAACGGTTAGAATTGGGAAAATGTACTGTGTTTAAATACGCGCGTTTATCTGGAAAGAATAACCGAGTTTTAACATTTTTAGCATCTGTGTGTTGTGGATTGTATTTCATTTGTTTTTATAATCATTTTAGCCTCATTTAATATTATCGCTATTTCTGCTTCCTAAAATTGATCCTTCAATCTGCACTTTGCCTAATTTGCACTTTGCCTAATTCTGAAGGGTAAAACGAAAAAACGAATTTCTTTTTAGTTATAGCAGTCATTCATACCCTGCTTTCTTCGTGTATAATTCGTTTTTGAAGAGCAGTCCCCTACTACTCTTCCGGGCGGGCTCGAGGGTGACCCTAGAGGCCGCCATCTTAGGCTGGCAGCGCTCTAGTTGCTATAGGGGATTGCTCACAAATCGGCGCGCTGCGCGGACGCGCCGCTAGCGCACCGAAGGCGCGCCTAAGGCAAGCCCGTCTGCGCCCGTCCGCGTCCCGGGAGCGACCAGCACCAGTCATGCTTCCGGTTTGCTTTCGAAGGCGCCCTGTCCAGCTCTCACCTACAGCCACAAGGAGCTGTATGCTCTTCGCTACAGCGGCGGTAAGTGTGCCGGCGGATGGGCTATTAAAGATGATTTGCACATGACCTGCGATAACTGTAATTACTGCTTACATACTAACGAGACTAATCCCAAATCTCAGGGTCCTCATACATCCAACCCTACCAGAGAGCACACCATTCAGGCTGCATTAATTAATGCTCGTTCTATGGTTAAGCACGCCCAGGAAATATTTGAATTGCTCTCAGATGAACAATTGGATTTATTTTTTATCACGGAAACTTGGCTAAGTGAGTTCTCTAACCCTACCATTGAATTCGCGATCCCGAGGGGGTATAAAATTTCCAGGGCTGACCGCAAAACAGGAAGAGGGGGGGTGTTGCAGTTGTGTTCAGAGACAATTGGACCCTTCGGCGGGGAGAGGTCCTTACGGTTGGAGAAGGTGAATCGCTTGACTTCTCTATCACTATCTCGCCGCATTTTACGCTGGGTGGCAGGGCGGTCTATCGACCCCCGGGCCCCTCCGGAGACTTTCTAAAAGCCTTGGATGAAGTTATTGTTCCTCAAACATTGCAATTTTCTAAGTTTCTCCTCCTTGGGGATTTTAACATTCATACTGACTGTGCAGAGGGGAGGGACACTAAGGAGCTTTATGACTCGCTGAACATCGCCCAACTCACTCAATGGGTGAATGCCCCTACACATCAGGGAGGGCATACTTTAGATTTGATCTGTTGTAATTTTCCTGTATGCATTTCCGAACCCCTCCAAGTAACATGGTCCGATCACTTTTTGATCAATTTATCTTGGACAATTCAGGCGCCTCATGCTCCTAGCAAGCAGGTCCAGGAGAAGCCTATACATAAAATTGATCCCTCAGTCTTCTGTTCAACTTTGGTAGACTCCCGTCCTCCCCTTCTACCAGCTTGGAGGGAGCGGTGAAAAATTTTGAGAGTTGGATTTCACAGGCTGTGGAACAGCTAGCTCCGTCCGGCTCCGTAAAGCGGGTTAGAATCTCCCCTTTCAAACCCTGGTTTTCAAAGGAGCTTAAAGAGAAAAACGGTATTGCAAAAAACTAGAACGGAACTGGAGAGCGGCCTACTGTCCTCTTGCTAAAATAGCACTTAGAAAGGCCCAGAAAGACTACTATGTCTCCATAAATATAGCCAAAAGCCAGCACTATGCTGAACGCATAGCCCAGTCCCGCAATAACGCCAAGGAAATCTTTTCCATTGTGCAAGGCTTTGTGACCCCGAGGGCAGAGGAGATAGCGCTACCTCCGTCAGCCATTTGGTGTGAGAAACTTTCGAGCTTCTTCATTGATAAAATCCAGACTATACAAGCCAGTTTTGACCATGAACAGGATTTACCTATCCCGCTGAATATGGCCAGCCCCAGTCATGATGGTTCTAATCCATCCTTCTCCCTGTATGAATTTTCTGCTGTTGCTCAACAAGACTCATTGACTATTCTGAAATCCCTGAAATCTGGCTCACCGACCGACCCTTGCCATTCCCGCTTGCTGGCGGCTGTGGCAGAAGTGGTTAATCCTGAAGTCAATTCACTCATCAATATGTCCTTACGATCTGCTTCGGTTCCGCTCGAATGGAAGCAGGCCAAACTTCTCCCTCTGCTTAAAAACCCTCTCTTGACCCGGCCAACCCTGCTAACTATTGCCCTATTTCCCTTCTTCCAGCTGTAGCTAAGGTATGTGAAAAAGCGGTCTTTAAGCAGCTGGCCAGTTTTGTAGAGACCTCAGGATCATTACATCCCGCTCAGTCAGGGTACAGAGCTACTTATAGCACGGAGACGGCGCTTGTGGAAATATCAGAAGCCATTAGAGAATGCTTGGATTGGGGCGGGAGAGCGGCTCTGATTTTATTGGACCTCTCTGCCGCCTTCGACACGGTGCCACACTCATTGGTATTAGCGCGCCTTGCAACTATTGGTGTCATCGGCCCTGCATGGGATTGGATCAAATCATTTTTGGCTGATAGATCACAGCAAGTGTGGCTACCTCCTTTTTCATCCAACCCACAAAAGGTGACTACTGGAGTACCTCAGGGCTCTACGATGAGCCCCCTCCTTTTTAATGTTTATGTCACCCCTCTGGTCTATCTGGCTGAGGAGTTGGGAGCAAAAATCATCCCTTATGCTGATGATACCCAGCTCCTCTTCACTTGGAAGGACTCTGATACTTCTCCAGCGAAAGCTAAAAACTGTTTATCAGCCATTTTCAAATGGCTAGCAGCCGCCCAGTTAAAGTGCACTGAGGGCAAGTCCGAAATCCTCCTGTTTGGATCTTTTCCCCCTCAGTTCAGGGAAGCACTCTGGCCACCAGAATATCCACTTCCCAGTTCCTCGGGACAGGCAGTGAAGAACCTGGTTCGAGGAAAATCTCAGGTTTCCTACTCATGTAAAAAAACTGGCCGGCCAATGTTTTGGCACATTGAAGTCCCTTAGGAGGTTTCTTCCCCTATTACCCAGGTTCGCCAAGGAAATGGTCACGCGCGCTCTGATCCTTAGTCGCCTTGACTATGCCAATGCTCTTTACATTGGCCTACCAGGATACCAGCTTAAGAAACTCCAGGTAATACAGAACACTGCGGCCAGAGTTCTGTTGGGTATCCCGGGCAGGTGCAGCGTCAAACATCATTTGCGGGATCTGCACTGGCTACCAGTGGCCCAAAGAGTGAAATTTAAGGCTCTCACGATGGCCCATTCAGCCCTCCATGGCATAGGGCCCCTCTATTTGAGGAAGCGGTTCAGCTTCTATACTCCACGAAGGCATCTGCGTTCCGCTTCGCAGTGCCTACCTGCGATGCCTCGCTTTCGGCGGACAAGAATTGGAGGCAGCTCTCTATCCTTCAAAGCAGCTGAAGCTTGGAATTCTCTCCCCTTGAACTGCGCAGCATCCATGACCCCGCCACGTTCAAGAAAAGACTTAAAACCCTGCTGTTTGCCTAAGGATAATTTTCCCTCTTCCATACTGTTTCCATTACTGGCTTTTCGCGCCGGGACACTCTTGAGTAGCCGTGCGCGTTAGAAATCACTGTAACATAACATAACATCTCGCACAGTGCAAGAGGGTGCTGCTTCTTTCTGCCGCTCGAGTAGAAGTTCTACTCGAGCGGCAGCTTCCTCAACGCGAACAGGAGTTTTCTCAATGCGAGCAGTAGCGACCATCTGCGACCGCCCACGTTGAGAAATCTCACAGGGAAGTTGACTGGTAGGTCGCTCCCCCACCACACAGCTCCGTCTGTGTGCCCTGCTGCTGCCCCTGATTGTGCTCGTTTTTCCTTTCTGTGCCCCCTGATCAACAACCTCGCCACCCTCGGACTCAGACAGCTCATGACTACACCCACCCACGCCGCCGGCCACACGCTAGACTCCATCTTTTCCGCAAGCCCACACGTCTCCTTCAACCACACCTCCAAACCCCACTGGACTGACCACCACTGCATCCACTTCACCTACAGGAAGCCCACCACGCACCACCGCACCGAACAAATGCCTCGCCGCTGCTGGAGCAGAGTCACGGAAGACCAGCTAACCACAACCCTCGCCCTGAGCCCACCCGCCGAACCCTCCGACCCCGACACCGCCGCCCGCAACCTCAGACAGTGGATCGACGACTGCGCCAACACCCTCGCCCTGCTCAAGAATCCGCCCAACAGCCACACCAGCAAGAAAGCCACCTGGTTCACCGAAGACCTCCAGGCCTCCAAACGAACATGCCGAAAACTGGAGAAGATCTGGCTCCACGAACGGACAGCGGACAGCTACGCCGCCCACAAGAGCGCCACCCGCAGTCACCATCACCTCATCAGATCCGCCAAAAGGGCCTCACTCAAAGACCGCCTAGACAACAACGCACACAACAGCAAAGAGCTCTTCAACATCGTGAAGGAACTCTCCAACCCCAGCTCCAACACCAACGACATCCAGCCGTCGCGAGACCTGTGCGACTCACTGGCCACCTTCTTCCACCGCAAAATCGCCGACATCCACGACAGCTTCAACACCACGACCGCCCCGGCAACCACCGAGACCACTGCCCCCACAACCACCAACCGCCTGCTCTCCTGGACCAACATCAACGACGAGGACACCAGCGAGATCATGAACACCATCCACTCCGGTTCACCGCTAGACCCGTGCCCTCACCACATCTTCAACAAAGCCAGTACAGCCATCGCGCCCCATCTCCGGAAAATAATCAACATCTCCTTCGAGACAACAACCTTCCCGGAAAGCTGGAAGCACGCCGAGATCACCGCCTTACTCAAGAAACCCAAGGCAGACCCCAAGGACCTCAAGAACTTCTGACCCATCTCTCTGCTCCCGTTCCCCGCGAAGGTCACCGAGAAAATCGTCAACAAACAACTGACCCGCTACCTCGAGGAGAACAACATCCTGGACCCTTCCCAGTCCAGCTTCCGCAGCAACCACAGCACCGAAACCGCCCTCATCGCCGCCACCGATGACATCAGGACCCTGCTAGACAACGGAGAAACAGCAGCCCTCATCCTCCTGGACCTATCAGCCGCCTTCGACACGGTCTGCCACCACACACTACGAACACGCCTTCACGACACCGGGATCCAAGAGAAGGCCCTGGACTGGACCACATCCTTCCTTTCCGGCAGAACACAAAGCGTCCGCCTCGCCCCTTCCGATCCAAGGCCACCAAGATCATCTGCGGCGTACCCCAAGGCTCCTCCCTCAGCCCAACGCTGTTCAACATCTACATGGCACCCCTCGCCCACGTCGCCCGACAGCACAACCTCAACATCATCTCCTACGCCGACGACACCCAGCTGATCCTCTCCCTCACCAAAGACCCTCACACCGCCAAAGCCCACCTCCACGAAGGAATGAAGGCCGTCGCCGAATGGATGAGGACCAGCCGCCTGAAGCTGAACTCGGACAAGACAGAGGTCCTCATCCTTGGTTCCAACCCTTCAGCCTGGGATGACTTCTGGTGGCCAACATCACTGGGAACAGCCCCGCCACCCACCGACCACGTACGCAACCTAGGGGTCATCCTCGACCCCACCCTCTCCATGACTAAGCAGGTCAACGCCGTTTCCTCATCCTGCTTCAACATCCTCCGAATGCTCCGCAGGATCTTCAAGTGGATCCCCACCGAAACAAGAAAAACAGTCACCCAGGCCCTCGTCACCAGCAGGCTGGACTACGGAAACGCCCTCTACGCAGGAACGACGGCTAAGCTCCTGAGACGGCTGCAACGCATCCAGAACACCTCTGCACGTCTTATCCTCGACATCCCCCGACGCAGCCACATCACACCCCACCTGAGAGACCTGCACTGGCTCCCTGTCAACAAGAGGATAACCTTCAAGCTCCTCACCCACGCACACAAAGCACTCCACAACTCCGGACCAGCCTACCTCAACAGACGACTCAGCTTCTACACCCCCACCCGCCAGCTCCGCTCGACCAGCCTCGCCCTCGCCACAGTCCCCCGCATCCGGAAAACGACCGCCGGCGGCAGATCCTTCTCCCACCTCGCCGCCAAGACCTGGAACACCCTCCCCACCAACCTCCGACAGACCCAAGACCTACTGGCCTTCAGAAGACTCCTCAAGACCTGGCTCTTCGATCAGTAGCAGCACCACCCCCTCTTCCCCCAGCGCCTTGAGACCCTCGCGGGTATGTAGTGCGCTTTATAAGTGACATGATTGATTGATTGATTGATTCTTTAGCGTTGGATTTTCCTTGCTCGTGCTCGCCAACTTACCATTGAGCGAGGCCATGTATGCACTGTACAATGTCATCTGCTCATGTTGTATTTTTACAGGCCTTAAGTCCTCATTGAATTGCTGGGCAATTCATGTCAAATGTGTATTTTATCTACTGTACCATGATGAGGTATATGTGAAATTGTAGCCAGGAAATAGTTCACATGTGCTTTGTTTTGTGGGAAGCCACACATGCATGTATGCATTCTTTTCAAGTGACAGATTTTCCATGTTTGCATGACAGTAGGCCTTTGTTCATGACAACTGACTCTTCAATGACATGAGTACCAGCAAAACGCCGTAATTCAGCATGGGAACACATTGGTGAGACACACTGCATTGTGAGGTTATTCACAGGTCTGGCAGTTTGTGGTTTGTATTCCTGACTTCACTGAGTACCATCTGTTGTACACTTTGATGCTGCTGAACAAAGCAAGACTACTAGCTGTGCAGCTCTTCACTGCTCAAGTGCAAGGGGAAAGTAATGATCAATTTGGAACTTGAAATGTAGCATGGCTGGCCTGTCCCTTTCATGCAGTAAACTGCTTCACACAGCAGTTTGGTATGTGTGCAAATGATAGATGTGGGGCATGGCACAATGTTGGTCAACAGGTCTGATGACATGATAGTTACATTTTTAGGCCTACTTCTAATTGACGAGATGTGGGTGAGTTGATGTTTATTGGCACTGTGACATACACAGCAACACAAATTAGGGATGTAAACTTTTATTTCCATGTTGAACCTGCCTATTATGTTTGGGCATTCTGTCCATCAAAGCACAAGTAAATCAAGAGAAGAAATGTTGCACAATGTGGGTGTGTTGCCTATTCCCAGCCAATGTGTTTTGGATCTGTCCACCATCCTTATCCTCATCCTCCATTGGGTCCTGGTCATCATAGTCCACGCGTCACTGGACATTTGTCTATACACAGATGTTGTTGAGAATGGCACATACTAGGATGATCTTGAAGACCATATGGGGAGAGTATAGCAATCTCACCCCTTAAATGTCCAGGCATCTGAACCACAACAAAGGTTCTCTCCATGATGTTGTGGGTCTTGACCAATGCCTGGTTGTACTGTCATTCCAGCTCAGTGTGGGGATGCGTTATTAGGGTTATGACCCATGTCTGGCAACCATATCCTTGCTCAGCTTAAAGTTAAACAGAATTACAATGGTCAATGATTTTGCTCTCTGTTATAGTTTCATTCCTGCCCATGTGTGCCATGTGTACTGAATGACTCCTACACATTTCTTATGATATTTCAGAATATGTGTTACTTATACATTTGCCAATAGGTTTACACATGTCTGTTCCAGTTCTCTGTTTAATAGAAAATGATGAGCATGGCCGGATACATTGTACACTTCTACATCCGAACATTCATGTTTATACAGCAACTCACTGTAATGTGTATTTTCAAATGGCCCTGATCGGTCTATGTTATGTGCACTCATCACATGTGAGAAGTGACTGATTATTGATCAGGTATTTGGCTAGTTGTTGCTCCCTAGGTAGATTGTGGAATTGCCAACATGTTTAACACTCACACACACATCTGTCCATGTTAAACCACAGATTTTGTTGGTGGCCTACATGACATTGGCACAGCCATTTCATAGTTTGCTAACTTTGCCATGTGATTTAGATGCATTTATTAGGTGCAGCTCAAACAGGGCGCATGCATTGTCATGCTATTTGTTTGTCAACCTTCAAATATTGCTTTTTGCCAGAGAAGTTCTCATAGTGCACGTTGATACACACATATGTTTTGCAATGTGGGCCATCTTCATGTGGGACCCATTGATGTTGTTACAAGGAACTGTGTACTCCATATTTAGACACATTACATTGATTTTTCACATGTATGTGTATGACTCTGACTTGTAGGGGATTGTGTAGTTCTATACCATGATTTTGTCCTCATTGCTGTGGCAAATGTATGTTGAGATTGGTATCCTGATTACTCTGTAGTGCCTTATCCAGGTTGGAATTTATTATAAGGTGGTGACTGATGTATGCCATTTTTGGCAGGATTCTGTTTCACTTAGTGAGTTTCATATTGTTGGATATATGTGCTTTACATTTGGCCTACTTACTCCAAGGAACAGGTGAGTCATCACTTTGGTTACAACAGTCAATGCCGTTGTCAACCTATGTGCATGTGTGCACATAGACTGTCAGTATTGCTGAGACATATGTGTGTTTTGTACTGTTGGTGTCACAATGTTATCCAGTATTGACATTTACACATGTCTGGGACCTACACTGACGTGACATGCCACACATGACCTTTCCACATACTTCTTCCTGTGTCGTTCCTGACACTTTCGGCAACATACAAGTCACACACTCGCTCATTTCTACAGTACTTGTTCTCACACCACTGACCTTGTGGAACTTTGATTGATAGCAAGAGTCTGTATGCCATTGAGGACACACTACCCTCAGATTTTTATCTTATGTTGCCTTTGTACTCATAATTGCCTTGTCTGTCATGCCTCATCATTTCATTCAGGATTCTTTACCCTGTGCATTTGTTGTGGTTCCATCCATCCACACAGAGTGAAATGACACATTGCTTCTCACTGATGTTTGGTCGCTACTGCCATTGACAGATTAGTAAGTGCATGTCACTGTGGCGCAATCATTGTCTCCACGTTGCAGTGCATTGTTACCAGTATGTGCAGATGACACAAGGGCCCAGAGTTTTGTGAATGTAGCACTCTGCAGTGCTGCAAGTCACCTGTCTGCACTGCACTGCGTCCTTGAGAAAGGGCAGTAGTGCACAGTATTTAGGCCATACAGCACATTCCTAACCTTTCCCCCTGCACTGGTGCACAATGTGCTGCCTAGCACAAACACAGGCACTATTGCACCATGGTACTTGGGTGCCTGCATTGCATTCAGAATGGTCTTTGTGCAGGTGGGGGCACTTTCCTGTACATGTTGTACACTCGAAGCCGTGATCATCACAGACTGCAGGACACAGAAGAAGTGGGAGTAGCTTGGCAGACTTCAATTCAGTTTCCTTGTTACATATCACCTGAGGAAACCAATTGATTTGTTAAATTCCAAAAGTTACATGGTGTGGGATACATGACATGGCTCATAAACCATGAGAGTTGCATGGAGACACGACAACAACCCCTATGGAACCCCTCTATTGCACACAGTGATGCTATACTGCATTTTGGCTAGCATTGCATTGCTCTGTACCTTTACTCCATTCAAAGGCACAGAAAATGGCTTTGTGTGTCTTAACATATGTGACTTGGGAGTTTGCATTACACATGTACCTTGATGGATGGTGCATGTATGAGGCATTCCCCTCTGACATATGGCCCTATCTTCATCATCTTCATTGAGATGACTATTATGTCATACAATTTTATCGTTAGTAGGTCTGTTGTGTATTTCAGTTTTGCTTACTAACAAGTAGTCCATTCCCATATTGGCCATTTTGGAAGCAGTCATTGATGATGGAGTGCCTGAAGATGCAGGCAACAAGTGAACTCCCTGGGTATTTTGGCAGCACATTTGTAAACATTTCCTGATGGTCTGCGATGGCCTGGACATTGAAAGAGTATGTGGGCTTCCGGTTCCTGTACAGATGTGATGTTTCTGCAGGGGGAACCAGTTGCACATGTGTGAAATCCATGGCACCCAGCATATGTGGAAATATTGCAATGGCATAAAAACCTTGCTTGGTGTCCAGCTGCTGTTGTTGTGTCTTGGGGAAGAGGAGATAGGGAGGTGTGAGGTGGATGATGGCATCCAGGACAGAGGGTAGCAAGGCAGGAAAAGATGGCTGCAATATTCCTGCCACTCTGGCTGTTGTGATCTTGAATAAACCAGGTGTCAGCATGTGGAGGACAGATATCAGCTTGATGTACAGTGGGATGTTGGTGAGCCTGGCAGTTGGTGGCTAGATCCTTGGCGCTATATGGTTTAGCAGTTCTAGTATGGACTCCTTCCTGAGTCTGTAGTATGCGATGACCTCATCCTCCCTGAGGTCATTGAGCATAGTACACTGGTGAAAACCACGCTCCCTTCTCCTGTGCTGCCTATGTGATAGGGGTGAGGATGGGAGTGGTGGGCTCCTTGCAATTTCCAGCTGCAAAATTAGCACCTTCATGGCATAGTTGAGCTTCCAAACTGCTTTATGTAGCTTGTCTTCATGTACCACAGCCAATGCGTCATTCCTATGCCTGGGTTGCCGATGCACCGGATTTTCATGGATTTCAGGCTCCGTGCGTTGCTTGCCGACAATGCCTCAAACATGGTTAAAACCATAAATATCACTGTGTTGGTTTTACATTGGATTTCATGAGGGAACGCCTACCTTGAATATATTATTCTCTGCATGTCGCAGCCGGTTCTGGCACTGGTAATTTCCAACACAGCCTACCAAAGCTGATGCATTTCGTCACATGCATCTATTTGTAAATATGGAGTACTACCTGCACCGCCGTCACATCAAAATTAGTGACTCAATGGCTGCGCAGGTTTCTCATAAATAAGCCCCTAAAATTCTAGCTATGTGTTTGAATAGGATAATTAAATTTATTTTGTGTCCACATCAACATAGCTTCATCCTGGTTGGATTCCTACAACAAACTAATGCCACAGTTAATTAATTTAATGCTGCCAATGCATTTAATTAATGTTTCCGTATGATCCTCTTTGATGCCAGAGAGGCTTTTGACAGGGTTTCTTGGTGGTTTTTCTGGCTGTTTATAGAAAAGATGGGATTTGACGTTAGATTTATGGGAAGGGTGCTGGTTTTATATACTAATCCAACGGCCAGGGTGGTGATGACGGGCAAGGTTTCTAATGCAATATGGATGACTGTGGCACCTTTCAGGGATGCTCCCTATCATTGTTGCTGTTTGCTACCCATTTACTGCCTCAAAATCCACATGTTTTAGTGAATACAAGGCATTTTCCCCCTGTAAATATCAGCAGCATCTTGTTACTGTGGGCCAGCTGCTTTGCTTTTGCAAGCCATTATCATGTTCCGTTCCAGAGATTATTTGATCTCCATGGGGTGGATTTTTTTTTTGCAGTCTTATTTACATGAACTCGACCAGAAGGTATTGGAGCGCTTTACATGAGCACCAGTTGCATTACACAAGGACACATACATTTTTTGTAGGCACAGGAAGATTAAGTGATTTGCCCAGAATCGCTGGATGTATAGCCAATGCCGAGGCTCAAACCTGGTTATCCACCTCCAAATTCGCCAACTCTGGCTGTTTAGCCACACCATCTCTTAAATGTTTGCAGTAAATTACTTTTTTACTAAAGGTGGCCCTGCACACCATAAGTTGGAAAGTATTGGCTTTTTAGAAATATTGAACAGAGACAAGGAGAGAATTATTGTAATGGCTCTTTATCAGGTATTCATGTCATCAGTGGATGATTGACTGGCCATGTGTGCCAAACTAAGATCTGAAATTCCACCAGTTGGAATCATGGAGGCCTTTAATTTGGCTCATGGTACATTCATAACTGCTAGGTTAAAACTGCAGCAATTTCAAGTAATATTATGCTTTATTATATGCCGCATAAGATGTTCAAATGGAAGGCTACGCTGACTCTAAATGTCCTGGGTGTGGGTCGTGGGCCTCAGGACACTGATGATGTACCTATTTTTATAAATTTCAGCTCATTACAGGACTTCTAGGCAGCAAATAATCAGTGCTTGTCTATTATTATGAACACGGATGTTGCACTTACTAAACATAGTAGGCTGGACACAGATGACTACATACCATTGATGCACGTTTTTTCTGATATAACTATGGCACATCAATGTATTACAAAAGACTGTATCAGCAGTGTGGCCCGTAAGATGGGCAAATGGTGGGCACTAATGTGTCATAACTATAAGCTGCTACCTTTCAAGCTAAAGGTGCCCTGGGGCAGAAGTACCTATCTAATATTTGGAGTCCATTTATAAACTCACAGTTTTCGTAGTAGCTCTGTTTAATTCTCTACTGATCATGCAAACTGTTTCAGTAAAAATAATAAAATATTTATTCCATTGTGATTATCATGTAATGTTTTTATGGTTTTTTTTCAACTTTATTTTCATTTTTATCAAAAGACAAAGAGCAGAGAAACATAAACACACACTGCGCAACTGCGATCACAGAATACATGCAAGTATACACATTAAAGCAGAAAAAGTAAAAGATACATAAAATATACTTGGGTTGCCATGGGGTATATCATCAAAAAGATATAAAGAAGAAAGAGGGATAGAGGGGCAGGAAAGTCCTATGCAAATGATAAGGAACAATCACTCGTGGGTTACAGTGTGAGCCATGGGCGAGGATCTTAACCAAGGATCTTACCCAGCGTCACCATCAGAGACATCATAGTCCAGAGTTAGCAACTAATCATGTAAGAGTTGTCAAATGTCTTTAGGTCTTGATGCTGGAGGCTGTAGCTTGGCATAGACTTCACTGGTGGAGTTACAATAAATCATGTCCTTCGACCATTCATCCTTGGTGGGGGTTCTGCTACTGCCCCAACATGGGGCTATCCGACGTTGGGTCAGCAACAACACAATGGCAGTAAATCATCTATTACTAAGCAGAAGAGGCTTGACGTATCCCAGGAGGGCCAGTGAGGGACCATGGTCAACAGTGAGCTCTGTCATTTCTGACATCAAAGCGGGAATCTATACCCAGTAAGTTTGAATAACAGGACAGTTCTATGTGAGGTGTGCAAAGTCTGCATGATCAGTACCAAATTACGGACATGTATGCGATTGCATGGGATCAATTTTCTTTTTACGTTCTTGGGTCAGGGATAACCAAGGGTTGTGGGTTAGTAGCAGAGCTTTAGAGTAGAGTAACCCCCCTTAAATACCTGTGAAGTTTTGTCCAGGCTCAACTGGTAGTGGAGAGCGTTTGGATGTCTGCAGGATCCACTGTGAGACCCAGCGGCAGAATAGAGGGGAGAAGAGAATTGGCATTGTGCCACTAGATAATATAATTAAAAATCCGGCATTCCAAAGCCTCCTCCTCCTCTCTCATATGGGAGTGTCAGAATCTCCTTTTGGATCACACGAAGCAGCAGACTCTGCAGCGAAGTGAGAAAGCTCTTAGTCAGAGGGATAAGGATGTTTAAAAACAAATATAAAAAATGAGGCAGGGCAACCATTTTAATGTTGGAAATTCATCCAGCCATAGACAACAAGGTAGCTTGATCCAGTATTCAACCTGGGTGGTGAGCTTCTCAACCTCAGGGCCATAGTTCAGGTGTTATACCCATTTCTATCTGCCTTTGCGGAAGGATACCTAAGTATTTGGTGGGGTCATCGCACCAGGTAAGGGAGTAGTCCAGCTCACAAGGCACTGTGGCATCAGTGAGTGGGAAGAGTTCTGATTCATTTCAGTTGGTAGAGAGCCCAGAAAGACCCCCAAATCTATTAAATTCTCGGATAATAAGTAGATTGGTGGCAGGGTCTCTGACAAATAACAAAATATCATCTGCGTACATAGAAACTAAAAGCAGTCAATGTTGGAACCACAGACCATGGTGTAAATGATGCCCCTGAAGTTGTCTGACCAGAGGGTCCAAAATGATGATGAAAAGCAAGGGCAACTGGGGACAGTCTTGTACCGAGAATGGGTCTGTGTGGGAACCATTCACCCTCAATCTTGGTGCAGATTTGGTAAAGAGAAGCATAATGCGGTAAAAAAAGCCAGGTGGGATTCACCGTTTGGCTAGCGTCCCCCTAAGAGCGGCCATTCCAGCGAGTCAAACATCTTTATTTTTATTTTATTTGAAAAGTTTTATATAGCGTTTGCTAGACCCAGAGGTATCAGAGCGCTTTACAAGAGGATCAGCGAGTTACAGGTTACATAGTTTCATCAATTAAATAAAAGAATCACGGAGGGAGGAGGAAGGGGATGAAATGAAACACAACGGGGAAACGAGGAAAACAATGTCAGATGACCGGCTGGGTAGGTGACAGCAGAGGGGGTGAAACCAGGGCCAGACTCCTCTATAGCTGCATATGACAGCTCCACCGGGCATCGGCCAAGGTTGCTCATGCACCGAGGTAAGTACAAACAGTTTTGGTATCCGCCCAGGGGGCATCGTCAAAGGTCCATCGAAAGTTCCATCAAAGTTCCACTGGGCGAGGGCCCTGATGATCCGGCTCCATGGTGTGTACAATGTTCAAGGTTTCAGAGGATCAGCGAGTTACGGGTTACATAGTTACATCAATTAAATCAAAGAATCACAGAGGGAGGAGGAGGGGGAAACACAATGGGGGAACGAGGAAAACAATGTCAGATGACCGGCTGGGTAGGTGACGGCCGAGGGGTGAAACCAGGGCCAGACTCCTCTGTAGCTGCATATGACCGCTCCACCGGGCATCGGCCAGGGTTGCTCGTGCACCGAGGTAAGTACAAACAGTTTTGGTATCTGCCCAGGGGGCATCGTCAAAAGTCCATTGAAAGTTCCATCAAAGTTCCACCGGGTATGGGCTCTGTTGATCCGGCTCCATGGTGTGTACAATGCTCAAGGTTTCAGTCCGGGGGTCATCATCATAGATCAAATTGGTTGCACCCATCCCGGAGTTACTGGGAGGCCAAGACTTACTGTAGGGTTGATATGCCCTCGATAGCAATGCTTCCAGGGGACAGGCCAGGACAGCCATCTTAAGGTCAGGCATATAGAATGTGTAGAACATATAGAATCTTCTTGGCGTCAAGAAAGGTAGCCTCCATCGGGAGAGTTGGGGAGATGTGGTACAATACAACAAAAATGGTGCGAAGATTGAGAGTAGTTGGGCGATGTGGAACAAAGATAGCTTAAATGGGAGATATGATTTGTTCCATCAAAAGTGAGAGTCATGTGGCAATAATTTTGACAAATATTTTATTATTGTGGTTAAGGAGGGAAAGGGTCCTGTACAATGTACATAGGTGTGGGGGATGGCCAAGCTTGAGTAGCAAAGTGAACACGGTTTCTCCATGGGTGGGAGGGAGTGATACAGTCTCAAGAGACTCCACGTTCTCCTCCAAGAGATGAGGGGTCAGAGTGTGTTTATAAGCCTTGAAAAAACTACTGGTAAAGCGTCTAATCCCTGGGCTTTAAAACCATCTAAGGCATCTATCCCTTGGGCAATCTCCTCGCAGGTAATGGGGGCTGCCAGAAACTGCTGCTGACGATCTGTCAGCCAGACCATCGCCACCTCTGCCAAGTATCCAGAAATAGCATTAGTGTCTTCAATAGTTTGTTTAGTGTACAGTCGTTAGTAATATTGCAGGAATGTCTTCGCTACACCCTCGCTGTCAGCCACAGTTGTCCCCTCATCAGTATGGAGGTCCGTCACATAGTTACTATGGAGATTAGGGTGTAGCAATCTGGCTAGTGTGCGACCAGGCCTCTCCCCCTCACCATATCTCCGCGCATGTGTATACTTTCTGAGGTAGGCTACCTCACGCTAGATTGTTTAAACTCTTCTAGGAGAAATGACAGCCAGTGAAGATGGGTATCCTGCTCCTGTCTCATGGACTCCCGATAAGTAGCCAGCAATTCCCTAATCTAAAGGGGCTGGGTCGTTACGGATGCTCTTGAGGATTAGTGCAAATTTAGCAATGCATACACCATGAATATGAGCCTTGAAGACCTCCCAGAGAGTGGCGTACGTGGTGACAGGCCCAGTATAGAGCCGATTCAATTGAGTCTTTGGTAAAAACATTGAAAATTCACGTACCAACTGTGCACCGGCCCTAATGGTATACTGACTGCACTTCTGAAGCAAAATTTTATAACTTGGGCTGGTTTTCTGAATTTGATGCTTAAGCAAATATTACTGACAGAAAGCATCCCGGAAAGCTGGAGAGGCTTATTGATTCACCCCATTTTCAAGGGCGAGGTAACCATGTTCCCAAGTAACTATAGATTGGTAAAATTGCTTGATGTGTACTTCAAATATTTCTCAACACTACTATTGCAAGGTCTTCAGGAGTGGGCGACTGAGGCAAAAAGGCTGCCAATGAACCAAAAGGAAGGAACCACTACCATCTTAATGGCTGTGGGCCTCATAATGAAAAGGGAGTGTGATATCCAGATGCTGCTATTCATGTGCTTTGTGGATTTTATAGCGGCCTATGAACGCATCTCTTCGAGATCTGCTTTGGGAGAAACTACTACACTGGGGAATTCCACAAAATCTTCTGAGGGCGATCCAGCTGTTATACACAAAAACCTGGGTAAAGATCAAGATGGGGGCTGGGCGTTTTTTATCTAGAAAGGTCAACAGTTCCCATGTACTGAAACAGGGATGTATACTGGCACCGCTGTTGTTCAACCTGTTTATCTCAGATCTCTCCTCATCCCTAGCTGAAATAGTGTTGCGTGCACTGAGCCTCGGGTCTCAACAGCTGAGCAACATCTTATATGCAGACGATCTGCAGTTCTTTAGCAACACCTGAGTAGGACTGCAAAGGCTGATTAATAGGCTTGCCGAGTACTCAGCTAACAATCAATTAGAAACCAACCTTAAAAAGACCAAATTTATACCCCTAAAATAATGAATAGTAATTCAAACTCAAAATTTATTTGATTCAGACGTCACCTGAGATCAACAAATACAGATATTTAAAATTATTATTCTTGGAACATGATAATAAAACTATTGAAACTCTATTTAAAATTAATAATTAATAATGTTTTGGTCTACATATATGACATACATTTAATAGAGATGTTAAAATTATGCTTTTATTTTTTAATTTTTTAAATAGCTTCAAGAAACTTTAAAAAACTTAAACAAGTTATAGCAAACGAATTCATTAGTGGGAGAATTACACAGCATAATTAAATCTTGAGCTAACATGGCATTGTATCTTAATTGAATAGGCGATATATAGCGTCGTCTAGCCTCTGCCAATCTCGGGTTGGGACAAATTAATAAAACATGATACAGGTCTTGTTGTCCTCCTTTGCATAGATCCCATATACCTTTAGAGTTATTTGTGCCATCCCACCTAGCTTTAAGAATTGCTAAAGGGAGAATGCCCAAGCGTAAGAGGAGGATACAACGCCTTGCCCCGTGCTCTAATTGAAACTGTAAATAAGGCGCAGGTGTTTTAAATACTATTTTCTCAGCGAAGATTTTGTAATGCTTTAGTTGGAAGCAATGTTCTTTGTCCCTTTCATAACTAATTCTCGGGGCCATATGTTTTAAGAAGAGCTTCAGATGTGCTGGAGACCAATCCTGTAAAAGTGCTAAGGTGCATTGTGAGACCTCAAGGGCTTTTAGCAAATTCCTATTAAAAGTATACCGGGACGCTTCCTCTCTAAAAGTCTCCAATTTTACCATATATCTTAATGTGTCTGGTGCTGCATGTAAGAGATTATATGCCCACCTTATGATATTGGAAATTACTCGGGCAAATATTCCGGTTATAGATAGCTCAAGGCGAAGAGCTTGAACTGGGACAGATTGCGAAACTTTTACCAGTTTTCGAAGTATACTTCCTTCCTTTATTTTTATCTGCTGCCATGTTTTGATTTGTGTATATTCCATGGCATAGGATAATATCGGTGGGATTTTCATGCCATAGACCGCCAACAAAGATTTGAAGTGACTATTTCCCGTAGAGCAAACAAATCTCAGTAAAGCCCCAACATGCGATTCTGCCTTCCGCCCTAAATGAATAGTAAAAAGGGGAAATGGTGCCTAAACTGGTCCAACATTGATGAAGTTACAACTCACACATAGCATGGGTTCAAACGGGACTCAAGATGTTCCTTTGTCGCTCAAAAAAAGGTATCATTGCAAAAGCTGATGTTTTAAACTTTGCTTCTCAAATTTGAGGAAAAGTTTGTGGGGTTGCAATTTAAAGGCATTGATCACAGTGATCAAATCAAGATTGATTTCGGCCTTATCATAAGAAGGTGAGATAATGCTGAGTGAAGATGCTGACCTGCTGGAGAAGCTTGTAATATGAATGTACAAATGAGCATTTCAGATACTAAAGTCTGCCTCCTTGCCCAAGTAAGATTGGAATTCGCCTTGATAAAACAATGAATAGCCAGACAAGGGGCCTTTGTCAAGTGCTGTCATCAACTGCAAAGTGCCCCAGAGGGATCACTGGCTAATCTCATCTGGGCAGAGATAAATCTGACAAGGGGGAAAGGTCAATTTACCAAATACCTATGGGAAAGTATAGAGAATCTTGGCATCCTAAACTTATGGCAACTGAATACAAGTGACTACACCTTCAAGAAAATTGTGAAAAAATGCATACAACAGAAAAGCGGCCCAGAGGATAAAGCAACATTGAACAAAAGGGTTGCATGGGTGGTTAGTAATAAACTCCTATAACATCAGTAAGGAACAACCCTACTTTGATGCAGCACTGTTACTGACGGTCAAGAGGGAACTGATAAAGATGTGATTTGAATGCCTTCCTACTCTCCATTTTGTTCCCATTTTGCAGGAGAAGGACCAACCGGAAGATGCACTATGTCGCTCGTGTGTCCAAACCTGCAGGTACATCGGAGGTCACTGCTGCACAAAGAGTTCTTAGCCGTAGATGTCAGAACCTGTAGGATGGCAGTTATAGCGGCTTTAAATCCCCAGAACGTCATGCTGAACATTGAATTGGTGCATATCTAACAATTTTTAACAAACAGATAACATTTTTTACATTGAACAATGTCTATGGGTTAGAAAGGGACTTATAGAACATTTCAAATTCGTGATGGGTTGCTAGGGACAGAACAAGAGAATTATTTATCCCTATCCAAGAGCTGAAGTAGCAATTGAAGGGTAGCCAGGGGACGACTGTGAGGAATTCTGTCCTCAATCCTGTTCACCGTTGGATGTTTAGCACTGATCAGTTTAAACATGGCAAAATATTTTGTATTTATTTATGCTTGTTTGCACAGGAACCGTGCCAGTCATCCTGTCGCAGTGTTGATTGTTTTAACACAGCAAAATAGAGTATTTATGGGAAAGGTTTCATTATTTATTATGCTCATTTGCACGGCCAATGTTATTTTGCACAGTTGTGTCGATGTTTGCACTAGGCACTTTGATAAAGTTTTGCATGCATAATTTAGCCAGGTTGATATGAGATGATGAACTGTCTTAATATGCTCAAATTGTTCATGCCTCTTTGCACAGTTGTGTCAATGTTTGCTCTAGGCACTGTGATAATGTTTTGCGCGTGTAACTTTATCTAGGTTGATATGAGATGACGAACCATCTAAAAATGCTTACATTGTTTATGCCCCTTTGCAAAGTAAGGCCTCGATATCTGCATTTTGCACTGTCTGTATGACCCTCTGTGATCTCAGGATTATATAAACTATTATGCCTTTCACAATGTACTCTCTGTATGATCTCCCTGTGCACAGTTACAGTATACAGGATGGCCTATGAATTTAAAACTGTCAAAATCTCCACATTTTTCCTCCTCTGTTTGAACACTATACTTATCGAGTATGACTCATTGGGTTATAACCAGGGTGAGGTGGAGACTCACTGATTGTTAGCCTATGCGTCCTTGTATTGTATATTTTTAGATATCAGTACTACGCACCTGTGTATGATCCATTAGTGGCAGTCCCCCCATGTGGAGGTGAATGTGCAATTATCCCTGGACAAGAGGTGTGTTTCTTGAAGGAACGACAGCTTGACACCATGTTAAGCCAGAGAGTACCAGTCTACCTTTCTAGGGATTATTAAGGCCCCTGTAGTTCCAAGTTAGACATGTCAGGTCCAACCCCAGTAGCTCCCTAGGCTGGGGTCCCATGAGTTAAGTTGATAATGGATAGTGGTTGCATAGTGTGCAGTGATGGTGACAAGTGATAGCATAACAATATGTAAACAGTCAAGTATAAAGCAAATTCAACAAAATCAGCCCATCCCCCTCCCACACAAGATTAAAGAACATGTGGTGAATTCTAATCCAACAAAGATAGAACACAATTTCAAACACTACGGTGTACACCTCGGAAGGGTGGCAACACCACGGTAGCTGGTGCCTCTCTGTATTACGGTATCCTTCAGTAGAAAACTGTCGAGTGTTTGTGAATCCAGAATTATGGCGTTCCAAGGGAGACACAAAAAGGACAGTGTGCAGGGAGAAACAGCTCTAGCCACAGATCCGCACATTGGAGGCATAGTGATACCCAAGCACCCCACACCCCTCATGTTCTACCCCAAACCATCTAGGTGTGTTAACTGATGTGGCATCATCCCAGGAGGTGATGGTGGCATTTGATGGTAACCAGAATGTGTCCTCGCTGGTCTTACAGGAGATCCGTGATGAACTCCATAGGTTCAGAGAGCTACATTCCAGGTAAATGGCCACTCTCAATGCGACCATCCCTTCCTTGGGTGCAGCCATATTGTCTGCATTGGCCCAGTAACCCACCCAGACCACAGTACATGTGTCTCCCTGTTTATCTTTCCTCACTGCTTACCCTGCTACCTCTCATATGCCTCATGTTGCCCATTCCCGTGGGGTGTCTGGTCCTGCACCGGCCAGCCAGGATGAGTCCACAGGAGCAGAGGATCTCCACATTGTGTAAAAGGAGGACAGTGAGGATGACCAGTGACGATGACCAGTGACTGGACTATGTTTGTACTGTGGGCTTTTTGTGTTACCCATGTGCATAGACTGGTTCCCCAGGTGCCACCTGATGTGTTTTATTTATTTTGCCCAACCCCCTCCAAGTTCCCTTGACCATTCTACCTGAAGGCTTTAATTTGATTTGCTTTCTCCCTTTCCAATGGACAGGTATTTACTTAATTTATTTCCTATAATATAAATATTCTTTAACATTATCTCTGTCTTGTGTTGTTCATAATATATCCCACATCTCACTGCATTGAACTGTATCCCACACATCATTGACTCGGCTAAATCCCTAGGTATAATATTGGACAATGCTCTCTCCATGCAAAAGCACATCAGTGCCATCACCAGAAGAGTTAACCATCAACTCCATGTACTAAGGAAATGTAAGCCTTTCCTCCACTTGGTAGACCTTAAAACAGTAGTCAAGCTCTTGTGCTATCTAAATTAGACTAAGGTATGGCTACCCTTGTTCGCCTCCTGAAAACCACACTTGCAACGCTGAACACTGCATCAAAAAAAGTGATCATATCATCCCTCACATACAATCTCTGAAATTGCTACCATATGAGGCTAGCATCCATCTAAAAATTGCTTGTATGAGCCATAACCGCTGCATCATAATACCCCCTCTTACCTGACCCAAAAGTGACCCAATTGGATGGAAACAGATCCTCCAGGAGTACAAGCCCCTTCCTACTCAAACCACAAAAATTCAACAAGAAGAAAGCCTAAAACTGATCCTTCTTTGGAATTGCCCCCAAAACATGAAACTCTCTCCCTCCTGAGATCAGATGCAACCCATCCACATTCACCTTCAGGAAAGAACAAATGGCTTTCACACTGAGGACATACCTCCCACTCCTCATGAGCAATTTTTCCATGCCTATTTGTCGTTGTTTTTTATAACGCCTATGCCCTCCATTTCGCAGCCATCTACACACCGTTCTGACACCCTTCAGACTTTGAACATGCTAGTTATGATTGTCTACGTTGTTCCTATCTATCCTCTAACCATTTGCTAATGTAAATTATATCATCTTGTATTATACTATGTTTTTGTATATTGCCTACCATTTTTGTATCATACATAACTGTGCTATTCTTGTAAAGCACTCTGTTACCTGTACGGGTCTTGTTCACACTATATAAAACTCTAAATAAATAAAATACATGCTGGATTGAAGTCAACATCGATAGGTGTTTAGTGATGCTTTCAACAAGATGCCTTGTGCCTTGTTAAACAGATGGTCCCATAAATCCACATCTCACTCACACAAATTTATCGTCAGATATATGGCCTACAACCAGAGTAACCAAATTGACCATCACTAACTATTACGCAACTCAGTATTGACTTGTGAAGGATAACTTATTATTTACATGTATTGTTGGAACACATATTTACAGTGATCATGGGGGATTTCTCTTTTGACTTTGCAATTGTGGTGGGAGTAAGTGCATTTACTGTGTTGTTGTCGATGTGTGAGCGGGTGTGGTACATCTGCCTGTACAGCTGGTGGGTGTGCTGCTACAAGGGGTGAGGGTGGCTGTACAGGTGGGGGTGGCTGTACAGGGAGTGACGGTGCCTTTTCAGGGGATGAGGTGCCTGACAGGGGGTGATGGTGTCTGTACAGGGGGTAAGGGTGTCTGTATAGATGCGGGAGGTTCCTGTACAGGGAGTGAGGGTGCCCAGACAGGTGGGGAAGGTGCCTGTACAGGGGGTGAGGGTGCCTGGACAGGTGGGGGAGGTGCCTGTACAGGGGATGAGGCTGCCTGTACAGGTGGAGGAGGTGCCTGTACATGGGGTGAGGGTACCTGTACAGAGGGGATGTGACTGGGCAGGAGGGCATGTGCATTGGGGTGATGCCTGTGTGCATAGGGAGAGTGCCTAT
Organism: Calotriton arnoldi; assembly: GCA_963921515.1. Taxonomy (NCBI): domain Eukaryota; kingdom Metazoa; phylum Chordata; class Amphibia; order Caudata; family Salamandridae; genus Calotriton; species Calotriton arnoldi. The sequence continues at coordinate 152,822 of CAWUFW010015612.1, read as the reverse complement.
GCAGGTTGTGTTGCAGGTGGGTTGGTGGGGTGTGGTGCAGGTAGATGTGTTGGGTCCCTCCATGTGTTGACCATAAAGTATAGTTTCAACATGCCCTCCATCATCTTCATGGCCAAGGCATTGTGCCTTGCACTCTGGGGCCGATTCACAGAACTAATCTGAGACAAAATCCTAAACTTACTACTTTTGGTATTCACAGAAGGCATTTAGTAGTAGTAAAGTTAGGATTTTGTCTTAAGTTTGACTTAAGACAGACTTAAGACAGACTTAAGACAGACTTAAGACAGACTTAAGACAAACTTAAGACAAACTTAGGACAGACTTAAGACAGACTTAAGACAGACTTAAGACAGACTTAAGACAAAATCCTAACTTTACTACTACTAAATGCCTTCTGTGAATACCAAAAGTAGTAAGTTTAGGATTTTGTCTCAGATTACTTCTGTGAAGCGGGCCCACTCTACCCTTCATATAGCTATGATGTCAGTTTGCCTCCTGTCCAAGACATGGGTGTATCTGTCAATAATTTGAGGGATTTGGCATATTTCCTGTAGTCTGAAATGTCAGCCAGAGTAGCCCCTATAGCACAAATGCCCTCCCTCGAAGCCTGCTGCTGTTGGTAAAATTGTCTTCTTCATCCTCCTCTTCTTCTACCTCATACTCCTTTTCTTGTGCGGTGCTGGCAGCTGAAATAGCTGCTTGGAGGAGGATTGGGTTCTCTCCTTGGATTGTCGGTTGCCTTCCACTAGTGCATGTTGCAGCTTCCTCAAGGGACTCATTGTCCTCAGCACAGGAAAGACAGAGGTTACCACAGGATAAGTATTTGCCATAGTATATCATGTGATACAACACAAGGGTTTGGTCAAATCATTTTTGCATCTATCTGATGTTCCACATGTGACCTGGTTTGTTTAAACCTACATATGACAGCTCACACTATAGCTTTGGGGTGTTCAATGCAGATGTGGAATGAAAATTCAAACTCACCAGCTCCAGCCACAGCTCTGTGTGGTAGTGAGATCCCCCAGGCTCCCTGAGTGTGCTGCGGAAGATGTGGATCTCAATCTAACAGCTTCTGAAGGAAGTGACACCATAATTAACATACAGAATGATTTATATGTGAACATGCAAAATTAACAAAGACCTCACTGATTATGTTGGGAACTTATTACACACCAACTTCAGATGATACAAAAAAGTGGCAATATCTGCTAATATCCTTTCACGAGGATTTGGTTTGTGGCTTGGATATGAATTTACCTTAAATAAATGAAAAGACAAGAGGTGTTTGGCAAAACTGGAACAAGTTCGGTTAATTAAATGCTGCGGATTGGAAAGCCTGAACATAGTGTATTTGCTCAAAATCTCTTGATGTATAAGTTGTGTTCATCAATTCATACAGTTCATGAGGTACCATAAAATTATCTCTACAGTGCTAAAGAGCATCTTGGTCGTAAATCAATCAAATGTGTGCATCTGATAAGGACACAGATGGCTCTCAACCTCGAGGAGAGCTAATGTGGGCCAGTGTGTATGTGTCCTGATGTCCGGCATGAGGAGCGCGTGATCACTACGTGTGGTGTGCATGTTGTGCCCTGGTTGGTTGAGTGTGGTATTTCTGGGAACATAAGCCTTTGGTTAAACGTGTTTTATTGAGGCCAATTACCTCAGACTTGTTTGTGGTACAACTATCTATCTTTGGAATCAATCAGGGTTTTCCCTGGCTGCATGTTTGCCTTTAGTTTCTGGGTGCCTGCTATCATGTCCCAGAGGGCCATCCTGCTCCCTCATCAGACTTCTTCCCCTGGAATGTGGTCAGCCAAGGGGTCCCTGGGGTCCAGTGGGCATCCATAAGGAGATCTCTAGTGTGGATTCCCAGTCAACATAGTACAACCGTCTTGAGTTTTTTCTCTGTGAACTGGAAGGTTTTGAGTTACCCTGGCTGTTTGGTGTCAAATTAAAGGTTTTGAGTTATAGCTACTGTTGTGATGTTTCCTTTTTACGTTTGTGGGGGACTTCCTGCAGTGGGTGTGAGAGGTACGCTTGTGCTGAGGTTCTGGATTCACTGTATATTCGATGTGTTCTGGGGCTGACTCTGTATGTAGGACTTCTGTGTGGGCGGCCCTGAGGACATCCCATTAATCTTGTCATATATCTTTAGGCCCTGTGATTTCTTTGGAGACAATAGAGGCATTCTTTTAACTTTTGAGTCTTCCAGTCTTTTGATTCTTAGGCATGCGCACTCAGTTGGACATCTCTGGGGTCCCATGGTTAAGTATTCTCCCAGTCAGGCACTAGGTGTGTAATTGTGGTCTCCGCTGCCCCCTGTGGGTGGTCTCGCCAGTTTATTTATCACTCCAGTGGGATCCCTATGTGGGGATATAGGTGGCAGCCTGTTCCCTCCAGGCCAAGGGATTTCTCCCATGCGACTGGCAGGGACACATCCTTGGGGCATTGATCTGCTGGTGAGACAGGCTGCCCTTCCTACCGCAATTGCTTGTCTCGGCATAGTATCGAGTAACAGGGAGTGGGCTCCCTGTGTGGAAACCCTTGCCAAGGTGTTGTTTTGCCTGTACCGCCTCTTCCTTCGGGAGGCGGCAGGGTAGAGTGAGAGGCTGCACCAAGCAGCCACAGGGCTCACCTGGTCTGTCTGCCACCATCATGTTCCCCAAACATCCCGGGCCAAGCTGCCACCTAGCCTCAGGGGACACAATGGTCCTGTGCACGACATGATCAGTGGAACTCCTATGAATAATATGGCAGCCATTGGTATCATTTTTTATCGACATTATCCACATTGAGATTACAGTTGTCATCTTGTACATTGCCATCGTACTCACTGGTACTAACAAAGTTATTTTTGCTTTGGTCTGAACATACATTGACATTGTTCCTATTGGCATCAATAATACTGTTGTACAAGCATGGATTATGACATACATTGGTATCATTATTGCTGCTGTTGGTGCTGCTGTGCATTGACGGGCATTGACGTGACTGTGCAGTCATTTACTGATATTGCCATTGTCGGGCCTGCACATATCGTGACAATCATTGACATCGTATGCACCCATTCCAACAGGTTATTGTGCACGATTTGAGAATCAATAGTTTACAACACTGTATGGCACACTTACCTGATGAACGGATGGTTGTTAGTCTGACAGCTGCTGCCAGAATGTCTTCCAAACCCCTGGATGATGTAGTCTGGATAAGTGAGGAAGTACTAACAACAGCTGTAATGTGCCATACATATCCATAATTCAATACAAAGGATGATGGGAATCATTTCAAGCGCATATGTCATAGGTATAGACCAGTGATACTCAAAGTACGGCCCAGGGGCCACATGCTGCCCTCCTGACATTTACATGTGGTCCCCTAGTCAATAGCAGCACTGGGCTGCTGTTAACTTAATAAGGCACTGAAATTTTAAAAAAGTTAAATAAACAGGCAAACATGTATTTGAAGGTTAAGTAACTAGGGTGTCCTGCCCTGCTTATCTTTATAGAAACACCTTTATTTTTAAAGACATATTGTGGCCTAAGTGCAAAAGTATGATAAAGTCTCTTCCAAATTCCAGAATTATATTACATTAACATGCAGAACTGTTTCACCTTTGTACATCAGATTATATCAGTGCATTGCAGAGGATTTTTTAAAAGGGATAGTTTTCAAACAAGACTTTGGTAACATTCATTCTTCCACTCCTCCCCCTGACAATAATGCCAATAGTGACTGTTCGAAATGGGATCTCTAGTTGGCAAGGGCTTGCACCTTTGTCCAAGTAGGGATCCTTCTTCCTAGTCAGGGTAAGGGTGTTACACTCATGAAGTAACCCCTGCTCACCCTCGTGGTAGCTTGGCACGAGCAGTCAGGCTTAATTCAGAGGCAGTGTGTAAAGCATTTGCACATAACCAACAGTAATACAGTGTAAGCACTACAAACGGACACCACACCAGTTTAGAAAAATAACCAATTTTTATATACTCAAGACAAGACCAATTACGACAAAAATCCACAATACTATACTTTAAAAATGAATGCTTGATAAGGTAACTTCTTCTTTGCAGGAATAACACAAAAGCAAAGTTCGTACGAGTCGGTAGCTCCGTCCGAGTCTACCGTGATGCTGAAAACCACAGAGTCTAACAGTTCCAGCCGACCGCATCGATACGGGCCAGCAGAGTCGTGAACAGACTCGGTCACAGTACCTTTCTCGTTGTGGCTGGTACGGAGTGTACGAGCCGGTCGGCGTTCGCGCGGTTGCGGTGCAAGACGGAGCGATGCAAGGTGCGGTGTCCCTCGATGCGGTGCAGGCAGCAGCTCGATGAGCGTCGTGCAGACGGAGTCGGTGAGTCCAAGGCGTGCGATGCAGGGTGAGACGATGCTCGATGCGGTGCTGACAGGTTGCGATGCAGGCGACCAAGCCGGAGTGCGGGAGCTGGCGTCGGACAGTGGAGCCCCAAATGCGATGCGGTCACGACTGTTGAGCCAGTTGCAGCGACCGCGTCGGTCGGGTCCGGCTGGTTCAGTGAAGCGATGCGATGCGAACTGCGGTGCCCACAGGTCACGGTGCAAGCAGCGGCTCGGTGTTGACGGCGTCGGACGTCGCCTACGGTGAGACCAGGGTTGCGATGCGAAGCGGGGCGATGCGGTCTGCGGGGCAAACAGGTCACCGGTCAGGGATGGATTCGGTTGACGGAGTCGGTTGCAGTTCCCTTCCTCTGTGGCAACTGAAACAGCGTTCCAGAAGCGGTACCCAGAGGCTTGTGAAGTCTTTGTAGTCCCTGAGACTTCTTAACAGGAGGCCAGCTCGGTTCCAGGCCCTTGGAGATACTCAGCACAAGTTTGTAGAAAGTTCAGTCCTTTCACTGCCCAAGGCAGAAGCAGCAGCTGCAGGCCAACCCAACAAAGCAACAACACAGCAAAGGGGCAGTACTCCTCCTGGCAGCTCTTCCAGCGCTTCGTCTTGGCAGGTTCCTTGATTCCAGCGAGATCTAAATTCATGGGGTCAGGGCCCCAATATTTATATCCCAAATTCCTTTGTTCTCTGAAGGCAGAGAGGCCTTTGCCTAGTCCAAACCAGTTCTGGAGCACTTTGTTGACAAGTCTCCGTACCTTCTTTCAGAGAGTAGGCCAGGGACATCAGACGCACCACAGGAGGTGGAGACAGCATTGTGGAGGGAAGGCACTGTCCTATTCAGGGCCCAGGTGCAACCCCTCCCACCCATCTACATGTAGATCTTGCTATTCAGCCCTGTGCTGACTCACCCTGTCTCCTGGCATCCCCCAGCCCCTGTCACTCACACTCCAGACAAGGAATACACAACGTCGCAGAGGCAGGCTTGGATGGTTAGACAAGAAAATACCCACTTTCTAAAAGGGGTATTTTCAAACACAGAATGTTAAAACCAACTTCACTAAAAGATGCATTTTATCATTCTGAGTCCAGGCATACTAAACTCGAATTTCTACCATGTTCCCGGGGTCAGTTAGGATTATAAGCTGTAACAATCAAAACTGCCTGTTCTGGCCTATGGGGAACAGGTAGCCTTGCAATAGTGAAAAACGAACTAGGCTGTAATTCACTATCAGGACATGCCACACACACCAGGGCATGTCCTACCTTTCGCATACAACGCACCCTGCCCACAGGGGTACCTTGGGCCTACCTTAGGGGTGACTAACATGTAGAAAAGGGAAGGTTTAGGGACTTGCAAGTGTGCGCACTTGCTAAGTCGACATGGCAGCCCCAGGCTGTGCACAGGCTCTGCAATGGCAGGCCCGAGTTACACTTTACGGGCTGTTTGCGTGGGTGGCACAATCCAGTGCTGCAGCCCACCAACAGCATTTGGTCTATAGACCCTGGCGCTCGCAGTGCACTTTACAAGGGACTGACACATAAACCAAATAGGCCAATCATGGAAACGCCAATCCATAACACATTTTATACAGGAGCACTTGCACTTTCCCACTGGACAGCAGTGAGGAAAGTGCGCAGAATCATTACACCAGCAAAAACAGAGTAAAAACCGGGAGGTCAGAAAGCAAAAAGTCAGGGGAAACACGCCAAAAGATGCCAAGTCTAACACATGTCCCCTCCAGCTGAAAGTAGGGAGAACTACCCAACCCCATTGGAGTTCTCTTCACTAAGGTGGAAGAACCTGGACAGAGCATCTGCGTTGACGTGTTCTGTACCAGGACGGTGTTCCACCGTAAAGTCCATTCCCTGTAGGGAGATGGACCACCTCAGCAGTTTTGGATTCTCACCCCTCATTTGCATCAACCATCTGAGGGGCCTGTGGTCTGTCTGAACCCGGAAGTGAGTCCCAAACAGGTATGGTCTCAACTTCTTCAGCGCCCAGACCACAGCAAAAGCTTCCCTTTCTATGGCACTCCACCTCTGTTCCCTGGGAAGTAGTCTCCTGCTAAGGAAGACTACAGGCTGATCCAGGCCCTCTTCGTTCAGTTGTGAGAGCACCGCTCCCACACCATGCTCTGAAGCGTCAGTCTGCACGACGAATTCCTTGGAGAAGTCAGGTGCCTTGAGCACGGGCGCCGTGCACATGGCTGCCTTCAGGGCATCAAAAGCTTTCTGGCAGGACTCAGTCCAGATCACTTTCCTGGGCTGCTTCTTAGAAGTCAGCTCTGTTAAGGGGGCAACAATGGTGCCATAGCCCTTAACAAATCTCCTATAGTAGCCGTTGAGACCTAAGAAGGCTCTCACCTCTGTCTGGGTCTTGGGGGCTCCCAAGCCAGGATGGTGTCAATCTTGGGTTGTAGGGGCGCCACCTGGCCGCTTCCTACCTGGTGTCCCAAGTACACCACAGAACCCTGCCCGATCTGGCACTTACTGGCCTTGATCGTGAGGCCTGCACCTTGCAGAGCCCTCAACACTTTCTCAAGGTGCTGTAAATGTTCTTCCCAGCTGGAACTGAACACAGCAATGTCATCCAGGTATGCGGCACTGAAATCCTCCAGCCCAGCCAACACCTGATTGACCAACCTCTGAAAGGTGGCAGGGGCATTCTTCAACCCAAAGGGCATCACCCGGAATTGGTAATGACCTTCTGGGGTTGAGAATGCTGATCTCTCCTTGGCCCCATCGGTTAAGGCAATCTGCCAGTACCCAGACGTCAAATCAAACGTGCTGAGGAACCGGGCAGCTCCCAACCGATCAATGAGCTCATCAGCTCTGGGGATGGGGTGCGCGTCAGTCCTGGTGACGGCATTGAGCCCACAGTAGTCCACACAAAACCGGAGTTCTGGAGTGGCACCGGGCGCAGCAGCCTTTGGGACCAAGACCACTGGGCTGGCCCAAGGACTGTGGGAGGGCTCAATCACCCCTAACGCCAACATCTTAGAGACCTCCTCCTTGATGCTGGCTCTGACCCGGTCAGTCAACCTGTAAATCCTGTGCTTCACAGGAGGGCTGTCACCAGTGTCCACGTCATGGGTACACCAGTGAGTAACACCGGGGGTCAGAGAGAACAGTGGGGCGAACTGTCCCAACAACTGGTGACAGTCCCCCTGCTGCTCCTGAGTCAGAGTAGGGGAGAGGATCACACCTTCTACTGACCCATCATGCTCCTTGGTAGACAGGAGGTCAGGGAGAGGCTCACTCTCCTCTTCCACCCCATCATCTGTCGCCAAGAGCATACTCACTTCGGACCTCTCGAAGTGGGGCTTGAGGCGGTTCACGTGAAGGACCCTCAAAGGGTTCCTTGGAGCCTGCAAATCCACCAGGTAGGTGACGTCACTTTTGCGCTCCTTTACCTCATATGGCCCAGTCCACTTGTCCTGCAAGGCACAAGGTGCCACTGGGACCATGACCCACACTTTTTGCCCAGGTTGAAATTCGACCAGAGTGGCATTCTGGTCATACCATCTCTTCATTTCTTCCTGGCTTGCTTCTAGGTTCGCCTGAGCGAGTTTCCTGAAGCGGGCAGTTTGGTTTCTAAAGGCCAGCATGTAGCTAAATACATCCTGGGGAGTTTTCCTGGGAGCCGCCTCCCAGCCTTCCTTTACCAAACTCAGAGGTCCTCTGACAGGGTGGCCATACAGGAGCTCAAAGGGGCTGTACCCAAGAGACTTCTGAGGCACCTCCCTGTATGCAAAGAGTAGGCATGGCAAGAGGACGTCCCACTTACGCCTCATGGGTTCTGTTAGACCCTTGATCATGCCTTTCAAGGTCTGGTTGAATCTCTCCACCAGACCGTTTCCTTGTGGGTGGTAAGGAGTGGTGAACTTGTAGGTTACACCACACTCCTTCCACAGGGATGTCATATACTTGGATATGAAATTGGTCCCCCTATCAGAAACCACCTCTCTGGGGAATCCCACACGGGAAAAGATCCCCATTAACGCCTGGCCCACCACTGGCGCCGTCGTTGTCCTGAGAGGGATTGCCTCCGGGTACCGGGTGGCATGGTCCACCAAGACCAGGATGTACCTGTTGCCCATGGCTGTCTTGGGATCCAGTGGCCCCACAATATCCATCCCTACCCTTTCAAAGGGTGTTCCAACAACAGGAAAAGGTTGGAGAGGAGCTTTGACCTTCCTCCCACTCTTACCACTTGCCTGGCAAATTTGGCAAGACCTACAGTGTGCATCTGACTGCCTTCGCATTTGGGGCCAAAAGAAGTGGGTGACAAGCCTGTCAAAGGTCTTGTCCTGCCCCAAATGTCCTGCCAAAGGCACGTCATGAGCCAGACCCAGTAGGAAGGTCCTGAAGCGCTGGGGTACCACCAGCACACGGGCTGACCCAGGCTCAGCAACCTTAGGCTCACTGTATAGGAGACCACTCTCCCAGTAGATCAGATGTGACCCGGACTGATTACCAGCTGCCTGGTCTGCAGCCTGCCGCCGCAGACCCTCCAGAGTAGGGCACTCGTTCTGCTCCCTGCAGAACTCCTCCCTGGTGGGACCCCCTTCTTGCTGCCAATGGGTCAGCTCAGAGATGTCTCCCAGTTCGGCTACCTGCTCCCCTGTAGGCCCTGGGGCGTCCCCCTCGAGGTCTGCCTCCTCCCGGTCCGTGGGAACTTCGGGGGCCGGTTTCCCGCGCCCCTGCCCTTTCTCTTGGCAGGGACTTGGGCCACTGTTCCAGGCTCCAAGTCCTCTTGATCACCCTTTCTGGCTGCCATTGACCGAGTAGACACGCATGCCCACTCTGGCAACCCAAGCATCTCCAAGTGAGACCTGAGCTCCACCTCCTTCCATAAGGACTGCTCCAGGTCGTTTCCTAGCAGACAATCTACAGGCATGGTAGGGCTCACAACCACCCTCAAGGGACCTGAGACCCCCCATTCAAAGGGAACCTGCGCCACCATACATTGGCGCTCTGAGTTGTCTACAGCAACTACTTGGTGGAATGCTCCGGGGACTACTTGCTTCTCAGACACCAGGTGACACCGGACTGAGGTCACACTGGCTCCAGTGTCTCTGAGAGCCTCTACCCTGTTCCCATTGATGGTCACCCAGGTGCTATATTTCTTTGTCTTAGGGGGCACCTGGTTTCCTGGGACCATCTCACTGTCCCCTAGTGAGACAAGGGTCATTTCTGCGGGATCCCCACCCTCCTGTGGGCACCCCTCCTCCCCAAGCGCTACACTAGCCAACACTTTGGACTGTCCACCGGTGGGTGGCTGTGTCCCCTTTGGGCACTTGGGGTCCCCCTTAAAGTGACCTACCTGGTCACATGCATAACACTTGCGGGGCCGGTCTCAACAGGCTTCCCTGTAGAGACCCCTTTCTTCTTATCACCGGGGGCTGGGAACCTTTACCCTGGGTACTAGTTTGGGGCCCTTTAGAGAACTCCTGTGCTTTACCCTTGTCCCCCCACCTTTCTGCTGGGGACCCTGCCCACCTTTGGCTGAGTCTCCCCCAAACGCTTTCTTGTGGACCCTGGTACTCACCCAGCGGTCCGCTTCCATAGCAAGCTTCCTGGGGTCAGTTAGCTTACTATCCACTAGGTGCTGGCGCAGATCTGCAAAACATAGACTAGACAAGTGCTCCCATGCAATCAAGTTGTAGAGCCCCTGAAAATCTGTTACACTACTGCCCTTCACCCAACCATCCAGCGACCTGCAGAACACATCCACACATTCCAACCAAGTGTTGGCATCAGACTTCTTACTGGACCTGAACTGATCCCTGTACTTTTCAGGAGTAAGACCATACTTAGTGAGAAGGGCATCCTTCATGTCAGCATAGGTGAGGTGATACCCCTTACCCAAAGCTATCAGAGCATCCCTTGCTTCTTCAGGGAAAAGTGGCCACAATCCTGCTCCCCAATTCTCCTCAGGGACCCCATTCATGTGTATGGCTGCCTCATAACCCTGAAACCACCTTTGTATGTCATCCCCCTTCTTGAACTCCTTGCCTACATTCTTGGGAATGTGCACAATCCTGTCTGCCTTTCTGGACGAATCTCTGCCACCATCTGAGCCTGACTTACTCCTAAGTTCTAGCTCCTTCAGTTCTCTCTCATGCTCTAAGAGCATCTTCTTCTCCTCCATGGCCAATCTCCTCTCCTCCCTCTTCTCCTCCTGCTCACCCTCCAGCCTGAGCTTCTGCAGCTCAAACTGCCTTGCCTCCCGCCTGTCCTCCAGCTCCTCTGGGGACAGACTGCTGCTGCCTGACCTGGCGGGTTCCCCCTCACCCAAAAGCACATCCACCCTGGAAATAGGCTCCTCCACCTCCTCACTGAGATTACCAGGCTGCCCACTGGCATGTCTGGCTGCTACCCAGCCCTCAGCGCCTTCTGTAGCTCCTCCTTCCTTGTGAGGCCTTTAATTTGGACTTTCAGGTTTTTACAAATTGCTCGTAGTTCCTTTACGGCGTAGGTTTCCAACCTATCCTCCTCAAAGATAACTTCCAGAGATGCAACGGATGATGCAGCTGAGTCAGGCATGACAAAAGTAGTGAGTTGAAAATTGGCAAGATCAAAAATAGGCCAAACGAAAAAGAACCAGTATGTGGTACGTAATGGTCTGCGATATGGTAGTAGTGCACACCAATCACTGTAAGTCAAGTGCAAACACAAGTCCTATCCTCACCGCTGACAACCAATGTTAGAAATGGGATCTCTAGTTGGCAAGGGCTTGCACGTTTGTCCAAGTAGGGACCCTTCTTTCTAGTCAGGGTAAGGGTGTTACACTCGTGAAGTAACCCCTGCTCACCCTCGTTGTAGCTTGGCACGAGCAGTCAGGCTTAATTCAGAGGCAGTGTGTAAAGCATTTGCACATAACCAACAGTAATACAGTGTAAGCACTACAAATGGACACCACACCAGTTTAGAAAAATAACCAATTTTTATATACTCAAGACAAGACCAATTACGACAAAAATCCACAATACTGTACTTTAAAAATGAATGCTTGATAAGGTAACTTCTTCTTTGCAGGAATAACACAAAAGCAAAGTTCGTACGAGTCGGTAGCTCCGTCCGAGTCTACTGCGATGCTGAAAACCACAGAGTCTAACAGTTCCAGCCGACCGCGTTGATACGGGCCAGCAGAGTCGTGAACAGACTCGGTCACAGTACCTTTCTCGTTGTGGCTGGTACGGAGTGTACGAGCCGGTCGGCGTTCGTCGCGGTTGTGGTGCAAGACGGAGCGATGCAAGGTGCGGTGTCCCTCGATGCGGTGCAGGCAGCGGCTCGATGAGCGTCGTGCAGACGGAGTCGGTGAGTCCAAGGCGTGCGATGCAGGGTGAGACGATGCTCGATGCGGTGCTGACAGGTTGCGATGCAGGCGACCAAGCCGGAGTGCGGGAGCTGGCGTCGGACAGCGGTGCGAGTCGGAGCGGTGCGTCGCAAACGTGTGAGCGGTGCCCCAAATGCGATGCCGTCACGACTGTTGAGCCAGTTGCAGCGACCGCGTCGGTCGGGTCCGGCTGGTTCAGTGAAGTGATGCGATGCGAACTGCGGTGCCCACAGGTCACGGTGCAAGCAGCGGCTCGGTGTTGACGGCGTCGGACGTCGGCTACGGTGAGACCAGGGTTGCGATGCGAAGCGGGGCGATGCGGTCTGCGGGGCAAACAGGTCACCGGTCAGGGATGGATTCGGTTGACGGAGTCGGTTGCAGTTCCCTTCCTCTGTGGCAACTGAAACAGCGTTCCAGAAGCGGTACCCAGAGGCTTGTGAAGTCTTTGTAGTCCCTGAGACTTCTTAACAGGAGGCCAGCTCGGTTCCAGGCCCTTGGAGATACTCAGCACAAGTTTGTAGAAAGTTCAGTCCTTTCACTGCCCAAGGCAGAAGCAGCAGCTGCAGGCCAACCCAACAAAGCAACAACACAGCAAAGGGGCAGTACTCCTCCTGGCAGCTCTTCCAGCTCTTCGTCTTGGCCGGTTCCTTGATTCCAGCGAGATCTAAATTCATGGGGTCAGGGCCCCAATATTTATATCCCAAATTCCTTTGTTCTCTGAAGGCAGAGAGGCCTTTGCCTAGTCCAAACCAGTTCTGGAGCACTTTGTTGACAAGTCTCCGTACCTTCTTTCAGAGAGTAGGCCAGGGACATCAGACACACCACAGGAGGTGGAGCCAGCATTGTGGAGGGAAGGCACTGTCCTATTCAGGGCCCAGGTGCAACCCCTCCCACCCATCTACATGTAGATCTTGCTATTCAGCCCTGTGCTGACTCACCCTGTCTCCTGGCATCCCCAGCCCCTGTCACTCACACTCCAGACAAGGAATACACAACCTCGCAGAGGCAGGCTTGGATGGTTAGACAAGAAAATACCCACTTTCTAAAAGGGGTATTTTCAAACACAGAATGTTAAAACCAACTTCACTAAAAGATGCATTTTATCATTCTGAGTCCAGGCATACTAAACTCGAATTTCTACCATGTTCCCGGGTCAGTTAGGATTATAAGCTGTAACAATCAAAACTGCCCGTTCTGGCCTATGGGGAACAGGTAGCCTTGCAATAGTGAAAAACGAACTAGGCTGTAATTCACTATCAGGACATGCCACACACACCAGGGCATGTCCTACCTTTCGCATACAACGCACCCTGCCCACAGGGGTACCTTGGGCCTACCTTAGGGGCGACTAACATGTAGAAAAGGGAAGGTTTAGGGACTTGCAAGTGTGCGCACTTGCTAAGTCGACATGGCAGCCCCAGGCTGCGCACAGGCTCTGCAATGGCAGGCCCAAGTTACACTTTACGGGCTGTTTGCGTGGGTGGCACAATCCAGTGCTGCAGCCCACCAACAGCATTTGGTCTGTAGGCCCTGGCACTCGCAGTTCACTTTACAAGGGACTGACACATAAACCAAATAGGCCAATCATGGAAACGCCAATCCATAACACATTTTATACAGGAGCACTTGCACTTTCCCACTGGACAGCAGTGAGGAAAGTGCGCAGAATCATTACACCAGCAAAAACAGAGTAAAAACCGGGAGGTCAGAAAGCAAAAAGTCAGGGGAAACACGCCAAAAGATGCCAAGTCTAACAGTGACCTAAGAGGTAAATCAGTTGTAAATAGGGGTGGGTGGTAAACTTTGCTCCGCCAGCAGAATTAGCAGATTTTCACCACTCCGCGTTGGAGCGTGGAGTTCGGCAAAAACTCTGCCAACCACCAGGTGGTGGAGTTTACGGTCTGCCCCTAATTTGCATGAGTATTATTGTACTTTATTGTTCAATTAATTAAAATCATTACAATATACTATCATTACAATATGCTATAAAAAAGGAGAAAGAGAAGGTAAAAGACTCACTGAGTTTGCTTAGAACTTAAAAATCTTAAGAACAATTGTCCAAGCTGGAACTGAAGTGCTGGTGCGTAGAGGTTGCTCTTGCATCTGGGGTCCCATTTGCGCGTCTTTTTAGATGGGCTCTGTGCCCGATAAAATTAATGTTTATTTTGATGACTATCCATTTAAAACAACTGAGTTTTTCTGGTTTTGGTGCCTTGTACCTGGATTAACTTGCTTAGTCCTCTGGTCTTGACCTTTTTTGTTCCCTTGTGTGTCTGGGATTTGTAGTGACTGTAAGCCGAGGCAGGACTCTGGGTTTATTGTAGACAATCAATCAATCAATCACAAGATTTGTAAAGCGCACTACTTACCCGCGAGGGTCTCAAGGCGCTGAGGGAGAGGAGGGGGGTGTTGCCGCTACTGGTCGAATAGCCAGGTCTTGAGTCGTCTCCTGAAGGTCAGCAGGTCTTGGGTCTGTCGTAGGTTGAGGGGAAGGGTGTTCCAGATCTTAGCGGCGCGGTGAGAGAACGATCTGCCTCCGGTGGTGGTTCTCCGGATGCGCGGGACCGTGGCCAGGGAGAGGTCGGCGGAGCGGAGCTGACGGTTGGGAACGTAGAAGGAGAGTCGACTGTTGAGGTAGGCTGGGCCGGTTTTGTGGAGTGCCTTGTGTGCGTGGATCAGGAGTTTGAAGGAGATTCTCTTGTCGACGGGGAGCCAGTGCAGGTTTTTCAGGTGGGGGTGATGTGGCTGTGGCGTGGAATGTCGAGGATCAGGCGTGCAGAGGTGTTTTGGATTCTTTGCAGTCGTTTGATGAGCTTGGTCGGGGCTCCTGCGTAGAGGGCGTTTCCGTAGTCGAGTCTGCTGCTGATGAGGGCCTGGGTGACTGTTCTTCTCGTGTCTGTCGGGATCCACCTGTAGATCTTGCGGAGCATGCGGAGGGTGTTGAAGCAGAACAGGACTGATGTTTAGTTTTGAAAAATGTATAATCCTAGTCACTCTGGCTTGGTGGCCAACTGGTTACATCTTGTATCTTAAGAGTTTGTGTCAGTGCGGCCCGGATTGCATCCGTGAATTTCCCTGGTCAGGCCACAGTTTGAGTTGTATTGGTGGAGAAGCACAGGTCTGAAACTTCACTACATCGTCCGGAGTCGTGGGACCTGCAAATTGGGAGTACCAGGTGGTGCCGCTCTCTAGCTAACTTTGGGCAGCAACACAGCAGATGAAGCCAAGATTCACGGTGGTAACTACAAAGACGACAGGTGACTGAATTGTCTTGCCGGGCCCAGGATGGATTGAAGTCCGCAATGGGCAGTGTGAGAAGTCTCATGTAGGTGATTCTTTTCCGGGCCAGGACTGTCAGAGCTTGCTCAAAATAAGGCTGAGGTTTTCCCAGGATATAAGAGGCATCCAGTGTGGAAAGATTGGGTTGGTGGTGTAGGCTCTCCAGGTCCTTTTTGAAGGATATTCTCTTGACCTGTGTATTTACTGTCTTTTTCCAGGCTATTGCCAGGATATCCAGATTGTGCAGATTTTGGGCTTCTATTTCAAGTAGACTTGTAGCTGCTACCAACTGTGCCTGCCATGGAGAGCCACCCTCTTCAAAGATTGTTTTAATTTGAGCTTTCAGTGAGGATGCAGAGGCACACAAAGTACTAATGTAGTATTTTAAAAAGTCCCCTGAGCAGGTGATGTCCGGGCAGATGAGTCCCAGCTCCAGCCTAACTCTAGCTCTCCTGGCCTCTCGTGGGAGAGCTAGAACCTTCTTGTAGGCGGAGATTTGGAGATTCATGAGAAGCTTGTTGAAAGCGCCGGGGAAGACTAAATGTCCATAGTTAAGGGAGGGAACAAGTTTTGCTCTTAGAACTTTCAGGATGGGTTCTGCTGTTGTACTGTGGAGTCGCTGGTTTAGGCGTCTCAAACTGTACATGAGTAGGGTCTATGCCGAGTGAAAGTTTCAAGGCCAACAACTCTTTTCATAGTTTAAAATTCGAGGTGCAGTTTACTGTTTTGCCACACAATGGTGCTCAGTTCCTTTAATCTATTAATAGGAAATTGCTGCTAGGGGTGAACTATGCATGTCTTTGACAAATTCAGGCACTTGTCTATACTGTTGAACATTGTCTTTTCATTTGAGGGGAAAGTTGTGTTTAATTCCATGATCTTTTTCATTCGCTTTCGTAACATTGATTTCCAGTCCACAGCAAAGGGCAAACTTGAAATGTATTGTTTTTCTTGTAGGAGGAGCTAACTACAATTATTTTCATATCTTTTGTCACTTATTATGTATGTTTACTTGTGTCACTGAATCTCTTCGCCCTGCGGTCATAAAGCTGTTGGTGGTATTAGTGGCAGTATAATTTCCTTCTCTTCTATGATCCGCTGCAAATGTGGTTAACTAAGTAAGAGAGCAGTAAAACATTTTTAGATGAAGTCTCCGGGGGCTACAAAACTGCATTTCAGATCAACACATATGAACGAACTGTAATCGATCACCTAACTCCCTCTGGTACAACAAGCGGATGGTTAGAAAGGTAACTTACTTGAAAATGCTTTAACTGGTTATATGACAGAACCCAGCAAGCCTTAACACCGCAGGATGTTACCACGCTTTACTTTAGCATGCAAGTTGTTACAACGACCTGCTTTAGGGGCGTCTGGACTTTAAGAAATAGTATAAATTATGATTCCAATTCCAGATTACACAACAGTATGGAAGGTGTTGGACTTAAAATCCAACACCAGTCCAACAACACGTCCCCTATAGCAAGTCGTTGTAACGTGGTAAAATAACGCATTGTAACGTTGCATGCGGGGTGCTGACTTTGTTGTAAAGGCTGGTTGTTGTAAAGACTGCAGGGTAAAGAATGGTTCCCACTTTAACAATGTCTAATGTCTTGTTTCACTTTCAGAGTCCTAGAAAGATACAGCATAACAGTGGCCTGGAATGTCTTCGGCAAGTAGTAAAACATTTTAAAAATGGCCCACACCACTTTTGTGGTGAAAACATTGTCTCCTTTAAAATATAAGTGCAGATCCTCAGCCATGGTTTCCTAAATGGGCACACTGGGAATCAGCTGCATCAAGACTTCTTATTTACCCATGTTTTTTGCCACAGAAGTATGTAGAAAAGCCTTCAGTAAACAGGACAACAAAATGTGTTCAGGAAGGCTAATGAATCTTGATGAATTGCAGATTTATTATCTGGTGAGGATCTCCTTACAGTTGCAGGAAAACCAGTAATTATCAGATTTATAAGAAAAAGCAGTAAAAAAAATGTGTTAAATTTTTATGTTAGCTGCATATTAGCTCCTGTAATACTAACTTTGACCTTTAGAACTATGACCTGTTGTCCATACTCACTGTAATACTGTGTTGTTGTAACATTTGTTGGACCTCTGGACGGTCGTATAACTCATTATCATCATGTCCTTGCTTATTTCTCTCGAAGTTTCCCAGCCCGCAGCATATTCGTATTTCGCTGCTTGCAAGTTACCGCCTGGCAGCCGTTGTGCTCTGCTCTGCTGATGCAGCGTGCAGATGGCCCAGGCTCCTGCTAGGTCTGGGCACAGAGGCAGGGTTCGCAGGGCAGTGACTGAGAGGCACAGAGCAGTGGAGCCCAGGGGTTGACTGGGGATCTTTTCAAGAAGCAGCATGCCAATGGGCCCAATGCCAGGGGTTAGCAGCTGACCTGTCCCTATACAACACATTATCTGCCCTCCTCTTTCTCACAGGAAGAGATTTCCCAGCCATATGTGGACCGGGCTTCCCAGCAAATGCTTCATGTTAGATATTGTTTTGTTTTGAAACGATGGAGAGATGCTCTTGACGGAGGAAGTTACAATGAGGAAAGGAGAGCATGCTAGGACAATGTAGAGATGTTTTTGTCTAGAGAAAAGTCTAATAACAAGTACACAGAGGCAGGCTAGGGTTGTGGAAAGATGTTGTTGTCAGAGCAAGGGATTATAGGAGTGGGTGGAATTCCCCGGAGTAAAACTCTGCAAGTTCTGCCCACCCCTATCTGCAATGTGCAATCTTTGGGTGGCCTGTGTTCCTATTATACATGAACAGCATCATAGTTTATTAAATCAAACACTGGAGAAAGTTTTGAACGGCACACATCCTGAATTTTAAGGTTCTCTTATATGTGATTATGAAGAAAGAGGAGGGAAAGTGAAATAAAACAATTGCCTCAAATCACACAATTTGGTCAAGTGGAGAAGCTGGGATCAATGCCAGGTTTTCTGGTTTCACATTGTGTAGTTCATCCACCAGATGTATATGCTTCACTTCCCCTAAACCCACCTTACCGGCCAACCCTCCCCCACCAATCCCCAACTGCCAACCTGCTGACAGTGCGGCCCTCGTCCACATCACTGACCATACATTTTGGTTCCCTGGGAAAATGTTTGCGGATATCCATGTTGTAGACTTTCAACCCATTTGTGGCTACTCCTCTTTAGATGAGACAATATAAGAAATGTGGTACTTATTTTAACAGCTATTTAGTCATTCTTCTATATGTCATGAAGTAGTATACCCTAAATGAGTGACAACAGGGATATTAGACACACACCACATACTGCTGATACATCTACCAATATTTAAGAGCATGAGCATTTTGTGAAGTACTTATAAAGTGTACTTACCAGGGTCTACCATCCGCCCACTGTGTGGTGTCTGACCAGATGTCACACCCGTATGTGGAGCAGAGATCACTGTTGGCTGCGTTTTTCTGAACAATGTCACTCACAGGCCTAAAATGATATGAGTTTATTTAGTGTACATGCTAGCTGACACATGTAATGAACAACATTTGCTAGTTCAGTTTACATGTTTGAGACTATTGATGGATTCTATGTAAAATATCTATGGATTGTCTCATCACAATGCAGTAGATGGGACCGTCTTCTGACCATATTTACGTACCAGTTTGTGCTGGTGGTATGGGTTGATGTGCCCCATGATGTTGCCTCCCTGCAAGTGCAGGGACCTCTGCTCTAGTTGGTAAATCTACTCTGGCTGTATGTTGTAATAAAAAGGAGAAGTCAACAGACAATATCAACAAATGATGTTTATGTACAACTTGTCACATATTTACTCAATTGCATTTACAAGACAACAGTGATGGTTACTAAATCAGGCGCATTTTCTTGTGTCATTTACAAGTGTAAGATGAACTCACCAGCAGTGTTGGGCCACTGTTTGTGAATGAGAAATTGGAAGTTACCATTTCCATCACAAAGGATTCTGGGACTTGTAGAGCAATAGACAAAGTGAAACACTTAAGAGTCTAACGCACCATGTATATTTGCGCAAACTTGAAGTGTCTTCCATAGTCACATTTGTGGTGTATTGTACATATTTATAATGTTTGTTATTGTTTAATCATCACATATTACCAGGCACCACATTAGAGTAATCATTTACAGGCAGCCCATGCAGTAGGTGGGGGTGCATGGTGGAGTGGATGTCCTTCTCAAGTGGGGTGAGTTGGAGGCGGGTTTCTGTTGGTCCAACCGGTAGAGATCTGGCCACCTCTGTCCTGGTGATCTTCTCCTTCACCCGTCTCATCTCATTCTGACACTTCTTGATGTCTGTGACAGTCTGGGAATCCTCTACCAATGCACTCACTGCAGTTGCCTAATGCTGCCATAGGCTATCGTCTGTGTTCACTGCAGAAATATGGCAGAAGGCCATGCAATTTTTGTAGTTTCTCACTACAAAAGTGACTATCATATTGGTCTCCTTCTCTGTGTCATTTTTCTTCCTCCTCAAAGGCAGCATGATGAAAGCAAGGGGCAGACCAGGCAGGTGGAGTGTTGTGTGGAGAAACCAGAGCCTCACATGTGCTGCTTTTACGTGCTTTGTACTGCAGAGATTTCAGTTGGTGTTAATTGTCTGCAGGTGTATGAAATTACATTTACTCCATCCTGAGTGTGGAGTACTGTCCCGAGTGTGGAGATTCCATACAAGTGTAGACATTCCCCCTGAGTGCGGAAACACCACAATCATAAAAATACTACTCGTAAGCCCCTTTGAGAATACTGAGAGCCGTAGACTTAGACTTTTGGTCTAGGTTTGCCTTTGTGAATCAGGCCCTAAGTTTAAACTAAAAGTCTAACTTTAGATGTGAAGTCTAATCTTTAGACCTGAAGTCTAACTTTAGACTTCAGGTCTAAAGTTAGACTTCAGGTTTAAACTTAGAATTCAGTTCTAAAGTTAGACTGTACGTCTAAACATAGACTT
Source organism: Calotriton arnoldi (assembly GCA_963921515.1). Taxonomy (NCBI): domain Eukaryota; kingdom Metazoa; phylum Chordata; class Amphibia; order Caudata; family Salamandridae; genus Calotriton; species Calotriton arnoldi. The sequence continues at coordinate 132,870 of CAWUFW010015612.1, read as the reverse complement.
TGGGTCCAGACATTAGGTCTGAACTTAAACTTCAGGCCTAAAGTTAGACTTTAAGTCTAAACTTAGACTTCAGGTATAAGTTTACCTTTGTGATTCGAGCCATTAGATTTCAGGCCTAAAGTTAGACTTTAGGCCTAAAGTGAGGCTTTGGGTCTAAGTTTATCTTTGTGAATTGGGCCCTGAGTGTATATTTTCTTGATATTTATGACGGTGATATGTAGGGTTCATGTTATACCATATTCTGGTACTAAATCCATTAACGCCTGATTACTAACACACATGAAAACATAATATGGTTTTGTTAAATAATTCTTTTTATAGAATTTCGGGCTCCAATTATGTTTTTCCCATATTTTTGGAAGGCATGACTTCAAGTGGGACTTCATCATTGCTGCGTGGTAGTTTTAAAGAATACTTTTTCATATGATAATTGATTCTCACAGAATGTTTCTACTTATTCAAAGATCACTGTTATATATAACTAATTTTTGTCATTTAATGGGGTACTGAACAGTTCACTCATTGAACTGCAAGATTTAAAACATGAAGTTGGCTTTCTAATCCACTTGTTTTTCCCCTTCATGATGATCCTGCAGAAATAAATATCTTCATACGTATGGGGGAAAGCAAGCCTTACAAAAACGGACTCCACGTGAAAGCATAGTTGATAATATTTTACTGAAAATGCAACATTATCGTTTAAGGATTATTTTATTCATGTGAGAAGAGGAGGAGTGATTCTGTCCGCAGGAGAGCATCAGACAATGTTACAGATGGCCTCACAAAATGTATAGTCTATCATAATGCGTATTCCTAGAGTAGGTTAACACATTGTTTCCCTGATCCCTGACACAACCGCATCCACTTTTTTCTGACAGCACTCTTTTCCATTTACCCAGACCCAGACTTTATGTCATATTGCTTTGAGACTCTACTTAGTTTCTTGAGCTACTCTTAATGGGAAGTTCTTGCTTCAATATTTTTGATATATTTGAGCTTTTTTAAATGTTGGAGCTTTCTGCTTTCTCTCACTATTTCTCGAATTCACACCCTTTATGGGTTCTGATTAACTCCATTTTCACCAAATTGATAGAATAGAGAATCATTCCTTTATGGAATGCGCTTTGATGCATAATCATGATTGATTTGATTAAACATTATTGATTTTATATTTCTGTCACATAGTAACTATTGAGATTAATCTAAATGTAACTTATAATTATCAAAAAAGATGAGCTACTACAGGGAGGCGTGGCCGATCTGCTCACAAGATGGCCACAGGCATCTGAGGCTCTCCGCAGCTGCGGAGCACATTGCCGGTACATGACGGCTGTATGAGGCTGGTGGGGCCGGGCACGGCGGATCTATTGCTGTGAACGTAGGGGAATCAGGTAATTTTGCTCATTGGTGTCTTCTGAGCCGTTTTACCTATTTTTTTCCTCCCGCGTTCCCTCTCCACACGTTCAGTAAACAAACAGCTTGTCGGAGTTTTTTCCATTCCCGCTCTGCCCTGCTTTCCTTTAAAAAAATTATAATGCCTCCTTAAACATTTCCTTACAATCTTGCCTGGAGCTTTAAGTCAACTCTGCCATTTATTCCTACAATACTGCTTTCTCTACTTTTTATGCTGTCTGCAAACTACATGAACTGCCCCTGCCTCTTTACTGTATAGAACAGTGCTCAGCCTTTGGGTGGTTTGTTCACCAGCCTCTTTCAACCTACATACAGATGGATGTTGCTTCCATCAGATGACCTCATAGTTGTTTATCTGATAACTGTTTCTTTTATTGAGGAAATATTTTGACTTTTAAATGAGACTGGCTGTTTGGAGACTATTAATTCTGGCTGTATCTTGGTTGGTTTGCTGAGTAGTAAATGTTCATTCAATTACATTTTTGCGCATCATCCTATTCAGTGGAATTTGGGGCTCTGCAACAGGGGTCCAGTTTGAAGCATTTCTCCTTCACATTTAAGTCATTTGCTGCATTCTTGCTCCCTCTTTTGAGACCTATTGACTCTAATGCTTTCTTTGCTTATGGAGTTGGCCAAACGAAGGCAGAGAGACAACAGGAAATGAAAGCGACTGTAGTCTAACCTAGTTGGAAAAGTACGCGAGTTAATTGAAACCAGCGAGCGCCGCCACAAGAGAGGAAGCGTTCCAAAGGCTGAGAGCGTATTAAGCAGAAAATGCCCGGCTCAAAAGGACGGTATATGTAATTGCCTCAAAAACTAATAATGGACTAAAAAGACAAAGATAAGAATCCTTAATCATCGAGAGCAAACGTCTTTTTGATGAAGCGTAGATTCCCAAGTGAGGATAAATAGGAACTCTCAGAAATCACCATTGCTGTTATAATTCAAATGCCCTGATGAGATTCCTGGTACTGAACGCCCAGGACTCGAAACGCGTCGGCAGGCACAGGCACAGGCACATAAAAATACAGATTACAGAGGAATGATGAATAAAATCTAATCTGTGAATAGAGAGAATACTTTCAATTCAATTTCTCCTGTATTAATTTGGGGTACTGGATATAGATACTATAAGAGTTTTTAGGATCAGAATCCAGAGTGTATGATCAATTGTGATATATGTATTAAATGTTTCACTGTTTCTTTTTCTTAAAGTATTTGTATTTTATTTATGGATTATATGTTGTATAGCACACTTATTTATTTATGTTTTTTGTAAATAAGGTTGTATAAAGTTTTTGATATGACCAGACACTTGTCTTTTTCACACAAAAAAAGTAGCGAAAAATAAGAATTTAGCTAAAATAAAAAGGTTAAAATAAAATACCAGTTCAAACTGAAAGCAATGGGTTTGACTTTTTTAGTGAAATAGTTCAGTAAATAAAGAACGCAAGGTACAGGCTCATTTCTTCTGCCTTTCTTAAGGAGCACATCCCGAATATAGTCAATCTTAAGGAGCCTACAAACCTTAATCTACAGCATGCTCATAGAATTGGTCCTAAGCCTTCGAGAGCTTCCACCTCTGATCATCCAAGAGGTAAAATAGTCCTATTTATGGAATATACTGATCTCCATATGGTCTTATCAGTGACAAAGCAGAGGAAACAAATGCTGTGGTCTGGACAAAGCTGCCCATTGGAAGGAATTCCTCTCTTTTCCCCCGGCTCTTCGCTCCATGGACGCTAAATATGGTCTAATACATCCATGTTTCTTCAAAATGACTTACAAGGAAAGAACCTTCTCATTTGATTCCCCTGATGATCTGCGAAACTTCATTCTTGAAGTCTTTTTTATTATTGCATTGTTTTTTATATGTTTCTCTTTATATTTGAATGGTTTCTGTTTGACTGAAGTATTCTTATTGTTCTTATGATAAGATTTGTCTTCAATCATTTATACAACTACTTTTCATTTGCAGATGACTTATGTCTAACATGGATCCCCTCCCCAGTGTGTCCTTTCCCACGTATTCCCATCACAAAGCTACTGTATTTACCTTATCTAAATGTGTCGATAAGTGCTCTTTATCAGTCAAACTTGTACACTAGTAATTTTGGCATTCCTTTATCTTCTAGTCTTTGGTTATGTCTCATGTCTCCATGGCGTTCGGCTCTCATCTCTGACTGTCAGAGGTCTTCTGTTCATCTTTTTCTTCTCGCTTCCCCGCCTCTTCTTGTTACTGTCTCTACATTGGATGTGTTCTATTTCTTCTATGGCTGAAGTCGTTCAGCTTTTTGCCATCTTCTCTTTTTCTACAACTGTTTTTTTCTTTCTTTTCATCATCCTTCCTCTTTTCTTTTTTGTTCCCCCTTTCTTTTTACCTGACTCTTACTGTGGCAATACAAGCAAATTGTTCCCTTGCATGGTTTACTTATCTTTTTAATTTTGCAATGTATTTTTTACTGAATTCAGAATGTATTCACAATATAAGCTGTTTTCCTATTTATATGGTTGTCAAACTCAGAGTAGTGTCCTGGTATGTGAAAGGTCTATGTAACCTATTAAGAAACAGAGAGTGCTAGCATATTTAGCCAGATTACAGTGCAAGATTGTTATGTTGCATGAAGCTCACCGTGCAGAAAAAGATATTAACTCATTAAAGAAACATTGGGTAGGCCACGCTTTCTGTTCTCCCGCAAATCAGAATAAGAACAGGGTAATTCAACTATTTCATAAATTGCTTTCAATTTCAATTGAAAAGGAGGAGAGGGATGAGGATGGTCATTGGCTTGTTCTTCACACCAACATCAACAATACTCCCATTTCCCTCCTTAACATTTATGGCCCCACTGGTATTGCAGTACAATTTTGGTAACATATATCTCTCATTTTACATTCCTCTTCCCGGCAGTTATCTTCTTGTGGGAGGAGATTGTAATCAGATTATGGATCCTTTTACAGATAGAAAATCTTCTGCTAGATATGTCCCCAATAGAATGAAAAAAACCTTCAAAAACTCTATCCAACCCAGAGGTCTGGTAGATGCATGGAGAATCTCTAATCCGGAGATCATTGAATATACCTTTTATTCACCCACACACAATTCCAAATCCAGAATTAATTATATTTTCATATCACCTCAGTTACTTCCCACTTTAGCTCATGCGGAAATCGGTTATATATTAATATAACCACCTGTTATAAGGCACCTGTTTTTATTGATATAGATATTTCACTTGGTTCCTCCAGATCAAAAAAATTGTGTTTTAACAACTATTTAGCGAAAGTTCCAAACTTTGTGAAAAACTTTGAACATTTTCTGAATAACTATTTTCACTCAAACATTACTTCAGACCTCCTATTCTATATTATTTGGGATGCCTTCAGGGCTCCTGCTAGTGGTCACATTATTGATTACATCACAGCTAAAAAGAAAAAATCCTTGAAGGAATCTTCGCTCCTACTTTTTTCTATTAAACAACTTGAGCATTAATATTATACTTCTAACAACGAAACCACTCTTAAAGGTCTTGTGCAAACCAAGTTGGCCTTTAACAAAAAGTCCACTGAACAGGTTTCCAATGTTTTATTGAAGATTACCTCTAAGTTTTATGGTGGGCGTAATAGAGTGGGAAAGCTGTTGGTAAATTATCTCAAAGTGAAATCCCAAAAATCAAAAATAGTAAACAATATAGATGACAAAGGAGTTAATTATTTTAAAGATGAGGATATTTTACAATGTTTTACTGACTTTTATCAACATTTGTACATACCTGAATTTTCTCCATCAGATACTGCCCTAGACTCTTTTTTTTAATCTCTTCCTCCCTGTTCTCATCTGCTTCAATATTACTCCTGAATCGATAAGGACATGTCCTTAAAAGACCTTAAGTCTGCATTACCCAAATTACCCAAAGATAAAGATTGTTTCACGGCTGAATTCTACTTATGAATTTCACATATTTTACTTTCCCATCTCCTCTCTGTAGGCCAAATTTATTTTCCTACTAATGAAGCTAGAAGCACTTTTTTGGAAGCAATGCTTTGCTTGATCCCTATAAAAGATTAAGATGTCTCCTTTTGAGCTCACTATCGACCCATTTCCCTTATAAATATGGACTGCAAGATCTTCGCAAAAATATAAGCTCTTCGACTTAATCAATTCACCTCAGATCTCATTAGAATGGAACAAACTGGTTTTGTTAACAGCAGACATATCACTGACAATTCAAGAGCTTTTTTCTATATTATTCATCTGGCCTCTAAGAGTTCTACCCCCACAGTTGATATCACTTTAGAAGCGGAGAAAGCTTTCAATCATGTTCACAGGCGTTTTATGATGTGAGCACACAAATGGCACAGTTTTGGCCCCAGAATTCTGCAATATATTAGTTTGCTTTACTCCTCTCCAACTACCTCCATTTTTGTAAACCCAATCCTCTTATTTTTCAGCTTAACGTGGTACCAGACAAAGTTGCCCACTATCTCTATTACGTTTTATATTATCCCTAGAACCCTTTTTACATACTGTACATCAGTCACCATCTTTTCATGGTTTCATCCATATAAACACGGAAATTTAATTCACAGCCTATGCAGATGATATCACTTTATATGTATCACAACAACAAACTTCCAATTCTGCATTTACTGATCTTTTAAATGCCTACTCCAGCTTATCGGGTTACAAACTGTTAGACCTGGCATCCTTGGTACAGAACACGCCAATGCTGATGGTCTGTCCAGATTCTTCCACCTTAGTGATGAGAACTCCCAAGAGGTGGGTAGTTCTCCCCACTTTTCAGCTGGAGTGGACACGTGTTAGACCTGGCATCCTTGGCATGGTTTTCCCTGGCTTTTTGCCTCTACCTCCTGTATTTTTGATGCTGTGCTGGATTTCGTTTTTGCTGGCTTAGATGCTTTGGGCACTTTGCTACTGCTGATCAGTGTCAAAGTGCAAGTGCTCCCTGTGTAAATTAATATTGTGATTGGTACTCCCTGATTGGCATATTTATTTTACCAGTAGGTCCCTAGTAAAGTGCACTGAGTGTGCCAGGGCTGGTAAATCAAATGCTACTAGTGGGCTTGCAGCGCTGATTGTGACACCCACATGAGTAGCCCTGAAAAGAGGTTTCAGGCCTGCCACTGCGGTGCCTGTGCTCAGTTGGTTAACTGCCATGTCAACTTGGCAAGTGCACCCACTTGCCAGGCTCTACCCTCCCCTCTTCTTACACATAGGACACCCCTATGGTAGGCCCAAGTACCCCCCTGGGCAGGGTGCAGTGTATGTAAAAGGTAGGCCATGTACTGGTGTGTGTAACATGTCCTGATAGTGAAATACTGTCAATTTCGTTTTTCACTATTGAAAGGCTATCTTGCCCATAGGACAGAATGGGGAATGCTTTGTAACATTTTACAAGCATATCTTCCCATAGGGATAAGATGGAAAAATGGAGTTTAGTATCCCTGAACTCAGGATTTAATAACACATCTTTTAGTAAAGATGGTTTTTAAATTGTGTGTTTAAAAATACCACTTTTATAAAGTGGCTATTTTCTTGTTCAACCTTCCTGTGTGCCTCTGCTTGTTTGTGGATTGACTGTCTAGTTTTGGAGTGACAGGGGCTGGGGAGGTGCAGTGGCTCCAGGAGTCTGGATGAGTCAGCACTAGGCTGAATTGGCCTGATCTGCATTTGGAGTGGTGAGAGGAGTAGCACCTGTACCTAAATAGGGCTGTGCCTGCCTTCCACAATGCTGGCTGCGCCCCCCTGTGGTGTGTCTGGGGCCAAGGTTTACACTGACAATGGATGTTTTTGTGCACTTGCAGAGTGCCCCCAGAACTGGTTTGAGCTGGGCTCAGAGCCCCTTGCACTAAGAGAACAAAGACATTTTGGGGTATAAGTATTAGACCTAAAATCCTTGTACTTTAGATCATTCCTGGAATTTAGGCTGAACCTTTGCCAAGGAGGAGAGCTGGAGAAACTGAGGAGAAGTACTTCCCTTGCTGTGTGTCTGGGGTTGGCCTGCAGTTGCTGTTTCTGCCAAGGAAAGGAGAAGGACTTTGCTGTGTGCTGTGTCCCCTGCTTGAAGGAGATCTCCAAGGGCCTGAAGTGAGCTGGCCTCCTGTTCTGAAGTCTCAGGGACGCAAAGACTTCACCCCCAGCTCCCCTGAACTCTGCTGCTGGGAGTTCTAGCCTGCCAAGAGGTTCCTGTGCCAGTGTTGGGCCTCTGGAGGTTGTTGCTGTCGTTTGGGAGCTGGAAGAAAGAAGAAACGTGAAGAACTGCTAAAATCGACGCATCACTCTTCTTGCAGTTGTTTTCTCGACGCATCTCCACGGCGCGAGAAGAATTTCCACGCATCGCCGTACCACTGCAAAAACCCTCACAGCGCCTGTTGCCGCAACAAGAATGGACGCATCGAGGGATCGCAGCTGAAGAGGTCCGATGCAGCGCCGCTCGACGCCGCCGCATCGATCGTCGCCGCATCCCGGATTTCCACGCATCGTATTTGTGGGCACGCTTTCCCGACGCATCACCTGCGAACCGGAACCATCACGAAGACTCGACGCATCACTCCCCATACAGACCGGATTCGACGCAACTCGTCCTCTGCGTGTCACAGAACTGTCGCATCGCCTCCCCAAGGTCTCAGGAGTGTCGTATCTCTTTGTTTTCCAACTCTGCGGCTGTTTGGCTTTTGGAACTTTGACGCATCTACAGGTACTTTGGTGAAAAGTCACGCATCCATAGTTTTCTATGGTACAAGTTCTTGAAACCTTTTGAAAGTCATATTTTTAACTGTGTATGTGGGATTTTTGTCGTTTTGGTCTTGTTTAGTTTAGATAAAGATACTTTATTCTTCTAAACTGGTGTGGTGTCCTCTTGTGGTGTTTTCGCTGTGTTACTGTGAGTGTTGGTACAAATACTTTACACATTGCCTTTGGGATAAGCCTGTCTGCTCGTGCCAAGCTACCAAGGGGGTGAGCAGGGGTTATCTAAAGTGTGTATCCCCCTTACCCTGACTAGAAGCAAGGGTACCTATTTGGACAAAGGTTCCTACCTCTGCCAACTAGAGACCCCCATTTCTAACATTGGTGGTCAGCGGTGAGGATTTGAACCTGTATTTGTACTTGACCCGCAGTGATTGGTGTACATCGCTAGTTTAGTGCAGACCCTATGCAACCACATACTGTGTTTTATTTTTGGTTCTATTTTTGAGTGACCCTCAGAGTATCCACGCATCATGTCTCAGAAGGGTAAACCAGCAAGTGAGATGGCAGAATTGGAGTTTGATATTGAGGTTTTGCATACCTACAGAGTAGATCAGCTCAAACAAGTTTGCAAAGATTTTGGATGTCCCATGAAGAGCAGCTCCAGGAAAGAGGAGCTACAGAAGGCCTTAAGGGCCTGGTGGGAGGCCAAAGAGCCTGGGGCGACAGGTGATGCAGAGGTGGAAGAGGATGCACAAGGGAATGGTTTCAGGTCACAGGATCTGCCTGTGTCAAGAGCAGCCTCCAGGGCTGGCAGCCACCATTCCGCTAGGAGCTTTTCCTCAGAGGAGCTGGAGGAAAACCAAAGGGTCAGAGATCATGAAGTTCAGCTCTTAAGCTTAAAAATGAAGCAATTAGAAATGGAGAACCAAAAGGCTGCCATAGAGAAAGAGAAGATGGCAGAGGAGGGAAAGAACACTCTCGCTTTGGAGGAAAATAAATTGCTTTTGGCTCATGAGTTGAGCATGAGGGAACTGGACATTAAGGCCAAGCAAGTGGAGTCCAGTTCAAATGGTGGCAGCGTACAACCAGTGCAAGGGGGTAAGGTTTACATACCCAAGGACCTAGTGCAGAATTACCAGAGGGGTGATGATATTTATGCATGGTTTATGGTGTATGAGATAGCCTTGAGAATGAATTAGGTTCCTGAGAAGCATTGGGGGCAGGCCTGTGGAAACACTTCGAGGCCACTGGGAGGGACACCCTGTCATCTTTGGAACAGGTGGGTATCCTGACATATCAAACATGAAGGAGGCTTTATGCCTCAGGTATGGGTTCACGCCAGAGCAATACAGAGAGAAGTTCAGGAACTTTAAGAAGCTTGATTTGCATAATTGGGTTGAATGTGTGAACATGTATAACCATGCACTGGAAGGTTGGGTGAAGGGCAGCAAGGTAACTGATTACCAGGGGTTGTACAACTTAATTGGTGGGGAGCACTTGAGTAGTCTGTGTGCGCCAGCATCTATTGGATAGTAAGCTAACTGATCCCAGGGAGCTTGCTAAGGAGGCAGACCGCTGGACTAGCACCAGGGTCCACAAGGGGATTGTGGGTAACCCAGCCAAGGGTGGGCAGGGTCCCCAGCAGAAGAGTGGGGGGGACAAGGGTAACCAAAAGGAGTTCTCAAAAGGGCCCTAAAACAGTTCCCAGGGTAAGGACTCTCAGCCCGCCAAGCCTAAAGTGTTCTGGCCCCCTAAGGGCAGGAATGAAAACCGGGGTCCCGCCAGTTGTTATTCATGTAATCAGGTGGGCCACATTGCAAGAGATTCCAAGTTCCCCAATGCACCCCCAGCACCCACTGGTGCTCCGTCGCTGAGGTTAGTGAGTGTAGTGCTGGGGGAGGAATTGGTTCCTAGTGAAGGGGGGAGCAAGCAGTTATGACCCTTGTCTCATTAGGAGACAGAGAGATGGTCCCAGGATCCTATCTGCCTGAGAACACTAAGAAATACAGGCAGTGGGTGACCATCAATGGGAGGAGGGTGGAAGCTCTGAGAGACAGGAGCCAGTGTGACATCTGTCCGGTGTCAATGGGTGTCTGAAGAGCAGGTTATTCCCAATGTACTTCAACCTGTAGTTGCAGCAGACAACTCTGGGCGCTAATGTAAGGTGGCGCTAGTTCCCTTTGAGTGGGGGGGGTCTCAGGTTCCTTGAAGGTCGTTATTAGTCCATCCATGCCTGTAGACTGTCTGCTTGTAAATGACCTGAAGAGTTCCCCATGGAAGGAGGTGGAACGACAGGCTCATCTGGAGATGTTGGGTCTGCCTAAGTGGGCCTGTGTGACCACTCGGTCAATGTGGTGTGTCTGGGGCCAAGGTTTACACTGACAATGGATGTTTTTGTGCACTTGCAGAGTGCACCCAGAACTGGTTTGAACTGGGCTCAGAGCCCCTTGCACAAAGAGAACAAAGACATTTTGGGGTATAAGTATTAGACCTAAAACCCCTGAACTTTAGATCATTCCTGGAATTCAAGCTGAACTTTTGCCAATGAGAGGAGCTGGAGAAACTGAGGAGAAGTACTGCCCTTGTTGTGTGTCTGGGGTTGTCCTGCAGTTGCTGTTTCTGCCAAGGAAAGGAGAAGGACTTTGCTGTGTGCTGTGCCCCCTGCTTGAAGGAGATCTCCAAGGGCCTGAAGTGAGCTGGCCTCCTGTTCTGAGGTCTCAGGGATGCAAAGACTTCACCCCCAGCTCCCCTGAACTCTGCTGCTGTGAGTTCTAGCCTGCCAAGAGATGCCTGTGCCAGTTTTAGGCCTCTGGAGGTTGTTGCTGCCGTTTGGGAGCTGGAAGAAAGAAGAAACGTGAAGAACTGCTAAAATCGACGCATCGCTCTTCTTGCAGCTGTTTTCTTGACGCATCTCCATGGCGTGAGAAGAATTTCCACGCATCGCCATGCCACTGCGAAAACCGTCACAGCGCCTGTTGCCGCAACAAGAATGGACGCATCGAGGGATTGCGACTGAAGAGGACCGACCCATCCCGGATTTCCATGCATCGTACCTGTGCGGCACGCTTTCCCGACGCATCATCTGCGAACCGGAACCTTCACGAAGACTCGACACATAACTCCCCATACAGACCGGATTCAACGCAACTCGTCCTCTGCGTGTCGCAGAACTGTCGCATCGCCTCCCCAAGGTCTCAGGAGTGTTGCATCTATTTGTTTTCCGACTCTGCGGCTGTTTGGCTTTTGGAACTTTGACACATCTACAGGTACTTTGATGAAAAGTCACGCATCCATAGTTTTCTATGGTACAAGTTCTTGAAACCTTTTGAAAGTCATATTTTTAACTGTGTATGTTGGCTTTTTGTCGTTTTGGTCTGTTTAGTTTAGATAAAGATGCTTTATTTTTGTGGTGTGGTGTCCTTTTGTGGTGTTTTCACTGTGTTACTGTGAGTGTTGGTACAAATACTTTACACATTGCCTTTGGGATAAGCCTGTCTGTTCGTGCCAAGCTACCAAGAGGGTGAGCAGGGGTTATCTAAAGTGTGTATCCCCCTTACCCTGACTAGAAGCAAGGGTCCCTATTTGGACAAAGGTACCTACCTCTGACAACCAGAGACCCCCATTACTAACACAAACTAAATTGAACTAATTCTGAAGTTCACCCATTAAATAAATTCTGTTTGAAAGAGATGTTTGCCGAAAATGTTATTAAATGGAATTACAATTATATGAAATGTCTAAGGACCAAATACTCCTCCTCCACCATGAAAACCATTCAGGTCAATTTGGAGGCTCTCCTTCAAAAAATTCTTCAAATGTCAGAGAAATGGTCCCCTCTCTATTTATCCTGGTGGGGTCAGATAGACACAATAAGATTAATGATGCTCCCTGTTATCACCTTTTACATATCCATGCTACCTATTAGAATCCCTTTGAAATTATTTTAGTAAATCTGATATGGAATGGACGGAGAGCGCACATTTCTTTATCTTTTCTGTGCAAACTCAAGGAAAAAGGCGAAGTCAACTTTCCTAACTTGCAACTGTATCATTCTTCCTTTTTAATTAAACAGGTTTTACAACACATTCATCTCAAGCGACTCTCTTAACAGTTTGACACCTTCTGGAAGATTCCCTGATTTTCCCCTTTCCTTTTCAGTCTTTGGCTTATTTTCCTCAACTTCCATGCTTGTTTGTATCACCTACCATTACACAATCTATTTCTACCCTCTTTCGGGTCCTCACTAGATTGCTCCCTTCTTCGTACATTTTCCTAGAATCATCTATATGGCACAATTAATCCATTAAGATAATCAGATCACACTATCTTCTGGAAAGATCGGGTTGCTGAAGGGATAATGAAAGTCAAACATTTAGATCAAGGGTTACGTCTTTTTACCTCCTCTGAGGTGCACAACACATTTGGTCTCTCCATCAATTCCACTCTTAAATATGAATCATTAAAAAATTCTCTTACACAATATATCTCTCTGATTTCACAGGCTTCTCCTTCTACATCTGATCCTCCTCCGGTACAATCATTCTTTTCCTTACCCTCTAAAGCCTCCTACAGATATAAATATCTCCAGTATTCTTCACCCAATCATCCCAAATTCAAAATATAATTTATATGGGCATCAGAATTACAACACTCTTTCTCCATACAAACCTGGAATTCCATCTGGCAAAAAATACATCATACTTCTTGTAATGCGAGCACTACGCAAACTTTATACAATTTTTATCAAAGATTGTTTTTAACTCCTACCTCTATTTGTAAATATAACTCAAGCTTGTCAAACTTATGTTGGACTTGCACTAGTACACCAGGCACATACATACATTCATTTTTTTTTTGCTCTCACATTAATTCCTTCTGGAATAGGATTTGTAGAACAATTTCCACTATGTGCTCCATTATTACATCTAACTGAAAAGTCACTACCAAAGTTACTTTTGCTGGATGGTGGAATTTACTCTGCCACCATCATAGACTTGACACAGCATCCGCCACCTCCACCCATCAACTCCTCCAGAAGGATATTTTTTTGTCACCTCTCACTATCTACTTCACCTATACGGATTCAGAATAGTAATTTTATTTTTCAACAACCTTGATCTTTTCATTATTGTTTATAACATTCAATTGTCACTAATTGTTGGTACTCTCATTTACAATGATATTGTTAATTTATAATATTGTCCTCAGTAAGCTTGGTTTTTCTTTTTATTGCCCTTCTCTTCCCTCTTATTATAAACATAAAATGTGGTATCGGTTTATTGCCTATATAATACAGTATTTTAATATCTGTTCATGTTCTAACTGTATTTTCTTTTTCTGCAGTTAATATGTAATTACTATATTTATTACTAGCTATTGGACATATATTATTGGATGTAACTTTTTGATGCAATTATTTCAATAAAGTTTTCTTAAACTAAAAAAGATGAGCTACTAAAAGATTTAACTAATAAAACCCTTTAAACCTCTAGCAACTCTTGTTATTGACTAAATATATTAGAATAGTTATTGTGATCATTGTTGATGAATTGTTTTAACCCTCTTCTTTAAAAAGAATGGCAGAGATCCATCAGAAAGGAGTGAGAGGTTGGGGGTTAGCCCTGAAGTTTCTAAACCGAGTCTTTTAATCCATGTTTTGGCTTTAACACCACCTACTAGAAATTGTCCATGTCAGAAACGTTTGCTGCACGTTATCTGTGCTGTTCTGTCTGTGTCTGATGCTGTGTGTTTTGGTTATTAAGAAATATGTTTTTCTCACTGATAGGAAACATAGAAAATGTATTGCTGCCAACTCTCTCTGTTTATTAGCAGCTTGCAGAAGACGGGGTGGACTAACTAATTCCCAGTTCAGTGAATAATGTAATCCCATGGAACAGAGCCTGTGACTGTTCAAAAGATGTGTTCGGCTCTAAGCAGAGATACAACTATAAATGAAATTAGATGTGCAACATATATTTGAACTGTGCTATAGAATACTCCCTTTAATATTTAACTATTAGTTTCAGTGGAACTTATTTCTATTTATTACATTTATGTGCAATTTATTGAAAACTGACACTAGAATAGCAATTAATGTGTAAAGGCGAAATAACCCTTTACAGAGTGTGTTAACAGGAACAGATTTCTTTCCTTGGGCAATATTGTGTTCTTGTTTCTGCAGATGGGTGCTCAAGTGAATTAATTATCATTCTGTGACATTACACAGAGTCTTGTCTGTTTGTAAGACGTAAGTGCTTACAAAGCTTAACCTGAAATTAATTTGATGGCAGTTTTATGTTTGTTTTCTGAAACAGAAAAATGAGCGTGTGAATGAAACGCTTGAGGATGTCTATGCTTCAAACAAAAAGACCTCTGGGAGATATGGCTGAAATTCAGATCATGCTCACAAGAGAAGAGAAGCTGATAGTGAAATGGACATGGGCTTATATTTTAACTTTATTACATTTGCAACAGGTGCACCAAATTAGTATTGTTAAGAAGCAAATCACTGAAAGAAATATGTAGGCGACCGGGGACGCGTCCAGAACAATTCCAGGACAGTTAGCTGTAATACGTTTGACTTCTATGTTCTGTTAATGTTATGATATGAAGATAATTTCTACAGTGCTATATGCCATCGCAGGGCCGCAATTCGGTGAGGGGATACCGTGTGGAGAGAAATAACAATTCCACCCGGTGTCCTTGCACCGAAATCCAGCTATTCTGGATATTAACCCTCGGAATGGAAATGCAATGATTACCCAGAATTATTTGATGCAAATTAACGTGTAGAGTCTCTATTTTGTGGACAAATCTGCTGTTGAGGAGCCAGTGCAGGAGAAGGTGGATGGGCAGTGGGAGGTGCGGAGAATGTCACGGGGCAGGAACAGCAGTTGCCTGGCGGGAAGGAGCATTGCATGTTTCCCTCATGCCATAGGTGTGGGTCAAGCAGGGACAAGGGCAGGGCCCAGGCTGCAATTGCTGCCTAATTCTGCATATGATTTTACCTGCCGGATTTTCTGGGCCCAGTGTTCCTACACAGTGGCAGCTGGTGATTATATGAGGGAAGGGCAGAGGGGCACACATGCAAACATACACACTCACTCACACCCATGCAGTCACACATGCACACACACGCGTATTCACAACATTCACTCACAAATATTCAAACAAACACACATGCACGCACGCACGAATCTAACATTAAAAAACATACCATTTACCTGCTGCAGCTCTTGAGTAGGAAGCCTTGGATGTCCCAGGAGGGTTGGGACTGCCGCCTCCCCTACATTCAGCCAATTAAAGGAGGTGACACTCCCATATTCCTCACAGAGTGGCGTGTGGTCAGTGAGACATGCTGACCCCATCCCACTCTGTGACGAGGTGTCAGTGATAGACGCTTTGCTCTGGGCACTACAGGTCTTAAAACTGAAGCACCCAGGTCTTAGGTTATCGGTAAAGCTCCCCCTAATTGTGAGAGTGTGGGCCTCAAGGCACTTTTGCCAGGCTGAGGAGGACAGGCCCACAGGGCTGTGAAATCCTCAGCCTAGCAAAGTTCAGACCAGGCAGCCAGGTGTCTGCGCATTTAATGCAAGTACAGCACCCACCTGGCTGCCTGACCTGAACAAAAATATTGTCTGTCAGACTGACCTTTGCTCAGCCTGATAGACACATTTGTAGGGAAAAAGGTTGGGGACGAGGCACCTCCACCCGTAAGGATGGGCCGTGGCTGTTCTTACACCTGAAAAATCTGGTGCTGCAACACTAGGGGCCTGATTTAGATTTTGACAGACGGTTTACTCCGTCACAACGGTGAATGTGATACATACACTCCAATACACTGATAATAAACAACCCGACTGACTCCATACTCCTGCTTTGCACACTCTGCTAACTCACACACATACAAACACATATTTATACTGATCATAAACCTCAAGAAAATGTTCAAAAATAAATAACACAAGTAAAAGCAAAGGTTTCTGTTGAAAGGGTATCCTAGAAAAGAGCCATTTGTCCTGACTTTATATACATTGAGTGGATTTAGATTCTAAACACACCTAACAGATATACACATTTCCATGATATCCAATAAACATACTCCACACAATACATACACCAAACACTCACAATTCACATGACACATATGGCCACCCAATACAGAGATAACACAAACTCCTTTCTTCGATCTATGCAGACTCTTCAGACACACACACACGCTTGCCTGTATACACTTTTCTGGGACACACACTCCTGACTCCTGCCACAAAGTGACAAAAAACATGCACCCTTGTGATTCTACACACACATTCGATACACTCACTCCTTGTGATGCCGACTCCCAATACTGATAAACACACCACAATACGTACACTTGCCCAATACACTGATAACACACACTTCTCTTTTTCACTCCACTCCTATCTTTTTAGTTTTGGCTGTCTCAAAGACCTCATATCATCAATTCTTCAAACAAATATGAAGTACAAAGAGTAGGTTTTGGGTCAAATGCCTTCTGTCATCGGATTTCATGTGTTTTTTATGACTTCTCAGTGCTTGAAAGCTCTTTCCATCTTAGATGGCTACATTGTCCTATTTATGTTCCCATTAAAATTTTGTGATGGGGATTGGGTAGTCCTTTTGTTAGGCTGCAAATGCAACATGACAAGTAAACCATATTTCAATGTAGGTGTGTTCTTTTGTGTGTTTATTTTACTGACAAATGGCATTTTGCTTGCTGATTTATGGTTCACTTGTTTACAATATGTGTGCTATAGTTCTTTATGACAGGCAAATAATACTGTTGTGCTAGACACTAATCACTCTTGCATGTTCATTTTGATTGACTTTGAGAGCTTAATAACATATTTGTGGACTTACAGCTTTTTTGTTCCCAATGTAAAGATGTGGATGCACAAACATTTTCTTAGCAGTGTAGCAAAAATACTGGTTCTTTTTCATTTCACCACTTACAACACAAACTCCAACTTCTGACTCTTATGCATAATACTCTTCTTTGAGGGTACAGCAGAATTCGGCTACTGCAATCAGTTTAGGATAGGAGACATATTCCCGTCACTGTAGCCCAAAATATGTTGCTTTATTATGTGGTTTTCTTTCAAATACTTCCTGTAGCAAATAGACCTTTTCTACATGGTTACCCCACATTCATCACTTTTTTCTAGAACATGTGAAAAGAACAAGCTATTTCACTATGTAGGCCATACTAGACGTTTCCGTAAATAAGCTTAGATGGGATTAAAATTTGAATTCCTTATCCCCACTTAGAAAAAAGCTAGGAAACGTTTTCAAAGTTTTTTCCTGTTTGATTTGCGAAACCTGATTTAATGGTGAGATCAGGTTTTTGATAATGTAAGTGTAAAATTAACTTTATAGAAATGTAATTTAGACAGACTGAGGCAAAACTGGCTAAAACTAGTTCTGCCAGTCATTACAACTCCAGAGCTGGAATACACATCCTTGATTGGAACAGTTAATGACTCTGACTCAGAAGACAATGGCCTTCCTGTGACCCCAGACAGGGTCAATGGGTGTTAACCTCTGACCACTTAACAGGAGGGATTTGCTATGTGAGAGTGGACAGGAACAGTTGGAAAGCAAACGTCAGCTTAAGCACTACCTCTTTTTACTTGGAGATGCCAAGTGGGGTTTCTTCTTCTCATTTTCGGGGCCCTCCAAGACTGCCTGGTTCAACTTATGCTAGGAGGGAAAAGCAGTTTTGACTTTGTCAGATGGGAGCTCATCTAATTAGTGGAGCGACTTAAGAACCGAAGACAGGCCAGCCAGGTACAGCTGGGTTTTGCCAGGTTGATATAAGGGCTCCTGGGTAATTTTACAGTAAGGCAAGGGGGAGTGCTTCTAAAATAGGTGGGGACTCTGAGAACATAGTTAATACTGGATGGTAGAATTTATCCTGTCACTGGCTAATTCACAGAGTAAAATTGTACCTCCTCCACCACCTCCTCAGCACATTCCTGAACCTTGATAAACTGCATCTGAAGACAAAGGTCCTGCTGGTAGAAGACTCCTGACTTCTGACGTCTCGCTCCTGCTGGAAGAAGAGGACTCACACAAGGACTCCAGGACTCAAGGATTCCTGAATGCTGCTGACATAGAGGTTCTGGATTTTCTCTCCAAGGGTCAAGTGGTTGAACTCCTGTGTAATTCATTCAAGGACACAAAAAAAGGAAAGACTCCTGACTACAAAAGGGACAGCTAATTAACGAGAGCTAGACCCTATAGGAGACCTGGCTGGAGAAGGACTGGCCTGAGGAACTAAGGCTGCAGGACTGACAAGAAGACATTTTGTCAGCAGTTGGAAACTAAGGGCCTGTTTACGATGGAGGTCGGACGAGCATCCGACCTCCATCGCAGGTGACCGTTCGACAATGAGTCGGCAGTCCCACCTGCCCTATTATGCGAGGACCAATGTATAGGCAGTCGGAAAGTGCCTTTTTCTACTGTAGCTTGCGATGTGGCCCAGTACCATGTGGTGCCTGGCACACAGTGCATGGATGCGTGGAGGGGCACTACATGTACCCCCCCAGGCCACTTAGCAGTGGCCACGGGGGACAAGAGCCCTGCTTGGGGCAACTAAAGTCCCTTTCAGGCTGCCTTTCCATGGCAGTCGTACCTCCATGAAAAGGCAGTCAGAAAGGGACATCCTAATCCTTACAGCGGTGCCTGCACAGGCACCACCCTCATGGTAGGTGTTGGAAATGGCCCTTTTTGCAGGGTTAGCCCCAAACTTTTTCTTTTTTTTGCTTCTTTCCCCTATTTTTTCCTGACCTGTGGTTGTTGGCTTTAGGACTCTGGGCACTTTACCACTGCTGATCAGTGCTAAAGTGCATATGCCCTCTGTGTAAATTGTTATTGTGATTGGTTATCCATGATTGGCATATTTGTTTTACCAGTAGGTCCCTAGTAAAGTGCACTGAGTGTGCCAGGGCTGGTAATTCAAATGCTACTAGTCGGCTTGCAGCACTGATTGTGCCACCCACATGAGTAGCGCTGAAAAGAGGTCTCAGGCCTGCCACCGCAGTGCCTGTGCGCAGTTTGTTAACTGCAATGTTGACCTGGCCAGTGTACACACTTGCCAGGCCTGACCCTTCCCTTTTTCTTACACATAGGACACCCCTATGGTAGGCCCAAGGTACCCCCCCTGGGCAGGGTGCAGTGTATGTGAGAGGAAGGACATGTAGTAGTGTGGGTAACATGTCCTGATAGTGAAATACTCCCAATTTCGTTTTTCACTATTGAAAGGCTATATTGCCCATAGGACAGAATGGGGAATGCTGTGTAACATGTTTACCTGCATATCTTCCCATAGCAGCAATATAGAAATCTGGAATCTGGTATCCCTGAACTCAGAATTTAATACCACATCTTTTAGGGAGGATGGTTTTTAAATTCAGTGTTAGAAAATAGCACTTTTAGAAAGTGGCTATTTTCTTGTTCAACCTTTCTGTGTACCTCTGCCTGTTTGTGAATTGACTGTCTGGTTTGTGAGTGACAGGGGTTGGGGTGGCTCCAGGAGGCTGGGTGAGTCAGCACTAGGCTGAATAGACGTATTTGCATTTGGAGTGGTGGGAGGAGTAGCACCTGGGCCTGAATAGGGCTGTGCCTGCCTTCCACAATGCTGGCTCCATCCCCTGCGGTGTGTCTGATGGCCCTGGCCCACACTCACAAAGGAAGAAGATGTGCCCTGTCAGAGTGCGCCCAGAACTGGTTTGGACTGGGTCCAGGACCCCTCACACATGAAGAACAAAGACTTTTGGGGTATACATATCAGAGGTGAGACCCCTAAACTTTAGACTAGGAAACTTCATGATCAAGAAGGAATCCCTGCCAAAGAGAACAGCTGAAGAAGACTGAGGAAAAGTGCTGCCATTGCTGTGTGTCTGGGGGCTGACCTGCAGTTGCTGTTTCTGCTGAGGAAGAGGACTAAGGGACTTTCTGCTGTGTGCTGTGTCCCCCTACTTGAAGAGGAACTGTGCTGTGTGCTTTGTTCTTCTGAAGGCAAGAGTCTCCAAGGGCCTGAGGAGAGCTGGCCTCCTGTTTCAGAAACTCAGGGATACAAAAGTTTCTCAGAAGAAAATACCATCATCGCTGTGTGCGTGTCTCCGCACCCAGACTGTGGCCTCCTGACCTCTGTTACATCTGCCCGTGTTTTTGCTAGCTCGGTGTGCTGGTCGGCACACGGCGGATACCCAGCGTGAGGTCTGCCTTGCGTTCAGCATGACTCGTCCCAAGATCGTCTCTGCGTTCGAGAGTGCGAGTCAGCGCACTGCCCGAGAAATCAAAGGGGCCGAAATCACAGCCGCCGGCCCGGGAGCCTGAAAGCGCCGAGGGTGCTGCCGGCCGTGACCAGAGATAAGCGCTGTGTGTCTGCAAATCACCGCCGCCGGCCCGGGGACCTAGGGAGCACTGTGTCACTCCACCGCGCGGCCCGAGTCGGGGGGGGAAGAACCGCGCTGAGAGAGAAGAAGCTCCGAGGCGTCACCTAGCAACGTGGGGGCTCTTCACCTGCAAGAGCCGTGTTGACGTCTGGAAGCTCCGAGGTGTCGCCCTAAACCAGCTTCCAAGGTAACGCGCCTGGCCGTTCTGCTGCTTGTTTGCATATGGGCGGGTTACGAACCGGCGGGGCGGCTCGGAGCTCTAGTTCACTCGGAGGGCCTGTCGGGGACTGTGCGTATAATTGCCAGTGGTGGGAACCCCCCGCCGAAAGTAAATACGGCCCGTACCGGCCCACCTGACGAGCGGCGGTACCGGGGCCCGCTCCACGGAGCCTGTTTGTTTCCGCACATCCCTAAAGTATTGCTGGGGCATTTTTCTTTGACAATTACAGCTCGCGGAGCCCGCAGCCAGTCGGGGAAAGTTTGTTACCAACAAAGGAACTGTGCAGATAACAGCAGGACTGTGCAGGCGCTACAGAGAACAGTATTAGCGATATTTTATTTAATTGCTTAAAGAGAGATACTGAGTCTACAAGTTCATTTTCACAAAGAACATTTCTAAGAAAAGATTACCTATGTATGTGGGATTTTTGTCGTTATTGGTCTTGCCTAAAATCAGAAAAAGATATTTATATTTTTATAATTAACCTGTGTGGTGTCCATTTGTGGTGTTTCACTGTGTTACTGTGGGTGTTGGTGCAAATACTTTACACATTGCCTTGGGGATAAGCCTGTCTGCTCGTGCCAAGCTACCAAGGGGGTGAGCAGTGGTTATCAACAGTGTGTTTCCCCCTTACCCTGACTAGAAGCAAGGGTCCCTATTTGGTCAAAGGTACCTACCTCTGCCAACTAGAGACCCCCATTTCTAACAGTAGGGATAGGAGTTCAACTGACCACCGCCCCTGTCGGAGGTGGCGGTCTGTCCCCCAGACCGCTGCGATCCAACTGTCCCTTCGCAATGTGGTGGTTGGGCTGAGGGCCTGGATGTTGGTGGGACCTCCACCGATGGCCTGTCAGTGGCAGTCCCACCCACACCCAAATGAGGGCGTAAGACCCTTCTTTAGGGTTTGGCAGACACAATACTCTGCTAAAATGTGATGGATGTCCCATATCCCGTATTACAAAAGTCATACGGTCTAATGCTCTTATAATATTGTGGATAGGATATTTACTATGATTGTGATGGAGTATCCCATCTGCCAAACTTCAAATAAGGCCCAAAGTCTGAAGATACAACCTTTAACTCGGAGGACCAACTGTATTAAACTCTGCTCCATCGCAGGTGGCCTGAGATTGTTCCTAGGTCCCTGTCAACTGCGACCAGTGAGCCCTAACATTAAATAAAAAAATCATATCTATAGTTTCCCTTAACCTATTCTGATTAACTAGTGTATTTTTGCTAATTTTCTAAATTGGTTTCAGAATTTTAATGTGCTCGTTTTTTTACAATAAAATGGATGGTACTGTGTGAACTTTACAAGAACTTCTCTGGGGATTGCCTGCTGATTGGGACATTACTACTGTGAGGAGAGATTCTTTAGGGAGACTGTTTTGATCTAACCACAGTGGGTTTATTTAGTTGGTAGAACTACTCCCTCTCAATTAATAATCCCATTTTTTAAAGTCCCCTAAAAAAAAGCCAGACCTCTTGGCTTTTTCAAAGCTTGTTAATAAATTCAGTTACTAAGCAGGCTTCAAATAGCCTAAGAATGTAAAAATAAAACGTTTAATTAGGTTTCATGTGTAGAAGAAACATTTATATAGATGGATTGCAAGTAAAGACAAGTAACCATTTGTGCATAAGCAAGGCTTATCTGTTGCGTTTTTCCGGAAATTGCTAGGCAGAGGGAATTGGTTGCAAATCCACCTAAACACTGTGAGGATTACACATAATACTTATCAATAAAAGATGGATTGGTGCACATCACTGACTTTCGATAGATGTAAGGAGTGTGCTTAAGTAAACAAATGATCTTTTCTTGCAGTGCAGGTCAGATAGATTCTATGTTAGGTGTCCCACCTCTTTATCAAGCAACACTTTTGTGGCTAAGATGCTCCATAACTGTACACATCAGACTACCAAGCGACATTTACTTTCAATAAAACTCCCCAGAGGTATAAGAAATCAGATCTTTAATCTGTACTTTTAAAATCAATGTATGGAAAGGGGCTAAAACAATTATGTCATTAAACGGCAATAGTTACAAATGAAAAAGCAATATTTCACATCATTAGAAACAAACACAAGATGCTTGCAGTGATTGCATTCAAAGTAAAACGAAATGGAGCCTGCATAATGAGAAAACATTAGAAAGAAATGCAGAGATATGAAACAGCTTAGCCAAGCAGTGAGGAGGAAAATGGAGAAGATAAGAGAAAAGGCACATAGCTAGACGAGAATAATACCCTTTCAAGGCCAACTCCTTATTTTCACAATATAGATGAAACTATACTGGAGGTTTGCAATGAATGGAAAGATAATATTTTAGCAGATATTATGCAAGGCATAGCCATTAACGCAACAGAAAACTTTACACATACAAGATCCATTGCTATTACAGAGACACTGAGTAGAATGTCTTAGCTTAAATATGTCTGCTGTACTTTCCCAAACAAAATGTTAACTGAAATCTGCTTCTCACGACCTATGGCTAGTGCGGACTGGCGTTGACCTTTGCAGGCTAGTTTCTGGCTATGATTTACATCACTTAAAGTGCAGGTTTCCACATTCTCCCTTATCAGCATCAGTAAAGTAAAAGGTGTAACTAAAAGTGCTTAGTTCAAGATACCTTCTGTGCTGCAGTTAGTTCCTTCTTTCCAGTCACCATGTCAACAAATGCTGCCCACTGACCTGCACTCCTGCTCATGACATTTTTATAGTGCCGCAAACCAGTCCAGGGACTTCACACCTGAGCTGCTCGACACATTGCTTTCTGCTCTTTAGATACTGCATTAATATCCAATATGAAACTTGCTGTAGCGGTCCTATGGTCAGGTATATTAAGTGTTGTAGGGGTCGCAAACCCTGACAATGACTAAATTTAAGGTTTTGAAAACACTAAAACACTTTTTCCGATTTAGAGGTTCAGAAAACTTTTTCTGAATCGCTAAACAGGTTTACAAATGGTTTCCGAATCTCTAATCGGAAGAAGAGTGTTTTGGGCATCCCTTCCAATATTTGCGATTCATACTCTGACTTATCAATGGTTTGTGACCATAGTTCTGGTTGCAAACCATTGAAAAGTGACAGACTTCTACTTTGGCGAGCTAACTTGTTCCCATTAGCGAAATGGTCCCCATTGAATCCCTTTTTCCTTTGTGAATTGGGGTAGATATTTCAGGGTGAGTAGGTAGTTGACCAGTAGGTCATTGCCAGATCTCTCAAACTTTTAAAAAATGAAAACATTTGTTGTTTTATAAAGGGTTATAGGGGCATATTAGCAATGCCTGGCGATAATTATCGCAAAGCGCAATTAGCGCTTGGATAATTATCGCCAGGCATCGCCGGTTTCTATCGCGGAGTTAGCGTGCAATCAGCAATGCTAATCTCCAAAGCGATAGAAACCTTGAGAACAGTGTGAATATCGCCTGAAAACAGGCGATATTCACACTGTTCCCCAGTTCTGCTTGCTGATAGTGCGAGGGGACTTAGCCATGTAATCCACCTCTCATTGGATTACATGGCTAAGTCAGGGTGGGACCAGGTGTTAGCAAACCAGCGCTAAACGTGTTTAGCACTGGTTCGCTAATCACCGCCCCTGCCTCGCTGATAGGCGTTAACGACCTCAGCGACTGTTTCCAGTCGCTGTTAGGTGGGGAACGCCTACTTTGCATGCCATTAGCGATAAATATCGCTGGCATGCAAAGCGGCACCCAACCCGGTCGCTATCGCCTACAAGCTGTCGCTAACAGCAGTTAGCGACAGCTTGTTGATAAGGCGATAATATTATCGCCGCTTTAGCGGGAAAAAGTCCCGCTAAAGTGGCGATAATCGCCTTGCTAATATGCCCCTTAGTTTTCGAGAAGCAATAACATGGCGGATGGCCTACTGGCGCTTGAGGGCTATCATTGCTGTGATTGTAGCCAATCATAGTTGCATGTTGCAACCTGCCTAATTAGTATTATAAGGCAGGTGAAGTTTGCGACTCGGGTTTCCTTATTTTGCAAATCGACCTATAAGTACATAGGTTGGTTAGCCGAATCAGATTGGAGTGGCACAATGTTGGTGTTCAATTTCTGACCACATTTTGCTAACCAAGTCTTAGTACATCTTACTCTATGCTAGTTGTTAAGTATGATATAAGATTCAGTAATCAACATTTATCAAAATATTGTTGTGCCACGTCACTCAAATGATGAAAAAAGGGCCAACTATGGAAAAGCTATAAACAGTGAATCTATAAACATCAACTGCTACTTAGGGACAAACATACTGTGCCAATATGCACAGGACTTATTGTAATGAATGTAATTAAAGTAGCACCAGGCAATGACTTAGAGCTTTCCAGTCACATTAATCCTTAAGTGCATCAAAACAGTCTTACACAAATTTCTCATAGACATGGGTAAAAAGCCATCAGCCCCGGTATGGACGCAATGAGACCTATTCACAAAGGCATTTCAGAGTATGGAAATAGTACTCCTGTAGTACTCTTTTATGTACTCCTACATGCTTTTGACAATTGGCCCCAAAGCATCTCAATTTTAATATACAGTTAATATTCAGGGAATATTCATGTACAATTAGTACAAGATAACTGTGCCCTATTTAACGTTTCAGAACCGATACACACAGCCCATTGTGTGTGAAATAATGTTGGAAGTGAGAATGGATCAATCAATATTTGTAGTCTACAAGTAAATAACAATACATGTGAGGTATTTACATTTGTGTATTTTATTCTGGACTGTTACATTAGGAGTCACATGGGGTCACAGTACTTGTGCATGCTTTTACTGCATGTTCAGGTACATGCAGAAAAAAACAATCATTGGCAAAGCCAATTCTGGCTTTGGCAAGTAAGCATGTTTAGTAGCATAGGTAATGAAAATTAAAGGAAAAAATAAATATTATAAATAAAATGAAGGGAGAATTTGCTTCAAAAGCCCAGGGTTGACTCAAAGCATCTCCATGCACAGTCAAGAACCAGAAAATGTGTTCAGGAATGCTGAAATAAAAGATGTTCTCTTCATTTATTGGACCAAACTTCTTAAAGCTACCAGTTACAACAGCTGGGCATTTACCACATTTATAAATCTCTCTCAAGTGGAGAATAAATGGTGTTCCAATGCGTGGTTTGTCTTGGAAATCTTTAAACCCCCACAAACATCTACATTTATGGGACTGTACAAACTTCAATACGGCCCCATTCCATCCTGGAAATGATCAGGTCGGGTGAGGTAATTCTCTCTTTCCAGGATCCGAAAGAGTAAGGGCCATTACCACATTTGGCGGGGGATGTAGGATAAGTATTTATTCCATAGGGAAATATGTTTTACCAGTGGAGAGAAAAAAGTGTTCATTTGCACAGACAAATCCATTTGCCATATGAAGAACTCTGTTCAGGTGGAGTAAGAGGTTTTGAAACATTATATGGCAGTTTGAGAGACACACGTTATTAGTTAGAGGATGAGTAATGTATGTGTCTGATTAACACTTTATTTATTATATAATGTACAACACCAAATAATATATTGAGTATGCAAATATATATCAAGGCCCAGATTGATCAAACTTTGATGCAGCTCAACACAGCAAGGCAAGTTCCTGCACTGGGTGCATCAAATGGAGGCGACAGGAATGCACCATATCTATCAAGATATGGTGCATTGCTACTCATTTCCTTGCTATTGTGCACTCAGTGAAGTCTATCAGCAAAGCAGGCACCCTTGCATCATGGTGCAAGGGTGCCAGCGGTGCAGGCTGGATTGTTTTTGTGCAGGAAGGGGCACCTTCCTGCACAAAATCAAGTAAGACCTTGACCCTCGGACACTGGCCTGCTCTCTCCCCAGCAGCTCCGCGCCTCCTACATCAAGGCTGAGCCCCCAGCCTGGGTGTTCAAGGCTGCTGTCTGCCCCGTTGTGTGCCTGTGGCTTCCTCTGCCTGTCTCAGCTCCCTGCGTGGCAACTGTTAGCATTAGGTGACTGTATTGGGTAATTTGTGTGTATCTGGGTCTTTGTACTGCTTTTTTTCATTTTGTTTTTTTCCCTTGTAATTCTTGGCTTCTCTGAGCCTGTGTTCTCCGCTTCCCTTTTCCCGTCGCTGCTGCCCCCGCGGCCCCTCCCCCCTGTCCTCGCCCGTTTCCGCCTCCCAGCTGATCGTCCCTCCCCTCCCCTACTTAATGGCAGCCGCTGCGTAGTCGCGCAGCGGACGGGCCGCTGGTGCGCCGAAGGCGCTCCTAAGGCAAGCCCGTATGCGCCCGTCTGCGACCCGACCAGCACCAGGAACCCTGGATCTCCGACCATCCATCGCTACGACACTACCACCCTCCTTGCACTCAACCCCGGAAGACTCAGAGACTGCCAACAGGCCTCGCCACACATGACCCACGGCCAGTTCTCCTGCCTCCACTGCCGCCAGACCTTCACCACCACCCCTGCCCCCAAAACCTCAGACGGCAGCACCGGCGTCACTCTAAGATGCATCCTCCTCAACGTATGCTTCGTGCACAAACACGCCGTGGAACTCTGGAACCTACTCGACTCCCTCTCGCCCGACGTCACCTTCTTCAAGGAGACCTGGAGCAATGCCTCCTCCACCCCCGACATCAACACCGCCATCCCAGACAGATACAAGATCCAAAGGAAGGACCACCCGAACCACCCGGGGGGGGCCTCGCCATCGCCCAAAAAAACACCCTCCGCCTCACCACCTCCAGCGAAGCCTTCCCCTCCGCCGAACACCTGCACTTCCAGATCCAGACCACCCCCAATGCCACACTCCGAGGAACCCTCATCTCCAGACCCCCGGCCCCTGGACACCCTTCGCCACCACCATCACCGACTTCATCGCACCCCACGCCATCACCTCACTGAACTACATACTCATCGGAGACCTCAACTTCCACCTCGACAACCCCAGCGACCCCAACTCTACCACCCTCTGTGACAACCTCGCCAACATCGGACTTAAACAACTAGTCACCACACCGACCCACAGAGCAGGACACACCCTCGACCCCATCTTCGCTGCAGGAAACAGCATTCACTTCATACACACAACGCAACCGCCATGGACCGACCACCACTGCGTACACTTCACCGTCGACGAACCATACGCAACCAAACCAGCCCTACATGAAGGAACTGGAGCAAGGTCACCGACGAGCAACTCAACTCCACCCTCACCAGAGACAATAACACCTGGGCATCCGATGCCAACGTTGCAGGCAGACAACTCCACACTTGGATCTCCACCTGCGCAGACGAGCTCTCCCCGCTACGCAACCCCAATAAACAACGAGCCAGGAAAGCCGCCTGGTTCACCACCGATTTACAAGAAGCCAGACACACCTGCAGACGCTTGGAGAAGAAATGGAGAAACACCAAGACACCTGAAAACCACACAACCTACAAGGACGCCATGACGGGCTACCACAACCAAATCGGAACCACCAAGAGGAACTTCATCCACAATAAAATCCTCGCCAACTCCACCAACTCCAAGGAACTCTTCAATGTTATTCAGGAATTAACCAACCCTCTCAGTGAAGCCACAGACATCACCCCGTCCCAAGACCTCTGCGATAAGCTTGGAACCTACTCCCACCTCAAGATCAAAAACCTCTAAGACAACTTCGTCGACCATCCACCTGATGCCGCGGCCGGCCCCCCGTCCCCCAGACATACCAGTCAGCCCACCTTCTCCACCTGGACACCGGTCACGGCCAAAGCCACCACCTCGACCATGAAAGGCATCCAATCGGGGCCCCCACTCACCACTGCCCTCCTCACATCTACCACAGAGCCGTGGCCACCATCGCACCCAAACTACAACGCACCATCAACTCCACCTTCAAAACTGGCACCTTCCCAGATGACTGGAAGCGCGCAGAAGTCAGGCCCCTGCTCAAGAAGCCCACAGCTGACCCCACCGACCTCAAGAACTACCGGCCCATCTCGCTCCTCCCCTTCACGGCCAAAGTCTCAGAGAAAACAGTCAACAGGGAACTGACACAATTCATCGAAGACAATGCCGCCCTCGACCCGTCCCAGTCTGGATTCTGAAGCAAACACTGCACCAAGACTGCCCTACTCGCTGCCACAGACGACATCCGCACCCTCCTGCACCAAGGCCACTCCGCAGCCCTTATCCTACTTGACCTATCAGCGGCCTTCGATACCATCTCCCACCGCACACTAGTCGCCAGACTACACGACGCCGGCATACAAGGAACATCCCTAGACTGGATCCGATCTTTTCTCACCGGAAGAAGCCAAAGGATCAGACTGCCACCCTTCCTCTCCGATCCCACGAAAATCACCTGCTGAGTCCCCCAGGGATCATCACTGAGCCCCACCCTCTTCAATAGTTACATGGCCCCCCTCGCCGCAATCGTCCAACAACACGGCCTCAACATCGTATCCTACGCCGACGACACCCAGCTCATCCTCTCCCTCACCAAAGACCCCACCACCACCAAACTCATCTTCCAGAAAGGAATGCAAGACGTCGCAGCCTGGATGACCAACAGCTGCTTGTAGCTCAACGCAGAGAAGACAGAAGTCCTCAACCTTGGAACCACCCCTACAGCATGGGACAGCACCTGGTGGCCGACCACCCTCGGAAGCCCACCTACCCCCTCGGATCACGTCAAAAACCTTGGCATCGTACTCGAGTCATCCCTCACCATGAACCGACAGGTCAACGCCTTCATCTCCAGCTGCTTCAACACCCTCCGCATCCTCCGCAAGACCTTCAAATGGATCCCCCCTGAATCAAGGAAGACAGTCACCCACGCACTCATTACCAGCAGACTGGACTATGGAAACGCACTCTACGCCGGCATCAACAAGTCCCTACTCCACAAACTCCAGACGATACAGAACACCGCCGCTAGACTCGTCCTCGGCATCCCCCGGCACGAACACATCAGCCAACACCTACGAAGACTCCACTGGCTCCCCGTGGAGAAAAGAGTCACCTTCAAAATCCTCACCCACGCCTACAAATGCCTCCAGAACAACGGACCCAAATACCTCAACGACAGAATCAACTTCCACATACCCAAAAGAAACCTCCGATCTTTCAACCTCGCACTGGCCGAAACCCCGCGCATCCACAGAGCCAGAGCGGGTGGAAGATCCTTCTCTCACATCGCAGCCAAGAACTGGAACAAGCTACCGGCGGACATCAGACTCGCCCCCTCCCTGAACACCTTCAGGAAGACCCTCAAGACCTGGCTCTTCGGCTAAACATATCTGCGGACCCCCCCCCCTCAGCGCCTTGAGACCCTCACGGGTGAGTAGCGTGCTTACAATTCCCCTTATTGATTGATAGAGGAATTTTTTGTCTTTTTAAGTGTGCTGCAGTTTTGCGCCTCTATTGGGAAGGCGTAGCATTTTGACGCATTCCCAGGTTTACCAACACTGGTAAATCTGGAAATGCGCCACAATCAATTGGTGGATGGATGGGAACGGCCATTCTCCACCCATGGAACGCCTTTCCAGGGCAGAGTAGCGCAAGGCAGTGACTCGCCCTCTCATGCATTACTGCAGATTTACCAAGCAATGCAGGGCCATGCAAGCTGCCCTTGCGTTTGTTGGTATTCTGACTTCAGGATTGCGTTGCCCTCAAAATACCAGGTGTAGCACAAGGGCATCACAATCCAGTTATAAATCTGGCATTAAGTGTATTGCGGAATATTGCTGCTTCTATGGTTTTCTGAAACCAATTGTATGCTCTTTGATAAATATATTAAAAAATAGGCACATATCAACGATGTAAAAAAAAATTGTTTAGTATTCATTTATGATGCACTATTGTTAATACCGTTTTGCATCAAAAATTCTTGTATTCAAGATCTGAACAACAGATGGTGCTTGAAGGGCAGTTACATGAATGCCCATCAAGAACAAACTACAGTGTTATGCAAAAAAAAAAGACGTCAACTGTTAAAATATATGTGTTAGGTTTGCCAAATGAGACAAAAACGGACTCTCAACTCTTTTTCTTAAGTGGGCTCAGTCGTAAGCTGAATACATTTATTTTCTACCCAGTGTATTTTCACCTCTTTTTCCTTTTGGAATATTATGTCACCTTGTGCTGTGTGCTGAGATTGGCTACACAGCACGGCGTGTGCTCTTTAAAAAATGCGTTTTCTCAGTGAAGCTCCCGATAATGTGGGATTTCCTTGACCTATCAGTCAGAGCCTCAGGTACGAAGTGGAAAATATTAAATGTCATTGGAACACAACAATAGTAGTACATGCCACGTGTCACTTCTGGATTTACTGTAGAATTGTGAAACGGAAGATTTATACCTGCTACTCAAAATGCATGTTATGAAGTTTAGAACTACGCTAGTCCTGTCTGCCATGCTTCACGCATTTCACATATATTTCGACACCTTTTAAAGACCAACCGAAGCTACCTGCAGGCCAAACTTCAAAGTCCACCCATAAATTGCCGAGGCTAAGGAAGAGAAGGCCAGACCTGTAGCAATTTTCTACGCATTTATAAGTTATTAGCCTTGATTCTGTCTACCTCATTTCAGAGGAGCACTTCCTGAATCCACCACATTTTAAGGACAGCCTGTTAATTGTACAACATTTAAGTCGGGAATGCCTGTGAATTAGGCTGGGCTAATGCAATTAGTGGCAGGTGGGACTACAGGTGAGTAGAGAGCTACCTCACCTAAAAAGTGGACACTACAATTTGTTTAATTTTTTTTATTTCAGAGGGGTCTGGGAGATTCGGTGGCCACAGTGTGTTCTCTTAGAACAGGAGCTATGTCGCAGTGTGATAAAAGTTGGAATGAGGAGTTGTGATCATTTAACACCTGACAAATGGCATGTTTGGCCCACTGGGACAAGGACGAAAAAGGAGGAAGACTTCCCTGACTCATGAGCTAAATGAAAACCATTTTATGTCATCTTACGGCCTTATTTTAATGGCAGTCGGACCAAACACTGAAAGGCTGTTAGTGGCGGTCTGACCTCCGACAGCCCTTCAGTCCGACTGCTGGATTACAATCCCGACGTTCGAACACACAGTGGTCGGGGGGGGAAGACTTTCGCCTCTGCCAGGATCAGTGATCTCGACAAGACAGCGGTTGGAATTGTATTCCCGAATGCCAATGGTGCCAAGGTAGGCACTGCTATCGGGATTACGACATCCCTTTCCGAGAGTCTTTTTTCATGTCAGGAAGACCGCCATGAAAAGGCTGTCGGAAATGGACTTTGGGGGCCCCAAAGAGGGCCTCGTCCATTGTGGTACACTGTAAAGTGGCCTTGGGGGCACATGTTCCCCCACTCACCTCCATGCATGGTGTGCCATGCACGACATGGTGCATGGCACACAGTGCATATAGGTACCCATGTGCTCCATACCAAAGTGGCATGTGCTGCTGCCATTTCCTTGGCCACAGCTCAAGCCGCCGAGGTATGGATCACTTTCGGACCGCCAGCATGGCGGTCATATCATAATGAACTGCCGAATGCTTGCAAAAACTGACTCTGCACTGTTCACATGATGACTAATGCCAAACATCAATTCTAGTTGTGGAAATTTCTGTTTTGAGGTCAGCCAGGCCTTGGAATTGTCAATTACACATTTCACCTCTCCACTGTGTTAGGATGAATGTTTGGGAGATGTTAGGCCTACTTCTTAATCACTTCATGAACATTTCAGGACATCTTATTACTTGCTTATCTGAAGTTTTACTGTTTGAAAGTCCTAAAAGTCATGGTAATATGTGCAATAGCACTGAAAGCTATCATCACAATATCTCTACCTATTTTGTTTCCTAGGTATCTACATTTTTTGTCTCAAAAGATTTGAATGTACAATCTACACAATTACTAATACATTTTTTATCAATTTCTCAATAGGTCCAACTGGCAGAGTATGTATCCAGGAATCTGCCACTGAAGAGACCTCCCCTTCAGCCCAGGATCAAGCCTTCAATGACGACAACACTCTCGGGAATATGGAGGATGATGAGGAGGTTGGCTCATCTAATAAGTATGGTCATATGGCTCCAGTGACACTAACCGCGCACACCGACACCTCCCACCCCAGCTGTAACACCTCAGCAAACCGAAGACTCCACTTCCTGTGTTCTTACCACTGTGACACCGATCGTGTGCCCCCCAGTCCTGGGTGATCTTGAGCCCACACCATCATTGGCTCCAGCTCACCCAGGAACCAATTAGATGGGGCGCACTGGGCCAAGGGCACAAAGTAGATGGGTTAGCGGTCATGAGAGGGTGTTCATTGGCCAGCATAGTGAGGCCAGTGGGGTCACCATCACCCAAACCACAATTGACCAAGTCTTTGGAACCTGCCATCAATACCAAGACATAATGGGCCAGATACTCATCGAGAGAGGAAGCAGTTGCAAAGGGAGCTCAATCATCAGGTGGTGGTCCACAACTCAAATATGGGCTCCCTGATTGGGATGCATACTCCCATATGTGCAGGGCATTCCCAGGACCATCCACCCCTTACTGTGATCCTACAACATCTGGGCCATCTACATCTGCCAGAGCCACAGGAAGGGAGGCCCTTTCACCCAAGGAACCACCAGCAGCCCCCCCAGCCCCTGCAACTGTGGATCCCCCCCCACAGGAGGGGAAGTCCACACATATTCCAATGGAGACAAGGATGGCAAGACCTCTGCCACCCCCAGCAAGTAACCCCAACACTAATTTCCTCCACTGTATGCCTAACATTCACTCTGTGGACTATTTCTGGACATATTTGCCTCTCTGGTGCTAGTAGTAATTTAGACATTGGACTTCAAACAATTCTGGCTCTCCAACTATAGTTTCATTCACCATGACTGACTTCTTCGCTTTTTGGTTTGCTATTGTTTTATTCACCCTCTTTAATGTTATCACCTTTTATACAATGAATGTACAAGTCAAAAACTCATAGGGGGATATTCTCAAGAACGTGCGATAAACATCCCCAAAATAGGTTAACGCAAGTTTTCATATCGCCGTCTATCGCGGGAAAATAACTCCGTGCTAACGTCGTATTTTCAACACGGCGGTAACATGCGATGGTCTCCTGATAACGTGTCAAATGTCCGCGATAACATTAACGGACGGCGATGAAAATCCAAACCCAAACGTGAAAAAAGTTGCAATGGGCCCAACCGCGATAAGACAATCAGCGAAAAGCAGCGCCAGGCCTGCAAATCACACACGTCAGGCGGGAAAAATCACTACAAAAGCAGAAAAATAAAAACACAAACAAAAACCAAACTACAGCGAAGCACAATGGAGGCAGCCGGAGCAGGTACAGAAGAAGGCCAGAACCCCACAAGCCCCCCGGAGGAGCAGCCTGGGACCTCGGGGACAGGGAAGGGCAAGGACAAGAAGAAGAGGAAGACGCAGTTCAGTCCGCAGGAAAACAGGATCCTGATCACGGAGGTGCTAGAACACCATCAACAACTGTTCGTCACCTCCACTGTGTCATTGGCAACAAAAAATGCAACATGGCAGTCCATCCTGGACAAGGTGAATGCAGTCGGAGTGCTGAGGAGGACAATGGAAGAGCTCAAGAGGCGCTGGAATGATGTGAAGCGTAAGACCAAGCAGAAACTCGCCAACAACTAGAACGCAGCAATGCAGACTGGAGGTGGGAGTCCAGCGCCACAGGAGGAGCTGGATGAGTTGGAGGAAATGGTGTCCACAGTCATCAGTGGGGAGACGGTGGCAGGAGTTGGGGGACCGGTCACTGCTCAACATGACCTGACACAACAGCAACAGGGTGAGTAACGACCAGGGACTGGGGGGACGGGGGGAGATGGGCACAATGGCACTAACCCTGGGCGAAGTGCTACGCTACGCTCGCGTAGTTTACGAAGTTTGCGCTACTTCGCTGCAACGCGAATTGCACGTAGCACATTGCAAACACGCGTAGCGTAGAGTAGCGTAGTGCCGCGGTCATTTTCTTGCTCGCGGTCCTCAACGTCAAGTTGGCGACCGCGAGCAAGCAAAATGACATCCCGGCGAGACTTTTCTCGTTCGCGATCAGCAACATCAAGTTGCCGATCGCGAGCGTGGAAAATAAACCTCCCGGCGAGATTCTCATCGCGGGGAGGTCAGGTTTCTCATTGCGAGTGGTCGCGTATGCTCGCGACCGCTCGCGATGAGAAACTACCAGTCCGCGTTGGAAAGCTGCCGCTCGAGTAAAAATCTACTCGGCGGCAGTAAAGACAGCTCGCACTGTGCAAGTTGCCGTTTTCAATGATTGCACAGTGCGGACAAGCATCCGGCACTGTGCAATCATTGCGAACAGTGCGCTACGCAGTTCGCGTAGTGCTACGCGAAGCTTGCGTAGTGCGAACTGCACTTTGCGTAGCTTCGCGAAGCATTACTTCGCGAACTACGCCCAGCCTTAAATGGCACACATGCACAATTAAGTACAGCACAGTGCACACCCACAATGACTCTGGATCATGTCCCTGATCCCCTTGGCACACTGCAGCACACCTAGAAACAGCAAGTAGGCCCCCATCGACGATGTGCCCAGAGGGGGCCCTTCCCACACATCACCAATCTCACAACCAACCCATACACATGTGCCAAACCCAGCAAAGCGGCATGTCTGTGAGCCACACTGACAATGCAAGTGACACTACATGACGATTAGCATGGCTGCAGTCTGATCATCATGACATGGTGCACGCCACCACACTGAGGTGGCTGAGTGTGGACCACATCCGTAAAGGAGCAGGTCACACTCTGACACATCCACCTGCACAAACAACCCCTGACGTCAACAACACATCTGCGGACAAACCATGCCCCAGAGTCCCAACTCCCACCAAGACCCAATTCACCCAAGTCTGCAACATCTCAGTACTGTATGGGCACAGAAGTCAAAGGCACACCGCCTGAAAGGGACAAGGGGCAGCAAAATCAGAGCTGCAGGGGCGACTCTCCCAAAATGCAGCACACACACATGACATTCAGAGCACATCAGCATTGACAACAATGTGGTCAAAACTGCAACACGTTTACAACAGGACAGAGGACACAACAGGTGCCGCTTGTGTGTAGAAACTGGCCAAGCACATTTGGCATAGCAGGGAAATGTGAGATGTCAATGTACAAGTACAAACACATATCCGTGATGTTGACGAAATGTCCACTGTCCCGCATCAAATAGGCAGCTCCTCCTAAACACTCACAATGTACATTGTCATGCAGTCTGCATGTGAACTTGTACAATGCGTCAACATACATGTGAACACAATGTAACACTGCATCTCCCCTTCACATTGCAGGGGAGCATCAACACCTCCTGCAGAGCAGCCCCAACAACTCTTCACTGATGACGATGAGGACATCCCCAACATCGACACCGAAGCCCTCCAAATCCTCATTGACAGCTTCGGCACCCCACCTCCAGGAGCAGGTCAGCCCAGCTGCATCGAGGAGACCCCACTCCCTGCACAAACCACACAGCAGGAAGCACCTACCACCCCGGCTGTCTCCCAGGACCCCCACCAACAACACATGGCCTTCCAACGCCGTGTGGTAGAGGTCCAGGAGAAGATGGCTGATCAGGTGTGGGTGGGGGTCGACCTCATGGCAGCCAAACTTGATGCCATACATGGGTGTCTGATTCCCATCAGGGACAACTTACAGTCCCTAACGGACACCCACAGTCCACTCCATGCTCTCCAATGATCCATGGCTGACATCGCTGGAGTCATGATACTGAGACAAGAACAACTGTCCAGTCAGAGTGGCTCCAGCGATGTCAGCCGGGAGTTGGGACAGATGCGGGGGCTCATGGAAAACATGGAGCGGATGACGGCGGAAAGAATGGCTGCCACGCCTGCACACCAGCGAGATGTGGCTGGGACCTACCATGCCCTATAGCACATCATCATGGCATTGCTGCCTCAAGGCCTTGCGCAGATGAATGCTGCTGCTGCTTCTACATCCACATCTCCGCCCCCTGATGTGTCAGTGCCTCACAGTGCGGCAGGCAATCCACCTCCGGCCCCTGTGATGTCAGTGGCACACAGTGCGGTAGGCAATCCACCTCCGGCCCCCGATGTGTCAGTGGCCCACAGTGCGGCTGACATTCCACCACCACCCACGTGTGAGGCACATGTGACATCAGAGGACGAAGATGCGGGTGAATCAACCTTACTGGTAAGGAGGAGGCAGTAGCATTCATCTCCGCCATATGGCCTGTTTCTGCTTGGTTCTGCCCTTTGCATCATCACCTTCCTCTGGCTGGCCCTCCACGGGCCAATAATGTGAAGTGGGGTTTGCATGGCCCTGTACTGCTCCAGCTGCAACACTCCACTGGATGTGAATTAAACATTCAGAATCGCACAGATGTTTCATGTCTTTGATCATTCAAGTATGAGAGTATGGATGAATGTAGGGTCAGTGATTCCCCCTTACGTCCATGTTGCTCATGTCGTGGGACTTGAGTCACAGGATGCAACATTGCCGATTGCGGTCCGGGTGGCGTAGACACTACAACAGAGACACAAGCATCAGTGACTTCCTTGTCCAGCCCAGGACTGAAGCACGCCCAGAGCCCCAGGCTCATTGTTCCCACCCCTACGCTGGCCTGCCATATGCCAGGCCAGTCCACTCCGCTTACGCTCAGAGGGGGGACGACAAAGCTACATGTCCCAGGTCTTCCCTGTAGTGATCTGCTGATCACTGGTCTAGTTGTCAGCATGCCACAGCCACTCCCTGAGGGCTAGTTAACACCCACACCACACCCATCCAGCACAGGCGTCACAGGACATGTGACCCTGACAATAAAAGGGGCCTAGCAGATCACATTCCCCATTGCCGGAGATGACATGATGGGGTCCGCACCACGAGACCCAATCATAAAGGGTCCATGACTTGTGGCGCACTGGGTTAGTGGCAGCCGATGCACTGCGGCCGGCACAGGCCTACCGCCACGTGACGATGACTTGCGGTGCACTGAGTTGGTGGCACCCGATGCACTGCGGCTGGCACGGGCCTACCACCACGTGGCGATGACTTGTGGTGCATTGAGTTGGTGGCACCCGATGCACTGCGGCCACGTGACGATGACTTGCGGTGCACAGGGTTAGTGGCACCTGCTGCACTGCGGCTGGCAGGGGCCTACCGCCACGTGACGATTACTTGCGTTGCACAGGGTTAGTGGCACCTGAAGAGCTGAGCGGGTGTGCAGCCTGTGATGATGCGTTGGCCTCGATGCGGCGTCCAGCGAATCAAGACTCAAATTGAACAGTGTGCCCTGCTGGACCGCAGTGTACACGCAGGCAGCAGTCAGCACACACATGACTCCACGGTGCAGTGCCACAGGGTGCGCTGGAGGCCTGTGGCATGGAAACAAGTGACCGGCTGAGGAGGTTGCACCGGCACGTGGAGGGCCCTCTTGGAGACACGCCGGTGGCGGCAGGTGAGCATTGAGGCCTGGGTGCTCTGGGGCGGCCAGTCATCACTGGGCGGCGGACCGGTCTGGGGACCAGGGCTGGGGTGCAGCAGGCGCACAGGATCGCGCAGGCACCACCGGTCATGGCAGCGGACTCGTGGCTGGGTGGGGGGCGATGCCCTTGCTGACATGACCCTGCATGCGATGATCATGATGTGCGCTGGTTGGTTTGGGACATAGCCACCTCGTCTCCAGTGTGAATGTGCCCGTTGAAGCTGGTCGGCCACGTGTGTGTAGGCCTATGGACAGGGTGTGGTGGAGACTGAGACACACGCAGTAGTCACTTTGGTGGTGGATTTGTGACGTGTGCATTCCCACAGTTGTGAGTTGGGGGATTGTGGAGTTGAGGTGTTTGGTGTGTGCAGTTGGTACTTGCCGATGGGCAGTGCATTTCCCTGGGGGCCATCCTCAAAGCGCTGGTTGGTGGCGGACTTGCGGACATGTGGGAATCATGCACACTGCCTGGGGAGTTTGCGACAACATTAGTGGACAGGCCACGGTGGTCCACTTTTGTATGCACAGTGATGGCATGCGTGTGGTTGCTGTTGCGGTGATTGTGTGCAGTGTCGGCAGGGGGCACAAGTCATACACATGTGCTGTGAATTGCCCCCTACACTTGCATGACGACAGCTATGGCGTAGTTCCTTTGCGTGGTCTCAAGATGTTCCTGCGCAGTGTGGGGGGAGTGAGGGGCAGGGGTATCGAGTTGACACAGACTGTGATGCTTTCAGGTATGATGAGTCCTGCATGATGTGACCGTAATAGCAGTTTGTGTGGTCGTTACCTTCCTCTTCATTCCTACGATGGTTACGGCCACACAAACTTCTGATACGGTCTTCTCATGCATGGTTTGTCATGCCTGTGAGCATTCCGATTTGTCCAAGTGCAGTACACTGTACCAGATTAGGCATGTGACTATACGGAAGTTTGACCATTGTCACCATTTCTCCCACAGGTTTCTGAAGACACGTTGCCCTGTTGAAGTTCCCCGTTGGGAATGGAACGCGTTGGCTGAGCTTTTCATTTTGTTTGTTTGTGTATTTGTAATAAAGTTCTGTTTTTGCACTACTGTTGACTACTGGACTTCATGACCTGGCGCACCCACATTTCGGTTATTGCGATCTTGGGTCGGGGGCACGGAGGCGTCTAGCACGGCTGGCGTTGGGGTTGGTTGCGCAGGTACACTACGAATTGGAACTATCGTGTGGTGCAGATACAGGGGCCCGCCGTTGCTTTTGTGGACATACATCCATGACATATGCAAGGGAGTTTGATGGAGCTGGCTGTGAGACTCCGGCAGTTGTTGGTTGGAAGGTACCAGGGGCCAACAGGATGCGGTGGATGGTTGTCCTTTTGAGCCTGTGTTGGCCAATGGCTTCCTCTGGCGTTGAGTCTCTGGGGCTTCTGCGTTTTAGGGTCGTCCGCTGTCCTGCACTGCCTAGGTGGTAATCCGGAGGGGGTGGCCCAGGGGGGAGGCCCTGGGAGTGGTGGCGGTGGGTGTTGTGGCCCTCTTGGTTCTCCGAGCTGCATGATCATTGGCTCTATGGCATCTGTTGGTCTTCAGATGTGGCTCTGGGCTGGGCTCCCTTTCATACTGCAGGTAGTCGTCCTGCTTAACATCTGCAAAAGGCAGGTGTTAAATCCCTGCTGCTAACGCGCCTTATCGCCTGTTCTTGGTTCGCATCGCAGATCTGGCTGGTCGTTGAGAATATCGCGAAGTGGTGTTTTCGTGTGTTTTTGCATGGGAACGCCTACTCTGAATATCATTAGCGTTAGTTGTCGCACTCATCCGTGGCAATGTTTTTTGCGGCAGCTATCGCTGGTGAGCTGGCGATATCAGCAGTTTGTACCAGCTTGAGAATAGGGCGATAAATCTATCGCCACGTTTGCGGCACTAAAGTGCCGATAAATTGGCGATAAGTCCTTGAGAATATACCCCATAGACTGGAGTTGTAGATCTCAACTCTATCAATGCATTTGTTTTCACCCATCATAGCTTGACAATGACAAAAATTGATAGATTGTATAAGCATAGATGATTTGCAATTAGGTAATGTTTATCTCAATATCCCAAACATAACTCCCAAAAATGTCAGGCCATTCAATCATCTACTGCTATGTTTATTCCATTCGACCAATAATTGTCTGTCAACATTTGCATTAACATAACAATCCATACATTACACTAATATAACCATTTCCAATTGAAGATCTTGCCAACAAGGAAGAAGGGGATATGTTCAAAACAATGAGAGCATAGGCAAATTATCATTGACTCATGTTATCAGCTGGAGCCAGATCTTCTGGCTCATATAAGGAATCCCACATCAATAACACCAACAGTCAAAACCTGGGCAGCACTACATTTTGTAGACATTGCATCATTCCAAACCACTGTTCAAAATCTGGTCGAATGTCCCTACCAAGTTTCAGTGGTGTGCCACAAGAAGTGTCACACAATGATGTGACACAACAACTGCTACATATACTTTACACACAATAAAGATTTGACCAATGTGAAGGGTGAGCATTGTGATTTGGCTCCACGACCAAATGTTTTGAGCAAATGATGGCACACACGTTGCTTTAGTGCCAATACACGACAGAGAACAAGTTTAATGTAATCTTCAAATTTCCCATTCAATCACAGTGCAAGGTGTCTTGGCACATGATTTGTACACCCAAAGTCTGTGCCTGTCTTCCCCAGGATTAACCCAGTCTCCCTCTAAACAGCATCAAATACCAGCCAATGTCATAATTCTGAAATGTCGAAAAGATGATGGCATGGTCAAAGAACCTAAAACAGATCAAAAGAAAAGATGATTATCAATCACACTGAACATGATGGCCACATTACAAAGTCAACCTTTAAAGAACACAGATTCACAAAACAATCTGAGATGAACAATGCAACTGAACACAGTAGTGAATGTGTCCAAACTTTTCTCAACAAACAACTTTGGCCTGATTTTCCCAGAACATGCCCTTCCCAACAAAGTACCACCACATACTTCTCTCATCACCACATCAATAGTTGGAGTAACAGTGAAGACATGACATGTAAAGATATACTTACACTCATGAGAAGAAGTTGTCAATGACATCTTGACATAAGTCTATTCCTTCCTCTTCACCACTATAATCTTCATTTGGTATATGAGGATCCATATA
Organism: Calotriton arnoldi; assembly: GCA_963921515.1. Classification (NCBI taxonomy): domain Eukaryota; kingdom Metazoa; phylum Chordata; class Amphibia; order Caudata; family Salamandridae; genus Calotriton; species Calotriton arnoldi. Next base: position 91,461 of record CAWUFW010015612.1, on the reverse strand, counting down.
ATCTGCGATGTATGGTATGTTCCGTCACAGGACAATGTTGTGGCGCATACAGCAGGCCACGGTGATTTGGCACATCTTATCGGTGAGTAGAAGAGGGCTCCACCAGTTTTGTCCGGCAGCGAAATATGCCCTTTAGGAGCCCGAAGGCCCACTCCACTGGCTGCTATGTTCTTCCATAGGCCTCATTGAAGCGGGCTTCCCCAGGCTTTGTTGGCTACCTCAGTGGTGCCAACAGACATGGACGGTTGGGATAAGCTGAGTCTCCTAGATGGAAGACAAAAAAGGGTCAAAATAATGTGACACAATTCCATATCATGCAAATAGAAATACCCCAAACAATATAATGAAAGATTGTACTGACCAACAAGCCAGGCCATCTCAGGTCCAAAATCTGAAATTTGCAGGGGTATGGGCATGTTCCATGGTATAAAGGATTTATGGGCAGGGCTGGGGAAACACGCACAGATGCTTGTGATGTACAAATCCTGTAAGCAGACCACTTCCACGTTGATTGAATGGAAGTGTTTTAGATTCCGGTAGGCCTCTTCTATGGTGTATGGTGGCACTAAGGCAATATGTGTGCCATCAATTGCTTCAGCCACATGTGGTAGGCGACCCAAACCATAAAAGTCACCTTTACATTGGCTAAATGGAAACTGGTTGAATCTGTTGATGTGTCTCTTCATTGAAGATGGAACTTCTTGTTGCACACCACTGAAAGTTCATTGTGACATACCACCAGATACTGCCACAGTGGTGCATTGGAGGGAGCCTGTGACCACAAAATGAAGTACTGCCATGGGTGTGACAATTGGTGTAATAGATGTGGAATTTCTGTTGTGAGGCTGAAGATCTGACTCCAGCTGATGACATAAATCCAGTATAGTTTGTCTGTTTAACCTGAACTTCTTGATTATATCCCTTTGTTCCATGATGACAAGGTCTGGAAATGGGGGGTACACCGGAGGATGTCATCTCCTCACTCTCCCAAGGTTCATATGTCTGGGTTGGAAAGAAATGAGAACATTTTTTACATCATCCACAGCAACATATTTGATGAGTAACACAAAAGTCATGTATTTTGGAAAAATGTATATGGTTTAATACATAATTTGAACCAACCTTTGCTTCTTGTCCTTTAACCAACACAAATGACATTTGTGGCCTTGACATGATTCTGAAAAATAAATGTGTAAATAATCCATTTCAAATGCATTTTTACAATTTTTCTTTATTTTTAATTTTCTTTCCTCCAAAAACACAGTCAATGAAGGTGTACACACTACCGCAATAATATCGCATTTTGGCACAGTAACACACTACACATAAATGTTTATTTAAAAAAAATAAGTGTCCATCAAAGTGTGATTATTTGAACAAACTAGCTTCCATTTGGAATGGTGGTGAAGTACTTAACAGTCACTAACACACTAGTCTAAACTCCAAAAATTACGGGTGCTTGACCTCACCGATAGGACATTTGGAATCAGACGGCTATTGCAGAAGTCAACCGTGCAGTGGGCGGTAAACTCCACGAAAGACACTGCCATAGGCTAACATTGGTGAATGTAATGGTAGAAGGCGAATGGCTGTGTCTGTCTCTGCCAAAGATCGTGTATGTCGCATACGTGTATGCGGCGGTTAGAAAAAAAGCTAACTTGCCTCCTAACACTGCTGCAATCAAGACCTTCTACACTTTTGCTGCTGTTTGTCACCTCTGGGAGCAACCATGCCAGGTCAAACAGGCAAGAGGGCATCTGTCTTCATGCCAGAGGAGCTGGACTTGCTGGCATAGGAGGTCCTTTCCCTGTATGGCCAGCTCTATGGCTCATGAGAGGACCAGGTACATGTCTGGAATGCGTATGTGAATCTGTCTATCTGGCTCTTTTCCATTTACACATGCTACAAAGAGTTCCAGAGTGAAGTGTAGTGAGTGATGTTAATTGTCACATAATGTGGCCCCTACATAGGAAAATGATGTTAGCGATTTGCAAGCATGTTTCAATGTCAAATAAACAACACCATCAATATGTGTTGTGTGCTTAAAGCCCTTGATTCTATTTGGTGTGGTGTATATGTAGAGATCTATGCATGTATTTTTTTTTAAATTTAATTGTACATAGTGCGAACTCAACCCGAAGCTATAACAGTTGTGTTACAGACGGACACATTCATTTTGTTAGGCATGGGGAGATTAAGTGATTTGCCCAGGATCACAGGATGTTGAGCGTCGCTGGCGAGACCCGGCTCCCCAGCTTCGAGGTCCACCGCCTTAGCCATTAAGCCCACCTTCTCCCCCATGTATATGATTTGATGTACTTGTAATAAGTTGTCAAATAACACCATGGGGAGTGGTAAACACATTATATACTCTTTACCAACTGGAGATATGTATGTACTGTGTGAAAAACAATTGAAGATGATGTTAGCTATGCATATAGTCCCACAAACCACTCAGTCTAGACCAGGCCTCTCTGAAACGTAGTTTGGGAGCTACCAGCAGCTCTCAGACTCCTTCAGAGTAGCACACAGCCTTGAGGTTTCTTATTGGATGGGCACAAGGTGAGCCCGGTAATGTAAAAGTTGAGGAAAGGCGGTGCCAATGGATTCAAGCTAGCCTGGCTGATATGGGGTGATACCCCAAAACCGGTCCTAGGGTGCTTGTTTCCGGTCCAGGGAGGACTTACCCTGGCAATTCAGGCTTGACTGTTTCCATGAAGAGCAAGGTCAAGACTGATTTGCATATAGCTGGGTCCAAACTGGGGTGGCATAGTGAGTAATAGAACAATGGATTGAACTGAGATCTCTTGACTGGGGGTGAGTGGTTGAAATGTTTCAGCACTCCACCCATCATCTTGTTGTGTTAGCTATGTGCAGTCTCACAAATACCTCAGCCTAGATCAGGGCTCTCCAAAATGTAGTTTTGGAGCTACCCATAGCTCCCAGACCCCTTCAGAGTAGCACACAGCCTTGAGGTCACTTACTAGATAGGCACAAGATGACCCTTGTAATGTGAAAGTTGAGGAAAGGTGGTGTTCATATGACATCATGATCATCAGGCTGCAATTAGCAAGGCCTGTCATTGATCAGTGCTCATTCAGAATCATGGGCCAGGCTGGAGCTGAGTCACAGGGTCATACGTTGAAGCACTGAGGCACAGATGTAAATTACATATATTATTTGCAGACCAAAATGTCAGCTGTGCTTAAAATATGGCCCTGAATGCTTTTAAATGGACGACAGTTGAAAGGGAAAGTTCCCTCACTTCTTGAGCTAACACTTCTTTTCAAATGACTTACATTTCAAACAATGCCATGTCCAAACTTCAGGCCCCTTATTCACAGCGGCCACTGTGCCATAATTGTTAATGTTTAGCCTTCATTTGTTCACAATCTTTTGCACTGATCAGAAGTAGGTCACATCACATATTATATAAGGGCCCCTGGGCTAGATAATTTCACAGGCCAGAATTTGTGTGTTTAAACCATGACATGGGATGAGGATGGGCAACAGGTCACGTCACGTTAATGTGTGTATGGGGATATTGGTTTAGGTCAGCGTGTGACAATGCACATGTTGTATGCTAACTTATGAGTTATGCTACTGATAGCTGTAGACAATTTTTGTGACAGCAATACAGACAAACAAAAAGTCACAATACCATTGTTTGTTCTTTCCTTTCATGTATCCATACAGGTCAACATCCATCAGAAGTGCAACATATGGAAGGCCATCGCCAGGAAGGTGCAGACTGTGGGAGTCTAAAGAGGGACAACTTCCATAGCCACAGGAGGTGGGAGCACCTAAGAGGCACGACCTTTAGGATCACAGAAGTCCAGTTCGGGAAGTCCTTCCAATGCATGAGGGGCGTGTGCCACACCCTGACCCCCCTAATGGCCCACATTCTTGGGGAGGACTATCCGGTGCTTGATGGGCAGTTGAGGGCCCAACAGCAGCAACAGTAAGTTCTTATCAGAGTTACACGTTACATGGCCCATTTTTGGTTACAGTCAGGATATTTGCCTTTACCATTCAGGGTGACCTATGTCCAACGCTTAATAAGAGTTCTTGAAGGTGTACATTTTTACAAGATGTATGATGGTGTGCTTTGTGTATTGTTTTTGATAATGATCCCACATGATTCCTGTCCACAGCCAATGGCTGCCTAAACTCCACATTTACATCATGTTATTTGATGTCATGTGGGACAGTTGTACCAAACAGACAAATAGTCTTTATTGTGTCAGGTGTGATGCTCCTTCACTGATGTGGATGATGTCATGGTAGCACTATTACAGATGACATAGCATACTAGACACTGACTAGTGACTGCAGGAAAGATGGCTACATATTAGTATCAAGACATATCCAAATTGTGTTCAGCATCAGAAATACTGTTTCATACATGTTAAACAATGACAGATTTGCATGATGTCCTACTGCTTCACAAATGTATGTATAAGACAGTCTGCTTTTAACCAAATAATTAAGATAGCCATACAATCTGTGATGAAACACAGACAGGAATGTGTGCACAATGGTGACAGAGTAACACATACCCAAAGCCATTCCTCAATGTCCTTTTTCATGTCCAGATGAACAATCAATGACGGAGTTGAATGGGAAACTTGAAGGTATTTTGGAAGATGGATTGTTCAGTCAAATGAATGCATGAGTATCCCATCTGGAAAACTCAGATCCAGGACAAACTTATGACTCATTAGGAAAATGTTGAAATGCATAAAGGTGTAATATGTTTCATATTGTAATTCACATTTCAATCTTTGAAGTAAATATCATATATGAATCATTGCATGTAATGATTAGTATGATGTTCTACAACGTTTTAACTTCAGTGAAAGCTAGCATATTTAGTGAAGCCATTTCACAAAGATACAAAAACGCTCAAATAACAAGTGATATTTAGGAGTCAAATGTAAAGATGCTTTTGCTCTGTACTGAAGTGTGCTAGAAATTTTTCAAGGGCAATGTATTTACCTTTGCTGTAGAAGTAATTTGTCAATACCCACAATTACCAGTTTCAGACTTTCTTTACCAGCATAGGTATGTACATAGTATGTGATACATTGCTAAGCTACTTCATGACAGAATTCATATTTAGGGGCCGATTCCGATCTCGGCCGGTAGGGCTCCGAATCGGATTCGGCTTAACCGGATCCGATTCGGAGCCCTATTTCCCGACCGAATCGTCGCGCGTCCGGGCGAGCGAAGTACGATGCGTATTCGCCGACCGACTCGTCCGGGCATCCCGACCGCTCCGACCGACTCGTTCCCGGGTCTAACCGCACCGACCGACTCGCTCGGACTTCGACTCGCACCGCGCAATGGAGACGTTCCCCGGCCGGGTAAAGTACGATGCGCGCCGCGAGCAGTCCGACCGAGCTGCGCACTCCGGCTCGAAAGAGCTGTCGGAGCCGTACTTTGGGGGTCCGTGTCGGACCCCCCTGTACGCGTAGCCGCGCGAGTCGCACACAGGGGGACCCATGGGTCCCCCTACCTGTGCGTGTACGGCGCGAACCGCTTCGCCGCGTACACGCTGTAGGGCGCCCTTGTCCGCCTCGCACCCATTGAGTCAATGGGAGCCCGCGTACGCGTTGTACGACAGGCTCCCATTGACTTCAATGGGAGTCCGACCGACTCGAGTCCGATGGCATATGTGCGCATCGTACTCGTTCGGTCGGACTGCACGGGTCCGAGTCGGTCGGAAATCTCTCCGGGTCCGGCTCGGTCGGAGAGATTTCCGGCCCGAATCGGAATCGGCCCCATAATCTTTGGCACTGGACATATAGTTTAGTGACTAGAAGTAAGTGTTACCATCATGTAATGTCCAAACAAAGGCAACCTGCTTTCAGATTATGCTAACATTGGTACAACATTGCACTATATGTTGACAGACATTGATTCATATTTTACTTATTGAAAATAATAAGTATGCAGATTTTAGGGCCTAGTGAACACACAGTACAAAGGTTTTGTTGGTGTACATCCTTTTGATGACATCAATTCACTATTCTGAACAATTAAGGCAAGCATTTTGAGGTGTGAAACAGTTCAAGGAGAGACATAATAATGGATAAGAGACAACATCATACATGATATAGGAGCTATCGTGGGGAATGACATAACTGTGACCAAGTGTCCTCTGAAAATATTGCCTACATGCATGTGCTTATGCAAATGTAGAACCAAAGTTTGGAAGACTTGAAGCAGGTGAAATCTGAAAACTTGGTAATTGTTTTGTGGTCAAAGTTCATGATCTGTTCTGTTTACACAGATCCAATAACACTATTGTATATGTCATTCCAGCATCACCCAGGGCAGGCAAAGGAGAATTTGCCAATGTATGCAGGCAAGCAGCTGGCCACTGTGTTTCCAGTGTGGACACCACCGACAGCGAGGGATCCAGTGGCTCAGAGGCCACCAGAGACTCAACATCTACTTTGGAGGCCTCCTCCAGGGAGCACTCGCTAGTGGTGGCAGACCCTACTGCTCCAGTTCCACCTGCATTATTGCCTCCCACCCAGAGTCCCATCTTCTCCCTCCCTCTTGATCCTCCGAGTTGGCCTACCTAAGGCCACTAAAAGGCCAGGGATTTCCTTTGTTGCAGGCACCTACCCCCCTGCCCCTGTCTCCCCAGCTGCTCTGAATGAGGAGGCTATTGACCCCCTCCGGGACATCTCTGTAGGCAAGACTGCCCTGCTGAATGCCATTCAGTGGCTTAGCTGCCATATGCAACACATGGTAGCTTGCCTGGAAGGCATTCACAGTGGTATGTCTGTCCTACAGCGGTCATTTCAAGCTCTGGCCTCCTCATTCACTGCAGCCTCTCAGCCCCACCTTCTGCCCCATCTCCCACCACTTACCCATCCCAATTCCCTATTCCCAGCCCTGTCCAAAGCACACTCACATCTTTTCATGCACCCCCTCAAACAGACACAAGCAGCACACACACACACACAAACAGAAACACTGCAGATAAAAACTCAGGTGTGCATCGAAACATACAGACAGCACTTCCACAACCACACACACATGTACCACACCAACAAACAGCACACCCACAGATAGCACACATATCAGCCACACGTACACGTACACATGCACCACACCCACCACCAGCACGCTGACAGACAGCACACCCACCACCACACACACACATGCAACACACCCACCACTAGCACACTGACAGACAGCACACCCACCACTACACACACATGCACCACACCCTCCACATGCATCATAACCACACGCAACACCTCCACAGCACATGCCTACCTTAGAATACACCCCCCAAAACACAGACACTCACAATCAAACACACAATAGACACCTATAACACAAGACATACCCAAACATGCACAACATACACCAGACCCACAGGCACCTTCTCCCTCAACAGACACATGCCACTCCCTATACCTCTAAATCCCCACTCAACAATGTGTTGAGTCCTGCCCATAAAAAGTAATCACTAGTGCACACCATATCAAAATGTGCATGAACATAACAAAGTACACTCTAAAAGTATTTGTAGGATAACCTGCCATAATGTGTAAACACAATAACATTGAGTCGCAATTTATCCTCTCCAACATTGCCAGGTTTCCAAATTTAGCTAGGAAAAAGTAATACCAGGGCTAATGTGTTCAGAAACAAAGCAGATTTGAATTAGTATAAACAAACAACAGGGACAAAACATAACAAAAAGCAATGGACAGTCCATAGTTACATTGAGTGGCTTAGCACACTGCAGTGCCACAAAACTTGCCCTGACTGACACTTCTAGGCTAACCTCCTCACATAGGGGCATCCATTGAGCAGGGCAGACACCTCTAAGATGTAATTTGGGATGGGGGTGTTTGGTTTTGGAAGGGGTGTCCTTGGTTTCGGAAGTGGTGGTTTTGGAAGAGGAAAGGGTGGACTTACGTTTAGGAGGGGTGGTCTGGAAAGTGGAAGGGGTGGATGGGTCGGTAAGATGGGTAGATTTGGAGGTGGAAGGATGGTCTTGGGTATGGGAGGGGAGGTAAGGTCTTTGGAAGTGGTGGTTGGAGGTTTGGGAGAGGTGATGGCAAGGGAAATGAGGGATCTTCAATAGGGTTCTTAGTAGTGGGAATGGTAAGGAGTGGGGTGTTGGAAGTAGAGGGAGTGACTGTGTGTGATGTGCTTGGGTCAGTTGCAGTTGCAACTGCATGTGTGTCAGGTGTACGTGCCGCAAGTAGGGGTGTGTCTTGTTTTTGAGCAATCTGGTGGGTGCTTGATTGTGTGCGTCTGTATTTCTTAGTTGTGTAGAATGTGACTGATGTATCTGTGTATGTTGCGGCAGTGGAAGTGCTGGGTGTTGTGTTGTGGATACTGATGTGGTGGTGACAGTGTGTGTGGTTGTGTGTGGTGTGTTAATGGAAGTCATGTGGTGTCTGCATGCATGTGTGCTGGCATCTGTCTTGTGTGGTGATGTGATGGGAGAGTGGTGTGCATATGTGGCTGTGGTGTTGTCAGTGGTGGTTGTGTGTGTGATGGTGGTGGGGTTGCCTGTGGTTGTGGTGGGTGCAGTGTCTGTCTGTTTTGAAGTGTGCCTTCTTTTTTGTGAGGTTTTTGCTTATGAGTGGATGTGCTGCTTGGGTCTGTATGAGTGGGTTTGTGCAAATCTTTGTGAGTGCTTTGCATCAATTTGGGAATAGGATATTGGTATGGGTAAGGGGTAGGGGAGGGACACAAGGGTTGGGGGGATGGGAGGATGCACCGAGGGAGAAATCCAGACCTGAAAAGATCTCTGTAGGCCAGACATTGCACTGTGAATGCCTTCCAGTCGGGCCACCATCTGCTGCAGGTGGCTGCCTTGTCCCAGGATAACAAAAAAACAAGGAACCCTGGAAGTCAGCGGGGACCAAGGGTGGAGTTGTGTTTTACAGAACAAGGGTCCCACACAAAAAGAATGTAAACTTAAAATGTCACAATTTCATGATAAAAATTGGAATAAACAAATGTTTAAATTACAAGATAGGTATTTAATGCTAGTGTCAATGAAACAAGACAGTATTAACACGTGGGCAACCGTGACAAGGCAGAGGGAAATCGGCCGATTTCCTTACCCCAGGCAAGTGACTTAAAATTGTGACTTTTCAGTATACGTGAATATAAATAAACACAAGTCACAGTTGAGGTTACATCTCATACTCCACAAACAGTATAAATAGTGGTATAGAGTTAGGGATGTATGTGTCGACGACGTTTCAATCCCGCAGAGAATATCGGGATCTCATCAGGACTAATAGATAGAGCAGGTGCCTGAGAAGTTGCCTGGAGAAGTAAGAGGGAGGGAGGAGGAAAGAGGGGAAGGAGCAAACAATTAAAAACATGAAAGGGGAGATGGGAAAAAGGGAGGAAGAGAAGAAGCAAAAAAATTAAGAAAAATACAGAAGGGAATAGGGAGGAGAAAGGGATAATAAGGAAAAATATAACATTCAAAAAATTAGTAAGAAGGAATAGCAGTGGAGTAGATACATGGAAGTATGAAAGTGGAGGAAAGATGGAGGTGGAGATGTGCGGGGTGAGGTAATGTACATATTACCAGAATAAGGGAATGAGTGAAGAAGAAGGAAAAGGCCACAAGATCAGGGGCTGTGTAACAGGGATGAAGAGTGTGAAGGGGAGAAAGTGAAGGAGGGATAAGAGCAAGAGGGACTAACCAGGAGTGCGGCAAGTCTGGGAGCCGCGATGAGGAAGGCCAGAACGAGGTGCTGGCATGGAAGTCCGCCGGAAGCAGATAGGAGACGTAGGGAATAAGCGAGATCTAAATTAAAATAATGGAAGAGTGAGGCAGGACATGTGCGAGCCGTATGTGGAAACCCAGAGAAGAACCAAGGGTGAGAGAAGGAGAGGGCTTACCGTCGGGTGCACGGGTATCCAAACTTGGAACCGGGGGAGCCACCTCCCGGCCGGGAGGCTATAGTAAACGATCGGCGTGCAGGTTGGCAGGCCAAGGATGGATATTTAGTCAATGCGACCCTAGAAACGGGGGTCGGAGCCGTGCGCCTGCCCGATGGCTGTGGAACAGTATTGAATCCTAAAGTTAGGACTACTAACTTCTGTGAATACCGAAATTAGTAAGTTCATTCTGTGAATACCAAAATCAGTAAGTGTATTCTGTGAATACCAAAAAGTACTAACTTTACGTTTTTGACGTAAGTTAGTTCTGTGAATCAGGCCCGTACAGTGCAAGAAATAGTCATGGAACAGTGAAAGCAGACCTGTGGAAGTAAGGGTTCTGTCATTAGGAAATCACACACCTGAGAAATATAGGTCAATGAACAGAAGTATCAGGTCAAGGGATAACAGCAATCACCATTTCAAATGTAGTCCATGTGGTACCAATCTGAGGGAGTATTGTTTGTGACAACTCAATTTCTGAGCATCCAAAGACCTACAGGTCAACGCAGGTCTAACTCTGTGCATCAGTTGTATTGCCACAGAGACTCAATGCCAGCCTGGCACATAATTCTGACTGTGCACAGCTTATTGTCAGGCCTTGCTCTCTGCAGTCTGAGAATACTGATGTCACATGACCAGCACATTTACAACATTTCTAAATGAAAAAGGTCAGCTTGGGGCCATCCAATAAGTGACCTCAAGGCTGTGTGGCATTCTGAAGGGGTCTGTGAGCTATTGCTAGCTCCCAGATAACTGTTTGGAGAGCCCTGACTATGGACGAGTAATATGTGGGACTGTACACATAGCTAACAGCATCCTCATCTGCTCCAGACAGAGTACATACACAACTCATGCCATGAAGGATATACAATTGTCTTCACATTTAGCATTATCAGAGTTGTATCAAAATCACAGGTACCATGAAATTCATGTATACATAAATTGCTACCTTTACACCAAGTACAATCTAGGGCTTTACACACACTACACATCCCAATGGTGATGTTACAATCACAATGTATAATGCTGAACAATCCCTAACATAAGTGTCCTATGCAGGGACCAACAAATGATACAACAGACCTAGCTCTAGAACTCAAGGCCACATTGTAGCCTGTGGAAATGACAAAGAGGGAGTTGCACAGAGTAATATATGTATGTCGGATAGTTACCTGTTCCTCTGGTGAGCCATAGAGCAGGCCATACAGGGAAGAGACCTCTTCAGCCAGCAGCTCCATCTCACTTTGCAGAGAAGGCAAAGGCCCTCTCACCTGCTTGGCCTGGTATGATTGCTCCCAGAGGTGGCAAAGAGCAGCTAAAGTGGAGGAGGTTTTGGTAACAGAAGTATCAGGAGGCAAGTGAGGTATTTTTCAAACCGCAGAGTGCATGTACGCGACATACACAGTCATCAGTGGAGATGGACACAGCCTTTGGCCCTCTACCATCACAATCACCAATGTTAGCCTATGGCTGTGTTTGTTGTGCGTTAAAACACCCACCCCCGGCGGTGGCAGGTTCAGAATGTCCAATATGTGAGGTCAGAGATCCACCATTTTAGCAGTTGGAAGTACAGTATTGGTGACTGTTGAGTTTGTCACCATCACTCCAAATGAAGAGTTACATGTCTAAATATGGACTACTTCATTGCTATGCAATTTCCATGACGCAAATCATCTATGTAGTGCGTTACTGTGCATAAACGCTATATTTCCGCGGTGCACTGTACACCGCCTTGATGGTATTTTGGTGGAAAATATCCCAAAAGATATATTTAGGTGCTCATAATACATTTGTGGGTGTAACATTTGCACATTTATGTTACAGACACATGTGAAAGCAACAATGGGGATTATTGGTGGATGTTGGACAGTAGCCAATTCTTATGTGAATAACGTGTAATGCTTTCTGAACCAGTTATGTTTTGTCACTTGACTTTTGGCTTACTCTTCATATATGTTACTGTGGACACTGTGACCAATGTTCAAAATAGTTTTCACTCCACACATAGGTACTCTGGGAGAAGGAGGCTGACAACAGCTTCCAGTTTACCCCCCATTTCTAGACCTTAAGACCATGGAAGAAAGGGATATCATCAAGAAGTTGCATTTGAATAGGCAAACCATACTGGATTTATTTCATCGTTTGGAGCCTGATCTCTTTCCTCAAAACACTATTACCACATGTATTCCACCAATAGTAAAACTTATGCAGTATTGCATTTTCTTGCCACAGGTTCCTTGAAATACACTATTACTATATCTTGTGGTATGTCACAACTAATGTTCAGTGGTGTACATCTACAAGACAGCTATATACAGTTCTCCAGGCCTGAGGATTTAGCCAATGTGAAGGTTGAGTTCTATGGATTTGGTTTCCTTCCACATGTGGCTGGAGCCATTGATGGTACCCATATTACCTTAGTGCCACTGCAAGCCAGGGAACAAGTTTACTGTAACAGGAAGCACTTCAATTCTATCAACATGCAAGTTGTCCACTTACCGGATTTCTATATCTCAAAGGTATGTGCCCGGTACCCAGGATCAGCCCATGGTTCCTCGTACTGCGGAACAGCACCATACCATAGCTGATGTCACAACTACTACTGGAGAGGGCCTGGTTTATTGGTAAGTATAATCTGTCCTAAATGTGTGTGGGTAATATCAGGTAGTAGAATCAAAAAGTGTGTAACTTATTGTTGCACTTATGTCTGTCTTCCATTTAGGAGACTCAGCATATTCCAACCATCCATGGTTTTTGGAACTGCTGAGGAATCCAACAACGCCAGGGGAAGTCCACTTCAATGAAGCCAATGGAAGGACACAGCAGCCAGTGAAGCGGGCTTTTAGACTCCTGAAGGCCAGATTTAGATGTCTGGACGAGACTGGAGAGCCCTCTTCTACTCACACGGCAAGGTGTATCAAATCACATGCTCCGCAACATTGCCCTGCGATGGAACATTCCTTATATTGCAGAGAGCATGAAGTGCCACCAGGTGAGGATCCTGAAATGCCAAATCATGATGATAAAGCTGAAGAGGAAGGAACTGACTTGCTTCAAGACCTCATCAAAAACCTCAGGCCTGATTCACAAAAGTAATCTGAGACAAAATCCTAACTTTACGACTTTCGATATTCACAAAAGGCATTTCGGAGTAGTAAAGTTAGGAGTTTGTCTTAAGTTTTGGTCTTAAGACAAAATCCCAACTTAAGTTAAACTTAAGTTATGATTTTGTCTTAAGTTTGTCTTACGTTTTGGTCTTGAGACAAAATCCTAACTTAAGTTTAACTTAAGTTTAACTTAAGTTAGGATTTTGTCTTAAGACCAAAACCTAAGACAAACTTAAGACAACATCCTAACTTAAGTTTAACTTAAGTTTAACTTAAGTTAGGATTTTGTCTTAAGACCAAAACTTAAGACAAACTTAAGACAAAATCCTAACTTCACTACTCCGAAATGCCTTTTGTGAATACCGAAAGTCGTAAAGTTAGGATTTTGTCTCAGATTACTTTTGTGAATCTGGCCCCTCATGAGTGTAAGTATTTTGTGGAATGTCATGACTTTGACTATTACAGCAACTCTTGTGGTAATTATGAGAGGAGTATGTTAGGGTAAAATAATAAAAGAAATCAAGAGGAGTGTGAAAGACAGTATTATATCAAGGGATCTCTCCTAAACAATTGTGTGAGGCCTCAACAGTTATATCCGGTTAGTAGCTTGTTGTCTCACTGGAGGAGATGTCTCTCACAGCAGAGACAAATTGGGATCCATGATCAAGAATCTGTGTTCTAACATTACCTCCTACCCCCAGAAAGACGACACATTTATTAAAAGTAGGGGTAGTGGTAAAGTTAAAAGAAAGAACAATGTGTATAAGGAGATATTTAGCATTCCACACATCTACGTGTAATTAATTTAGATCAACATGTTTCAGCCTTCGTGCACCTGCTAGGTTCAGTGGCTTTCGTCAGGACCTTGGATTTTTTCTACAGATCCCTTTGTAAAACCATCCAGGACATTTTCCCCTGGTTATTTCTGTGTTCTCGATATGGAGAACTCAAAGAATGCCAATGTCTCTCCTTTTAATCTTACACCTACTTTTAATAAATGTATATTCTTTCTAGGGGTAGGAAGTAATTTTAGACCACGTCACAGTTCCAATTTGTCTTCACTGTGAGAGACATCTCCTCCTGGTGGATGATAGACCCGATGATGATGCTAAAGGTTATTAGTACACCAGTGAATCAACATACCACTGACTGAACATAACTGTTGAGGGTCTCACACAATTTTTAAAGAGAGATCCCTTGATATGATACTATATTTCCCAGGAAGAGGTAGATGGTGCTGGAAAAGACCTGCACCCCAATTTGGCAGCCCATGTTGGTGTTATGGGACTGCATCTCATGGTATATGTCCCTCTGCAGCTGCTTCATCTCCTGGATTTCAGTGAGTATCTGGCCCATCACGCCTTAGGACTCCTGATAGGCTCCCAAGACTATGTTGATGATTGCCTGGGTATGAGTGGCCTTGCTCTGCTGGCACAGAGTTACCCTTCCACGTCCCCTAACCCCACAAGCCTGTGCCCTTAACTCATTGTGCCCTCAATAACTGGGTCCTGGCTTCTCTCTAGCAGGGTGGTGATTGTCACATCAGGATCCAAGACTGGGGGGTACACAATGGCTGATACTGTTCTAGGTACACAGGTTGTGGGGACTGAGGTTGGCTGAGGTGTTGCAGATGGGGTGGGAGGTGTTTTTGTGAGCCCAGTGAGATTCACTATTGCCATCTGCCCAGGCTGACCAGATAGACCAGCACTATCATCCACTCCCAGATCTCTAGGAGTGTTGTCATCGTAATGTGGGTATTCAACCATTCCAAAGCCTAGCTGTGTTCAAAAACCGGCGATCACACAACTTGGTTGTATATTTAGCATTAGCCATCATGTGAGCAGTGCAGAGTCAGTGGGTGACCTGCCACTTCTAATCAGCTGAGTTACCTTCATGCCTTAAAAATATTAGACCTACACACTTGGTTTGGTGTCCCTCATGCCATCAATAGTTTCAGTTGAGGAGACCAGGACAACATACAGCTAAGTAATCAGAAATGTCTCGGAGTAGAGCATTGTATGTAGATTGCTCAGGCAATGAGAACTGAACATCAGTTGTAACATATCAGACAAGTGACATTGGGCAAAATCACAATTTCATCTTGTTTTGAGTCACTGAAACAGGGCCTCACGGTAGTTCTAGTAATTTTAATCTCTACTTGCCAAATCTTGAAAAATGGTTAACTCCATGTGACATGAACATCAGTTGTAATATGTCAAACAAGGAAGAATAGGCAAAATCACAATGTCATCTTGTTTTGAGTTACAGAAGCAGGGTCTTATGGTAATTGTAGTCATTTCAATCTTTACTTGCCAACACTTGCAAAATGGTTAGTGTAACATACCTGCTGCCAAAATGCAGTTGGGATGGACCATACATTTACATATTAACACATATCATGGGTCCTGGAATGATTTTTTACAGTAATACACTTACATACACCCTTCAAACATGTGGCATGTAATGGAGATTGATACATATGATGTTATATGCAATAATAAACATTAACACAGACAAACCAGCATCTCTTATACTTTGAGGATTTCATGTTTGGAAACTAGGTACACAACACAATGGCAAAAGCTGAGTTGAGAGAAAACAGGATATAGAGGTATTGCGACAGTAAGGTGTAACTTACCAGACTCTACTCCCTCAGGTAATCCTGTCAAGCCTTTAGAATGTAGGATGGCCAAGACCTTCTCCTCCCAGGAAAACATATGTTCTGTGGCTTTGGGAGGCCCACCGCCAGTTTTCTGGGCCTCCAGGTGCTGCTTGGAGGCCAGGGAACGCACTTTCCCCCTCAGGTCATTCCACTTCTTCCTAATTTCCTCCTGTGTGCTCAGGGTGGTACCTACAGCATTCACTCTGTTTACCATTCTGGACCACATTTCCCTTTTATTACTGAGAGCAGTATGTTGGACTTAGGCTCCAAACAATTGTGGCTCTACTCTTATGATTTCATCCACCATGACTGTCAACTCTGCCTCTGAAAAGCATGGATTTTTTTGGCATAACATATCTCCAAATTAAAGTAAGTGACAGGTAAAAAAAACATACACCAAGGGATGTAAGAAAAATGTACAATAAAAGTGTGTGGAGAGTGGTAAAAGGAATGGGGGAAAAGGGCTGCCTTATCTCATCAAAAGTTGGGCTCTGACTTGCTGTGTTGCAGTGGGTGGCAAAAGATCATGGTCTGAAATGTGGTGTGTTTTAGAGTGTGATTTGCAGGTGTATCGACTTGGCCAATGGTCACCAGGTGTGTTGTATTAGTATCCATCCAATTGCCACTCTTATGGTGCTTTGATGAGAGTGCACTGAGACAGACTACTGCAGTCGGTGCCTGCCACAAGGGGACCTCCAGTACAACTGTGTTTTCATAATAGGCTCGGCGGGAATTCGCCACTCTGAAGGCAACGGAGTACGCATTACCAACATTGCAGTCCACCACGTTGCAGGTGGGACACACACCATCAACACGGTCGACAGTTCAGGCTGCATGCATCGCAATCGGTGGGCGGAAGACCGCTGACTCCACAGTCTTTTTTGGACTGCGGCGTTGTGGAGTTTAATCTAATGTCCAACACCTTCCCTGAAATGGTTTAGATTGGAGTGGGAATGGTAAATGTCTCCCCTTTAGTGTGTAGCACCTTCAACAAATTGGTTTAAATTGGTGTGGGAATAGTAAATATTGCCTGTTTAGTGTCCAACACCTTCCATAACATGGTTTAGATTGGAGAAGTTATAATAAATGTTGGCCCTTTGGTGTCCAACACCTTCCCCAAAATTGTTTAGATTGGAGTGGTAATAGTAAATGCTGTCCCTTTAGTGTCCAACACTTTCCCCAAAATGATATAGATTGGAGTTGAATAGTAAATGTAGCCTCTGCTTCTTTAGTGTCCAATACTTTCTCCAAAATGATTTAGTTTGGAGTTGGAATAGGGGTTGGAATAGTATATGTTGGCCCTTTGGAGCCCAACATCTTCCCCAAATTGGTTTAGATTAGAGTAGTAATAGTAAATGGCATTCCTTTAGTGTCCAACACCTTCTCCAAATTGGTTTAGATTGGTGTTGGAATAGAAAATGTCACCCCTATAGTGTCCAACACCTTCCCAAAAATGCTTTAGATTGGAGTGGGAATAGTATATGTTGCCCCAGTAGTGTCCAGCACTTTCCCCAGCTTGATTTAGATTGGAGTGGGAATAATAAATGGCATCCCTTTAGTAATCAACACTTTCCTCAAATTAGTTTAGATTGGAGTGGGAGTGGTATATGTTATCCCTTTAGTGATTAACACCTTCCTAAAATGGTTTCGACTGGAGTGGAAATAGTAAATGTCAGCCCTTTAGTGTCCAACACGTTCCCCTAAATGGTTTTGATTTGAGTGAGAACAGCAAATGTCACCCCTTTAGTGTCCAACACTTTCACCAAATTGGTTTACGTTGGAGTGGGAATATTTAATTTAACTGTTTTAGTGTTAAATTTCTTTGTGAAAATGTATTTCTATGTATTAAGAATAGTTTATGTCATTTAATTAGTATTGTTGATGTTTAGAAAGATAATTATCATAGCAGTGTGTTGTATATTTGTAATAAATACCATTATTATTCACATATTTTCATAACACATTTTATAAATTTTTCTATATTTTTTCAAAGTTAAATTTTTGTATATTTTTACATTTGTTAACATATATAGTGATAGTTATAAAAAACATTTATAGATTGATAAATCCCAAAAATAAAATAAACAATGTAAATCATATTTAAATAATATTTTATGTTTGTTGTTGATTTATTGTTGTTATTTTATTTTGTCAGGTTATTTTTCTAATGTTGAACAGTGTTTTAAACTTAATTCAGTTATAGCATATATATACTCTTAACATAAATTATACATACGTTTTTATTATATATTAAATCATTTTATATTTGTGATACTATTATTTCATTCACAAATTACACGTTTTTATAATTTTTTATAATATTTTTAACATGTTTATTAATTTTTTACAACTTTTAAAACATTTTTTAAACATTTCTAATTTATTTTCCCATTCATTTCTATGGGAGATAGTCTTTAGTTTCGTTTTTATTTAGCAGCCATTTATTTTACTTTCTATCTTGTAGTCTATTTGTGTATTTTTCCAAGATCCAAGTTGAGGGAAGGTGCTACTGTTCATTGAAACATGCAAGTCCTTTTTAAAGTTTTTCTAAGGGTTTTGGTGGAAAGAGGGATGGAGGGGGCAGTTCTAGAGTATAGTTACAGTGTTATATGTGGGGTTTTAGTACATTTAAGGCCTTATTACGATGTCAGTCGGAAAGCATTCTGACCGACTCCTTTTTGGAATTGTTTTCAACCAACTCGGGTTCAGGGAGTCCGACCGACGGATTACGATGGTTCCGAACACCTTTCGGTCGAACTCCCATTGACTTCAATGGGAGCCTGTGTTCCGACCGACAACACAGGCTCCCATTGAAGACAGGGGTGGTTGCGGAAAACTTTGCACCCTGTGGTGGCAATGGTGCCTGCCACACTGTGCATGGTTGCAAAGAGGAGTCCCATGGGTACCCCCACAGGCCCTAACCGGAGGGCCCAGGGGGAAGGGGGGGCCTGCTACAGGCCCCCAAAGTCAGTTTCCGAAAGCCTTTTCATGTCGGATAAACTGATTCGGAAAGGCTGTCCGAATACGACATTGTAATACGTCGGTCGGAAACACGGTCCATAGAGATGTACGATTCGGCTCCGACCGACTCGGAGTCTCCGAATGCCAGTCAGAACTGAGTCGGACAGACCGAGCGGTTACCTTCTATCGTAATCAGTCGGTCAGAAATGTTTCCGAGTGGGTTAGAAACATGGTTTCCGACTCAGGTTAGGAAAATCCGAATGCTGTTCGGAGCCTTTCCGACCGACATCATAATGAGGCCCTTAGTTGTAATAATTGTAGTGTTTTTCACTAGAGTGTTGCTTTAGGTTTTCATATAGTGTTTTATTATTTAGTGTTTAGTGTATTGATATGTTATGCTTTGTTGTGTCATGTTGTTTGCTTTTTGCTGATTAAGCATAATTTATAAAAAATATTTGATTATACTGCTTTTTACAACCGTGTCCTCTGGGCATTTGAATTTAGTGTTTTGTTTTCCAAAGGAAATCTGCTTTTGATTCTAAAAAAACACTATTTTTTACTTTGATTTCCTCTTTTTCGAGGGGGGCTTCCAGGAATGTTTCTTTTTGTTCTCACTTTTTCAGGTTTCTTATGGCTCCTAGATACTTTGGATTGCTTTGACGCATCTCTATTGGATTGGTTTTATTTTTGCATTTTTTGTAGCTTTTTAAAAAATATTTTCTCAGTTTTTGATGGATTATACTTTTTGACTACATGGATACAGAGGATGATCTGCAGTTGCAGAACAGTAAGTCATATTTAATGTATTTGTTTAGGGGGTAAATGTTATGTTTTATCATTTATGTAAGTGTTATGTGATTGTTATTTGGTGTTGTGCATTTTATGTGTTGAAATTATTTTACACAACAGAATGAGCTTGCTCTATGAGGTTTTTGGTTGGTGAGGTTTAGATTTTTTTGTACAAAAAAAACCAAAACAAAAATATATATATATATATATATTTATGAAGTTGCACAAATGCATTAGTAGGCACTAAGAGGGTCATTACAATGTAGGGCGGATCGCCACCGCCCGCCACCCATTTTCCCCCCGCCATATTAGTATGGCGGGGGGGACCCCGGCGGACGGAGAGACCGTCCGCCGGTGATGCCTCGCGGTCGACCAGTCGACCGGGCGGAAAGAGGGCTGCATTTGGTGGCGGTGTCTGCTGACACCGCCATCCATATTAGCATGGGTGCGGGAAGCAGCCTTTCCGTGGCGGCGATGCAGCTACGAAAAGGCATGCGGAGTTTGCTGTTGGGGGCCCGTTGTGGGCCCCCAGGGTATTGGGGGTGGGGGGTGCACATGGGGGTACCTATGGTACTCCCTACATTGTCATGGACAAGGTGGCAGGCACCGCGCGGTGCCTGTCACCTTGTGCATGACAATGCACACAGTGCATTTCCAGCATTGTGGCGGGCGGTGCTGTGTGCACCGCCCGCCACAATGCTGAGAATGGAGGATGCCACCGCCGCGGTGGCATCCTAATCGCTGGTGCGGGACCGCCGCACCACTGGCGGCCGGTCCCAGCACCGCTAGGGTGGCGTGCGGACGAAAGTCCACCCGCCATCCTAATAGGCCCCTAAGATCTGAAAGAAGTTTGATTTAGAGCTTTCAGTAAATTATACTATATTTGCCTATTTTGTACAGAAGCGTAATTTTGCACATAGGTCATTTATTGTGGGGTGTCGTACTGTTATTTATATTATTTTTAGCATTAGGATTTCAGTCACTTCCTTAATGTTTGTGCAGTTTTATCACCAATTACATTTATATATGTTACATCATTGCAATAAGCTGTTTTAACAATGGTATCTCTCCTGTGCATATGAAAATGGAATCGTCATCAATTTACTGGGACAAATTCTGTGTGTTTTTACAGCCATTATACATAATTTGCGCAGTCTTCTTTTCATGTTTATTATGGGTAGCAAGCACAGTGTTACTTTAAATAGCATTGTAATCCCCACAGCGCGTCATGTGATCAAGGCCAGGTTTGGCCGAAACGCCTCATGGTGGACAGTGAATAATAAAATAAAATAATCGCACAAGAAATCTGTGTCCCAATGTCTCTTTGGGGTGATAGACGCAACGGGTATTGAAGAATTAAAATATGTATATATATATATATATATATATATATATTTATTTATTTATTATATCCGTCTTTTTTTAAATTTGAGTTTTATTGAATGTTTAGATGGATGTTACAAAATATATTTATTATTTATAGAAAAAATGATTTGTATTGTTGGTTAAGATTATGCTGTTTGTTTTTGGTCAGTTTTGTAGGTTAATATTTATTTTTGGATATGCTTTTCGCTAGAATATTCTGTCAGTATGTAAACAGTATTCTTTATTGATGTTCTATGGAGTGTTCAGTGATTGTAGATTTATGTATAGTTCCTGAAGAAGCTAATGCACGTCATTTGTGATAATCACAGGTAGTCAAGTATCATAGGTGAGAGAAGAGAGAACACACAACCACCACACCCGAGAAAATTGAGTAAAGAAGCTGAACACAGGAACGAGAACCAACACAGTCCTGTATCAACCTCTAACTCTTTTCCTTATTTTGGTGTCACCAACCACTTGCTCTTCTCAGTTGCCACAAGCACCAATCAAGGGGATCTGTAGGTACCACATCACACCCTGGATATTGCAGGTTAGTTGTCTTGGCACTTACTTTGTCAATGTATTAAGAAGAGAGGTACTCCTTTGTGGTGCTCAAGAAGTGGCAAGGTGAGAAGAGATGGGTGAAGGAGAAAATTAGCAACACAAAAGGATGCTGGACAAAATGCTGAACATTGTCAAACATTCACCCCCAGTACATAGAACTGGGCCTAAATCCATTATTCTTTTGCTCACAATGCTATTTCAGTTTTGACCCAGCCATATGCCAATCAGTCTTGACCCTGCTCCCCTTGGAAACAGTTCAACCCGAAATGCCAGACCAGGTCCTCCCTGGACCAGAAACATGAATCCTTGGACCAGTTTTGTAGTATCACCCCTCATCAGCCAGGCTAGCTTGAATCCAATGGCATATTGAGCATGGGACACACATCTGGGCATAGCCTTCCCACTTGGGGTGACTTTAGCAACACAAAAAGATTAGGGACGGTATGCTGAACATTGTCAAACATTCACCCCCAGTACAGAGATTTGGGCCTAAATGTTACACAATGACACATTCATTTTTGTTAGGTACGGGGAGGTTAAGTGATTTGCCCAGAATCACAGGATGTTGAGCATCATTGCTGAGACTCAAACCCAGTTCCCCAGAATTGAGATGGACCGCCCTAGCCAATAGGCTACATCCTCTTGCATGTGTGAGTGCACACACTCATGTCTGTGCATGCATGTGTGTTTGTGAAGCTTTTCCAGGTATATTGGCAGTAATTCTTGTGGTATTGTACTCTTCATCAGCATAATGAAACCTGTCCTTGACAAAAAGCCTGCACAGTCACATTGGTAGTGACCATTTTTGTGGCGTTTATGGTATGACAGTATCAACTCTTGGCTAAATGCTGGCCATGACATATTGCTAGTGATATATAAGGCCATCTATGATACATGATTCCTAGAGATAGTGGCAGTAATTATGTGTATATTAGATGATAACGCTCTGTGAAGGTATCCAAACTTATCGGATGTAACCTCTGATTCATAGATTCAAATGATTGGCATAGGCAGCCCATCTTTTGTGAAATGATGGCTAGGACACGTTTGCATTTATTTTGGAACATTGATTGCATCAAGCCCCTGGTATAATTCCAGTGCTGTTGATTACATTTTCACATTTTTCCTGCTTATGTATCCCCATTGCATCTTATATATTAATTTATTTCATTGCACATTTTTCAATTATAAATGCACATTGCATTTAGTATTTTTAGCACACAGACATTATTTAATTTTTATCTCAGTGTTATTTGATATGTCAGCCATTGTTTATAAAAGAAACTCAAACAGTCAATAATGCTTCATACTGTTTAAGGTTTTTAGTTCAAACATAAGTGTTATTTCATGGAAGCAGAAGTAGTTAAAAGTGTATCTTGATTGTTGTTTTTGATACTATTCAATAAAAAAACTGTAGTTGAAAAAACGATCTGAAAAGAGCATTTAAGCTAAATACAAATCAGTAATCGGGAGAGAGAAATCTCCACACTAAGAGATTGGACTCAAGTAAACAGAAGTTGTAAAATTTTTTGAAGGCCTCTAGCAGGGGCCTTATCTACTTGCCTGGTCACTAACTCTCATACTGAACAATATCTCTATTGTTAGATCAGGGATGTGGGTAAAAGAAAAGGACATCTAAGAAACTTGTACAGGCTCCGTTTGGTGCAAGATAGCCTGTTAAAGGCAAAAACAATGCAAGGATACTCTAAACTAAGGTTCTAATGTTGCAATTCTGAAAATATTCTGTTTATTAGCTGCTACAAATGCTGTTGATATCCCACCAAATAGATTTGAAAATATAGAACTGAAGAGTGAAGGGATGAATCCAAAAACAATCTTAAAGCCAGTCAACAAAGCCAGATCTGATGGTTTTAAAAACATGTTTGTAGCCAGTTGTATTTGTATTAGCAGTATGAAATAAAGTGTGAGATAGATCAACAAAATACCTTGGTGACTGAGTCTGCAAAAGTAGCTGACTCTCAGATGCAGATTAGACAGTTTGCAGGTCAGTACCACGGAATATTGGCAACATGAATATAGCCACATGTAAATATGAACACCACAATATCATAGGACATACTATTGAGAATTAATTATGCCAATAGAAAAGGACAAAATAATGGAATTAAAAATATCTTTATTATCAATATTGCAAACAAACAATATCGAGAATAAAAATATCGTAGCTCTGTTTATATTTAACATTACGCCCCAAAAATATCTACAACCCACAATATTGACATTAATATAATTATAATTTAATATAACATAATATTAGAATCCAGTGATTCTGAGTGTTTTCTAAAAGAAACTGAGTTTTAAACATATACACTAAGGTAAGTGGCTGTGTGAGTGCTTGTATGGATCAGTGAGTGGGTGTGTAAGTGGGGGAATTGAAGACTGAGCCGGTTTGTGAGCGATTGCATACATGAGTAGGTAGCTGTGTGTGTTTTTCTATGGGTGAGTCAGAGGGTGTTTCAGTGACTGTAAATGTGAATGATAGGGTACATGAGAAGCTGAATGGGTGACTGAACAGGTACATCATTGTCTCTATGGGTAAGTAACAAGGTATCTGAATGAATGTATGGCTACATGAGTGGGTGTGTAAGGGGATGTATTGGTGAGTGAGTGGGTATGTGGTTGGCTGTATGGGCAAGTGAATTGGTGTTTGACAGAGTGAATGGGTGGGTGAGTAAGTGTGAGAGAGGTTGTATGGGAGAGTATGGGTTTGTATCAGTTAGTGTATAGGTGAGTGAATATGTGTGGTAGTAAGTGTATGATTAGGCGAGTGGATGTGTGAGTAACTATGTGGGTGAGTGAGTGGATGTCTGAGTGAGTGTATGTGTGAGTGAGTAGGTACCTGAGTGTAATCCTGTGCCGTTGCCGGGTGGGATTTCCGACATGGCGGCAGAGCTGTGGCATCAGAAGAGTGAATGCAGTGCTCTAGCTGTTGCAGGAGAGGTGACGCAGATGCGTCAAAAAGGGGGCAGAACACTGGAGGAGGGATCGTGGAAGTCGAAGGAGAAGGAAGAGGATGCCACAGACCACGAGGAACCGAAATCAATTGCCGGGTCAAGAGGAGAGACACCAACGCTGCAGGATAGAAATGGAGACCCCAGGGAGCAGACAGGGAGCACCGAAGAAGAAGGAACTGCGGAGTCCAGAGAACTGGCACCATGAGGCACTGTGCACCAGTCAAGCCGTCCTGGAGGAGAGAAGGGCGGTGTGACTCCCTCGGCCACAACCCTGGAGGTCCGTGGCTCTAGGCAAGTACCTTTCCGAAACTTCTTTATGTGGTGTAGGTGGAGGAATGGCACAAATAGGGCTTTGCCACTCACTAGGGTACGGAGCATGCCGCGCTGACACAAAGTACATGAGCACTCTGGGTGATGGTGAAGGGTTAAAGCGATATTTGGAATAAGACACAGACGCCTGACTTTGTCTTGTATTTACTTGCTTTGAGGGACAAATGTCAACCCCCTTCTTCTGATGGGACACGAGGAAGCAGGAGACGACTGACCAGGACCTCAGGAGAAAGGAACCATCCTGGTGTACAGTGAAGAAACTGACACCGCTAAGACTGTTTATTTCCCATCTCATCAGCTACTTTCCATTGATGCTTAAGAGATATCCCTCCCTGTACTGTCCTTCCTTCCCTTTTCGCTTAAACTATTAAACCATACAGTAATACCACTCTCTGCCTGAGTGTCCTATATGACCGAGTGACCACACTGAGTATCTGTATGGGTGTCTGATTTAGTATGAAAATGGCTGTATGAGTTGATGTGTTAGTGGCTGTATGTCTGTATGAGTGGATATGTAAGTAGTTGTATTGTTCAGTGAGTACATGCATGAGTGACTGTATATGTGATTTAGTGGTTGTATCAGTGGCTGTTTGGGTGAGCTGATGTGTTAGTGGCTCTATACATCAATGAGTACATGTGTCACTGCTTGTATGGGTGCACGAATGGGTATGCCAATGGTTGTGTGGGAGTGGGTGTATTAGATGTTGTATAGGGGTGTGATTGCATCATGGTGTGGAGAAGTGTGGCTCAATGGTTAGAGCGGCAGACCCTGATGCAGAGATATGGCCTGGGACCAGGGTTCAATTCCCGCCTCGGCGGGTCTTGGGCTCAACTTCCTCGGACCTGATAATTCTCGCCTCGGTGCCTATTCTAATCATGGGTCCCACTCTGCAACTCTGGGCAATAGCTTGCTTAATCTCCACAACGGCCCCACCAGCGCTGGGATGCCTGGCTTCACCTTGGGGGTGCCCAGGAGTGGACATTTCACAGGGAAAAGCCAGGAAGGGTTCCACAGCGGTATGCGTTCAGCGCCAGGAAGCCTCAGGGTAGCAGTGCGCTTTACAAGTACAAATTCATTTCATTTCATTTCATTTCATGCACAATATGTGACAAGACACTGTCTAAAGGCACAAGTAAGAAATATTCTTGTGGGACAGCATCCATGCTCTACCATTTAAGGACCTAGCATGTCAATTGTCTGAAGATGACAAAGAAGCAGCGAGAGGACGGAGGACCCTCTACATCACTGGCAGCAGCAACAATTCCAACACAGAGAGTCACTTCACAGGTGCAGAGCAGTGCTACAGAAATGGCTCCAGAGTTCTCACGAATGGCCACATATTGCATGGACTGTGGGGTTATGTTGACTGCCGGTGAGCAGTGTGTTGCAGCTGTTCGCAATGCTGCAAAACATCATAAATGGCCCTTCATAGTTTTTACACATTTCTGAGTGCTCATTTTTCAAATTTCTCCTCTCCCAGTTGCAATTTTTTTTGCATAAAAAAGAACACAAATATTTTAAAAGTTGAAAAATCACAATAAACAGTCTTTAAAAAAAGGTTCCTGTTGGAACCACCATTTACATTTAAGCGGAGATAAAGTATGCAGTATGAATGTATGTTCGCATACATGAGTGAGTGAGTGGGTGCCTGAATTCTTGCATGGGATAGTAAGTGTGTGTATAAGTGTACTTATGCATGAGTGAGTAGATGCATCAGTGGTGTATGGATGACTTGAATGTGTGCATGAGCGGTGCATGGATGATTGAATGAGTGCATTAGTGGTGTATGGATGATTGAGTGAATGAGTGGTGCATGGATGATTGCATGACTGCATGAGTAGTGCACAGATGGTTGAATGAGTGCATGACTGATGTATGAATGATTGCATGAGTGGTGAATGGATGTTAGAATGAATGCATGAGTGGTGCATGCTTGTCAGAATGAGTATATGAGTGGTGTATTGATGTTAGAATGAGTGCATGAGTGGTGCATAAATGATTAAATGAGTGTATTACTGGTGAATGGATGATTGAATGAGTGCTCGAGTGGAGTGTGGATAATTGAATGAGTGCATCAGTGGTATATGGGTGATTAAATGAGTATATGACTGGTACATGGATGATTGAATGATTGCATGAGTGGTGCATTGTTGATTGAATGAGTGCATGAGAGGTGTATGGATGATTGAGTGCGTGAGTGGTGCATGGATGATTGCATGACTGCATGAGTAGTGCACAGATGGTTGAATGAGTGCATGACTGGTGCATGAATGATTGCATCAGTGGTGTATGGGTGATTAAATGAGTATATGACTGGTACATGGATGATTGAATGAGTGCGTGAGTGGTGCATGGATGATTGAATGAGTGCATGAGTGCTGTATGAATGATTGAGTGCATAAGTGGTGTATGGATGGTTAAATGAGTGCATAAGTGGTGTATGAGTGCTTCTATGGGTGCTTGAGTTGTGCATGGTGAGTCAATTTATTTATTTTTATTTATTTGTAAAGCTTTATATAGCGCTAACATGACCCATCAGGATATCAGAGCGCTGTACAGAGAAGCAAAGTAACAGTGTACATAGAAGA
This sequence comes from Calotriton arnoldi, assembly GCA_963921515.1. Lineage (NCBI taxonomy): Eukaryota > Metazoa > Chordata > Amphibia > Caudata > Salamandridae > Calotriton > Calotriton arnoldi. The sequence continues at coordinate 64,171 of CAWUFW010015612.1, read as the reverse complement.
TGATAAAAAACTTTTAAAATGCATTAAAGAACATCCGGCAGCATGTTGATATAAAATAACCAAAATGCAAAGTCGAATGGGAGACCCAGGTAGTAATACAAGAAATAATAGTCAATTAGATTGTCAACAGCCCAATTGTTGCAGGGGACTATTCAGGAGCAGCCGTTTGACTTCCTTTTTGAATGAGTAGGTCGAAGGGTTGGATCTGATTTCAGGAGGAAGAGCGTTCCATATTCTCGGGGCAAGACCGGAGAAGGCACAGTTATAGGTTCTCTTCTTTTTGAATTTTCGTGGTTTCAACAGGAGATTGTTAGAACTTCTTAGAGCCCGATTCTTACTAGAGAGGTTTTTTTTTTGCCAGGTAAATGGGAATGTTTTAGTGAAGTGCTTTGTGCATCAAGCAGGCTATCTTGAACCAAGTCCTTGCTTTGAGTGAGAGCTAATTGAGTTGTATTCGATCTGGAGTGTAGTGATCATGTTTTCTTGATCGAGTGATGAGTCTGGCAGCAGAGTTCAGTGTAGCCCCTAGAGGAGCCAGCCTATCTTTGGGCAGCCCTGCTAAGGTCACACTTCTGTAATCTAAATGGGAGATAACTAGGGATTGAACTGCTAGCTTCATGTTATCAGGAGGAAGGAACGGTTTGATTTTCCTTAAAGTGTTTAGTTGGTGATTGGCTCCTTTAGTGGTTCCATTGATGTGGTATTGCATATTCAGGTACTTGTTGAGTGTTATGCCGAATGATCTAGTGAAGTCATTAGTTGTTTGAGCCAGTCTTGAATGGGGGCAGAGTGATTGTGGTGGGCAATCAAGAGAAATTCTGTATTTAGCATAAGGTGGTTGCAAGTTTGTTGAGTTTGTAGCAGGGCACAGTTAAGAGTTTTGATATCATCAGGTGATGAAATTTTCATGTACAATTAAGTAAGATGTTTCCGCGGCTCAAAATCTTGGTGAGAGGTTCCAAGAACAATTTGAAAAGTGTGGTAGAGAGTGTGGATCCTTGCTGCACTCCAATTGGGACCTGCGTACTGTTAGAGAGGGATTGGTTGCCTTTGATTCTTTGTGTTCTATCATGCAGGAATAATGCAAACCAGCTTAAATCTGGACCCGATATTCCCATCCTTTTTTCAAGAAAATCAATCATGTTGTCATGTTTGACCGTATCAAATGCCGAGGAGAAATCGAGAAGTATTAGCAGACATGGTTCATTCTAGTCAAGTAGTCTCTGGGCATCATCAACAATGTGTGTAAGAGCAGCATCAGTGCTGTGACCTGATCTGAAACCCCATTGGAATTGGTCAAGGAGCTGAAATTGTTTGATGTGATTACATAGTAGTATGTGTATGCATTTCTCAAGTAGTTTGGATAGAGTCATGATGTTATGTTATATTCCATATAGGTTCCCCAGTATAGGCCCGGGTAACATCCCAACCTTTCACCCATATTCGTCCCTACATTACATACATAACGGGCTACTAGGACTGACCCTTTACCTTGTTACGGTACTGCTTACAGAACATGGGGTTTTCCCTGAACAATAGCCTCATACATTATGCATGAGGATTCTTGGATTCTTGGAAACTCAGCAGGACTACCATCTCCTGCATAATAACTATGTGCAAGGTTCATTCCCGAAGTCATCCGAAGTCCGACAATGGCACAGCAAGGTAGAACCCCTGGGGATACCTTTGGGTATATGAACATCACATCTTGCTGAGATAGTGAGAGGAGATCAGGACTTCCCTAACGACACACTGATGCGAGACGCTGAGGTTCCTGCATGCACATGCAGATACTCCAGCTCGTAGTAGTCTAACATCCGTTGCGGGGTGTCCAGCTCGAGACCAAGACGGGGTCCCACAGTCTCTCACTTCAGGTAATGAGGTTGAATTTATCCTAGAGGGATTCTTGGCTTAACACCTACACACATGCTAGGTACACTTAGGTACATCTAGTAGGGTAGCATCATAGGACTACGCATTTTATTATCATGTATTTTATATACTTGCCTGTATTAATGGTCATAGCAAGATGGTAGAAATCTACCATCCTTTTACCTTTTTAGTACTTCTAATAATTTATATCTGTTTCTTTCTAGTAGTTGTTTCAGCACACCTATTTTACACTAGATGAATGTTCAATAAATGCTTATTACAAAACGTCCATATCGTTTATCCTGGGTATCTCTCTGAGAAAAAGTGAGCACGAGTGACTGAGCGAAAAGTATTGCACTGTTTCCATGGTCCTGAGGGATCAGGGTTGTCATGTTTGATAGTTGCCAAGAGCTATTCTCTCCTTGGTAGGAGGAGGTTCTAGTGGCACTGTGAGATAGCTAGTACATAGGCCAACATACCCGCTGGGGGTGTCTAGAATCAGTCTGGACACCAATCCCGCAGTGTATGTTGTCTAAACGCGCAGATCCTGTATAGGTTTTATGGGTGCTACACGACAGTTAGGTATTGGACGGAAGTTGTTGGGATCAGATAAGTATGTGATTGTTTTTTTGGAGACAGGGTGGACTTGTCCTATCTTAAGGCAATCAGGAATTATGTCCTGGATGAGAGATTCATGGACAATCTTAGACCAGAGAGGAAGAATGGACGATTTAAGCTCTTTGAGGAACATGACAGGCAATAGATCAGTGAAGTGGTTTGACGGTTTTATTGAAGTAATTATTTTGAATTGCTCCGCATCATCTGACTGAATAAAGGTATGCCACGACTCATTATTTATATATAAGTATAATCTAAGGATTCAAAAGGAGGGAGACATAGCAAGGGAAGCCAAGGAGGGGGGCGTGACTTGTACTGATAATAAGGATTTGGTGAGGTGAGTTGCAATTCTAGTTCAATCGTTCTTGTCTTGTCAATGAAGTGTGAGCAGAACTACTCGCCAGTAGGAAGTGAGTCCTTGAATGTAGAGTGTTGGTTGGTTGAGTGGTTAGCTTGTTGTTTGATGATTTCATAAAGTTTTTTCGGTCTTTTTTGGCGTTGTCAAGTTGTGATCTAAAGTGTTCTGCTTTATCACTACAGATATGTTTGTTATACACATTTCCTGTCATCCTCAGCTGCTTAAGGGTTGCTATGGAAGCAGCGTTTCTCCATGCTCTCTCAGCAAGCCTTAGATTGTGTTGTTTCTCATTAAGGGAGCAAATGAACCAGGGTTTGGAATGCTTGCTGGGCAATCTTTTGAGATGCTTCGGAGTGACTGAATCAAAAATATCAGTCATGGAGTGGATGTAATGCTCAGTAAGGTCATCTAGATTTGTCATGTTAGAGGGCCTAGGAAGGAGGTTGTTACTAAAGGAGGTTAGATCAGTTATGTTGATTCTTGTAAGATTTCTCAACCATTGTTTAGTCTTACGAGGTTGCCCTTGTCTAATTAGAACCCTTTCCAAGATGATAAAAGAGATTAAGTAATGATGTGACCAGTCACAGGGTGATATGGCATCCAGTTGTATAACGTTATCTTTAGCTATGATTAGATGGAGGGTGGAACCCTTGTTGTGGGTAGGTCCATGGCAAGATTGAGTGAAGTTAAGGTCAGAGAGGAAGGCCTTAAGGGGGTTGAGTAGGGGAGAATTTGTGTAGGTTCAGTGTAAGTTGAAATCACCAAGGACGATTCGGTTAGGATGTTGGTCAGAGTTAGATGATATAGTCTCCATTATTTGTTCAATGAAAATAATATTATCACCTGTAGGGTGATAGATCATGTGGAGTATACACACTATCTTGTCCTTGTTCCAAATTTCGATGCCCAGGTGTTCACAGGAGGACATTGGAGCTCTTTGTGAAAATCTCAGAGAGAGAAAGGAATGGTGGATGCAAGCTATGCTGCTCCCACTTTAACAGGTCTGTCCAATCTGATGATGTCATAGTAGGGGGAACTAAAATGTCCAAAATTGGTGAGGAGTGTATGAGTGGTGTACGGATCATTGAATGAGTGCATGAGCTGTGTTTTGCAGGTTAAATGAGTGGGTTACGGATGATTGAATGAGTCATGTAATAACAGTTGATTGAGTGCATGAGTGGTGAATGGAATTGTGTTGTTTCTCATTAAGGGAGCAAATGAACCAGGGTTTGGAATGCTTGCTGGGCAATCTTTTGAGATGCTTCGGAGTGACTGAATCAAAAATATCAGTCATGGAGTGGATGTAATGCTCAGTAAGGTCATCTAGATTTGTCATGTTAGAGGGCCTAGGAAGGAGGTTGTTACTAAAGGAGGTTAGATCAGTTATGTTGATTCTTGTAAGATTTCTCAACCATTGTTTAGTCTTACGAGGTTGCCCTTGTCTAATTAGAACCCTTTCCAAGATGATAAAAGAGATTAAGTAATGATGTGACCAGTCACAGGGTGATATGGCATCCAGTTGTATAACGTTATCTTTAGCTATGATTAGATGGAGGGTGGAACCCTTGTTGTGGGTAGGTCCATGGCAAGATTGAGTGAAGTTAAGGTCAGAGAGGAAGGCCTTAAGGGGGTTGAGTAGGGGAGAATTTGTGTAGGTTCAGTGTAAGTTGAAATCACCAAGGACGATATGGTTAGGATGTTGGTCAGAGTTAGATGATATAGTCTCCATTATTTGTTCAATGAAAATAATATTATCACCTGTAGGGTGATAGATCATGTGGAGTATACACACTATCTTGTCCTTGTTCCAAATTTCGATGCCCAGGTGTTCACAGGAGGACATTGGAGCTCTTTGTGAAAATCTCAGAGAGAGAAAGGAATGGTGGATGCAAGCTATGCTGCTCCCACTTTAACAGGTCTGTCCAATCTGATGATGTCATAGTAGGGGGAACTAAAATGTCCAAAATTGGTGAGGAGTGTATGAGTGGTGTACGGATCATTGAATGAGTGCATGAGCTGTGTTTTGCAGGTTAAATGAGTGAGTTACGGATGATTGAATGAGTCATGTAATAACAGTTGATTGAGTGCATGAGTGGTGTATGGGTGACTGAATTAGTGCATTAGTGGTGAGTGGATGTAAGAATGAGTGGATGAGTGGGGTATGGATGAATCAATGAATGCATGAGTGGTGCATGAATGATTCAATGAGTGCATGAGTGGGGCATGCATGATTTAATGAGTACATGACTGGTGCATGGATCATTCAATAAAGGCATGAGTGGTGTAGGTTGATTGAATGACAGTATAAGTGATATATGGATGATTGAATGAGTGTATGAGTGGTATATGGTGATTGAATGAGTACATGAGTGGTGCATGAGAGTTTCTATGGGTGTTTGAGTGGTGCATGTGTGAGTTTATGATTGTATGAGTGCTGTTCTCTTGATTGAATGAGTGTATAAGTGGTGCATGGGTAATTGAATGATTGCATAAATGGTGCATGGATGTCAGAATGAGTGAATGAGTGAGGATGGATGACTAAATGAATGCATGAGTGGTGAATGGATGATTCAATGAGTGCTTAAGTGGTGCATGGCTGATTGCACGCGTGCATGAGTGGTGAATGGATATTAGAATAAATGCATGAGTGGGGCATCGATGAATGAATGAGTGGTACATGGATAAATGAATGAGTGAATGAGTGGTGCATGGATAGTAGAATGAGTGCATAAGTTCTGCATATGGTATTGCATGAGTGCATGAGTGCTGCAGAGACAGAATATCGAGTCATAAATATCGTGGTTCAGAAATATCAACAGCAAGAATATTGTGGTCAAGAATATCGACTTAAGGTAAGTAATATTGATTTTAAAAATATCGAAGTGTTTAATATCGTTTGCAAAAATATAGTTGCTAAACATATCCTTTTTTTATTAATGTTATGTATTTTAGTATATATTTTATATGTATGTGTTGTATATTTTTTTGTATAAGAATTGTTTGTATTTTTAATATATGTGTTAAATTTTCAGTAGTTATTAATTTCTTTTTATTTGTATTTTGTGTTTTTAGTTCCAGGTTGTGCGTTTATATATATATATATATATATATATATATATATATATATATATATATATATATATATTAGTATGTTTGTGTATTTATCTTTTTTTAATTAAGTTTACTTATTATATTTTGTTAACATGTAAATATATATTTTTTATTTTGTTAAAATTAATATTAATATTTAATATATTTAATATATATATTATTTTATTTTATATATATATTTAAATCAATATTTTTTACATCTATATTTTTTACATCGATATTTTTAGGTAATATTTTTGTACTTACCTGTTTAATTATAGGAGTCGATATTTTTGTTGTCGATATTTTTGACTCTACATTTTTTACTTCAATATTTTTTACAACGATGTTGTGTCAGTGAACCCTGCATGGATGATTCAGTTAGGGAGTAAATAGGGGCAATAGTGCAAATGTAGCTGAGTGAATGGGTGTATTAGTGCTATGATAGGTAAGTGAATTGGTGTATAAGTGGATGCATGGGAGTATTAGGGCATGTATGAGTAAGGTAATGGGTGTATCAGTGTGTGTATGGGCAAGTGACTGGGTGCATCAGTGTCTATTTGGGTGAGTGAATGAATGATTTAGTTTGTATAAGGGTGAGTGAAGCAGTGGATGAGTGCCTGTATGGGTCAGTAATTGGCTGTATGACTAGCTTTATACATGAGTGAATGGGTGCATGCATTTGTGGATGAGTGTATAAATGAGTGTATGAGGGTTGTATGTGTGAGTAAATGGGTGCATTAGTTTACTTATGACTAATGACTCTCTGATTTGACACATACAATCTTGCTGAACTCCATCCACTCTTGAAGATTGCAAAATTATACCAACATTTATTACTTATACTGTGACATTTTAATACAACAGAGCAAAAACATTATTTTCTCAGCTTTCATACTTGTTCACCATAAACAGTGCTCTATATGAAGCATCATCAATGAATAATGGGGGAAAAAACTATCAATGGATTGTAAAAAAAAACAATGCTGCATAGTACATCTTTTAAAATAAGTAATACTATGCATAGCACTCACTACAATTCACTAATTATTGCCTTTTTCTAAAGTTACTACAATAATCACAAGAAATGTTGGTTGAAGATGTTTCTTATATTTCATATCTGGTATAATATGACATATAATTGTGAAGCAGATGCCATTGAAAACATTGTTTCCTCAAGGTAAGATAATATGGAAAATGGTGATGATCTATGTACACAAAATATCTTACAGTAGTTGGAGAAACAAAAGTTTTTTTTATGTTTCAAGACAGTTTTAGGTGGTAAGTTAAGGCTGCTGTTATTGCAGTATATCCACTCAGAATTTAACTTTAAAAAGAGAACGTAGTGTTTAGATGTTTTATAAACTCCTTTCATGAATATAAAAGGACTGTTACATTTCCAACAATATTCTAAAGACATTACCCCAAATAGGCTGAATGATGTCTAATAAACCATAAATGCCATAATAAAAAACACTGTACACCAGTCTTTAGCTACAAATATTCCTCAGAACTTTGGATGAAGAAACCAGATATATAAGTTTGGTAGTCTTGGTTTTAATTTTAGGTTAGAGTCATTGCATTCTATCCATCCAGATTGGCATCTTAAATACACAGTGTAGTGTTCAGACATTATATTTATTCCTTCATGAAAGATAAGAGCCAAAGTAGTAAAAGTCCTTCCTGAAATTGATATTTGTACAGCTACAAAGTTTTTTATTTCAGTATTTAATTTTGAACCATCTGGTCAGCATCGTTGTAACATTGCTATGATGTATTTTGCGGTTCTTTCAAAAAACAATGTAGATGTAAGGTCTGTTCTACAGTTTGGGTAGGTCATATTTTGGTTGGCATTTTTGGTCAATTTTACAATCTGGTAATGTCAAGCTCAGCAATCAATCTTGAATTGATTATAGTAGTGGAGGTGAATTGACAATCTTCTTACCTACGCTCTCATTTAGAATCTAAATAAGTCATTAATGGAGAGGTGTGGTTGAGCGGCCAGGGCAGCTGACTTCGGAGCACAGGGTTCACGGTTCGATCCCCGGCTCCGGCGGCAGCTCAGCTCAGCACCATGTGACTCTGGGCAATAGCTCACTTAATTTCCACTACGGCCCCCCAGCGCCTTGAGACCCGTAAGGGTGAGTAGCTGCGCTATATAAAAACGGACTTACATTTACTTACTTACATTAATATTTATTTCTTCTTCCCCCAATACTCCTAGGATCACAATAGCAAATTCTTGTGCATCTTCTTCCTGAAACAGAAAGTATTCTAGTTCTGTTAGCTTGTGAATGCTACAGCAAACCATAGAGTGCATTAGAAATGTTCTTATCTCTTTTATGTTCGAAATTGGTAACAACCTCTGGCAAATGGAATAGTACATTTACAACAACATTCGCAAAGCAGTTCACCCCTGTAGGGTTGTTGAATTGGTAACCTACAATTTCTTCTTTGTTTAGTAGTTTCCTCTTCTCTGATTCTTGGGGATTTTCCTTCTGCACTGGTTTTTGTTCTTCATCTATATTTTGTTTTGTTATCTTCTGCTATGGACAGATTACTCATTTCTCAAACACCAGGTACTGGCCTAAATGAGGAGCAAATACGCTCCTTAATGGATTGCACTCCCTTACGCAGCTATCATCAGCACTCATTTTTTTCTCATAAAAGTCAAATAAAAAAAAACGGACAATGTTCTAATTTGTGATAATGCTAAATATGACAATCCTTCTTTAATTACAATATTTACAAAAGCTGCATTTACACTTAACCCTTGTAATTTGTGAATTGTTACAGGATATGCTAGTGAGACTGGAAACTGTTTTCGCTGCACAAATAAGTCTTTAACTAACAAATAACGTACAATGCATCAACCAACCTTCTTGACACTGTCAAACTCATCAAATTTTATGACCAAGTATTGCACGTGATCCCTGTTTGCCTAATTAACAAAACATATTACTTTACACATTGTACCATTTACTAACCCTTCCTCAACATTTAGATTCTGGCGTAAAATTACACAACAGTTTGGAAATGCTTCTCTATTCCTGCAGAATCTGATACAGATTTTTCCAAAGAATCCATTTTTGCATGTAGTTTATCTGTTGGTAGTACTGTTACTCCTTGATGTTTCATTTTAACAGTAGCTGTAATTTCCACAATATCTTTTTCTCCAGTTGGAGTAATTGTTGATTAAAGGTTGAGCACTCTTGTAGGGTTGGATTAAACAAACAATAGGCTTGTTTTCTTTAATGGAATTATTCATTAGTTGCACCGGTGTAATATTCGATTGAAATAACCTGCTGATAAGGTGACTTTCTAAAGCATTGTCAAATATTCACATTCCCAGTGCTACCAAAAGAATTTCTTGTTTCATCATGTAGAAGTGTCTTGAAAACTGGCTGTCCTTTTTAAGATGATAGTTGTAGTAGGTCACCAAATACAATTACACGTTTTCCACTAAAATAGTATGTCAAAGTTTGTTTTCAATATCTGTTGCATTCTTAAATGTATGAAGACAACATTAGGTTCCACCCAATGCTCACTTCATCGATAATCAGAAGCTTCAGTTTCTTTCAAAACTCTTGCTACCCCATGACAAGTGTCACCTGACAATTTTTGATATTCCAGTTTGTTGTCATGTCCCACAGCTAGAAATAATAGTCAATGAAGAGCAATTCCTTTAATGTTATGTGCCGCTAATCCTGTTGGTGCTGTTACTATGCATGACAAATTTGATTCCTTAGTCTCCTGTAAATAAATAGTGAGTACTTTAATTAGGAAACGTGTTCTGTTGTGGGGATTCTGCTCATACACAGAAGTATGCACGAGAAAATAGGACCTCAGTAAATAGGGGTGTACCTCCTATCACCTTAGTACCCAAAATCCCAACCGACTAGCAATAGTGTCTCATTCGGTCTCCTACAAATATCAAGAAGCTACGAATGTTTAGACAACCCAGAGCACGAGCAGTCCCGACTCACCTCAGAGTCTCGGGAACAAGACAATCTTTCGCTCTCACGTACTTGTCCACAATAAGAATAATCAGAGTCACTAAATACATTCAAAATGTTTATTTTGACTATAGTGATTCATAAAACAGTATGCGAACCGCGACTAGCAGCAAAATGCATAACGCAAGCATCATTAGCATTGTTACAATACCATAGAATACAAAAGGAGTCGTCATTTTAAAAAAGACTGTGAAAAAGGCAAAATAACTGGGCCTAATCACCCTCCCCTTGGTAGTAAGAAGTTATTTTAAATAACAGTAGATCTCTAGGCGTTATTAGCAGACCCCCTACTTGAAAGCCTAAACGCAAAGGTTTACATCATAGGAACAGCAGAGCTCAGCTCCATGGAACAGCTTTCTTCGAGAGTGTTTCAAAAACATGCAACAATGCTATATCAAAGCTCGATCCTTCCATACTGCAGCTGCTGGTAACCTGTTTTGTCTAGGTAATAGGGACTGACCAGAACAGAATAACAAGAGACATTGTTGATCGACCTTGCACATTATGTTCAGACAGAATTGAAGGGAAAGCTAAGAACGTGAAAAACAATCTGTTATCATGTACAGGGCAGAGGCAAAGTGTCGCGAAAATAAACTCTTAGCATAGGCGTGCGCAAAAGCAGCAGCATAGGGCAAGCAAAACTCATGGTAACTTAGCAATGTCGACAATGTATCTAAGGGCCCCCTAACCCCATTTAACAGTTCCACTAGCAGCTTGACCACCTATATCTAGTAGAACTGGTTTAAATAAATAGCAGTCCCAGTCTTTCTTCTCACACAGGTATCCATGCTCTATTGTATCTTTTACCTCATAAAAATATATTTCTGTTCATATTCAGTTGCTGTAGTAACTGTTTGAAGTTTTCAGTTTCTGCTCTTGCGTGCTGCATTGCATTTTCCACCTCATTCATAGCTATAGCTGCTTCATTTTGAATAATTGACTCTCCAAGGAGATCTTGACTTGGTGGTGCTAAACGCTCATTGCTCTGAGAACTCTCCCTAGGTATCTCAGCAGTAATTGTTTTCTCCTGTTGAACCTCATCTCTCAACATTTAATGGTAATTTGGAAATACTGAGCACTCAATAGTGTCTTTTACAGCATTGAAATAATCTTCATAACAGCTATACTGTTCAAGTAATTCTGATTCTGTACACCATGGCTTAAACAACTGCAAAAGTGGCAAGTAGAAAAACTCTTTTTGTACGGTGTTTGGAAACTCAGCTTTCAGTAGTTGATTAGATTTCCTTTTTATGTCTCACCAAACAACTACCACATCCAACCAGGGCATATTTTCCTTCTTCTATGTTTTCAGTAGCATTACTTCTATATGTATAGTGTTGAAGTATTTCATATAGCCACATGTTTTCAAGATGTGTACTTCTTCTTAGGTAGTATGTATCTAGCACTTTGGTTTTCAGAATGTCTCTCCTCTCAGGTTAAAATTGAGCAAGATATTGTATTTCTGGGAAATACTTTAATACTCTGTTGTGAGTGTTTGCAAGCCCTAGGATCACCCATACAATTCCTCTTGACTTAGAGAATAAACTAGCTGAGCTTAACCTGTCCAAGCATTCATATGAACCTATTTCTCAGTGGAAAAGCATTTTCAAACTAAAACTGTAAAAAAAAATTGCAAGAATTTTTTCAGCTGAAATCTCCTCCCACATCTCTTTTATCTCTGTCTTCTCTGACTTTGTTACATGTGAAGTGACATAGCGAGCAACAGCAATAGAGCTGCAACAAACTTGACTTGGTGGTGCTAAACGCTCATTGCTCTGAGAACTCTCCCTAGGTATCTCAGCAGTAATTGTTTTCTCCTGTTGAACCTCATCTCTCAACATTTAATGGTAATTTGGAAATACTGAGCACTCAATAGTGTCTTTTACAGCATTGAAATAATCTTCATAACAGCTATACTGTTCAAGTAATTCTGATTCTGTACACCATGGCTTAAACAACTGCAAAAGTGGCAAGTAGAAAAACTCTTTTTTGTACGGTGTTTGGAAACTCAGCTTTCAGTAGTTGATTAGATTTCCTTTTTTATGTCTCACCAAACAACTACCACATCCAACCAGGGCATATTTTCCTTCTTCTATGTTTTCAGTAGCATTACTTCTATATGTATAGTGTTGAAGTATTTCATATAGCCACATGTTTTCAAGATGTGTACTTCTTCTTAGGTAGTATGTATCTAGCACTTTGGTTTTCAGAATGTCTCTCCTCTCAGGTTAAAATTGAGCAAGATATTGTATTTCTGGGAAATACTTTAATACTCTGTTGTGAGTGTTTGCAAGCCCTAGGATCACCCATACAATTCCTCTTGACTTAGAGAATAAACTAGCTGAGCTTAACCTGTCCAAGCATTCATATGAACCTATTTCTCAGTGGAAAAGCATTTTCAAACTAAAACTGTAAAAAAAAATTGTAAGAATTTTTTCAGCTGAAATCTCCTCCCACATCTCTTTTATCTCTGTCTTCTCTGACTTTGTTATATGTGAAGTGACATAGCGAGCAACAGCAATAGAGCTGCAACAAACTGTAGATCCATGTTTGCATTCCACATCTTTAGAATGACATGGTTGTAGTCATTAATGTACTTGGAAGCCTCTGTTCTTCTCAGGTTGTTTATATTTCTCAGTGATTTCCATGTGAGGGTGTGTCTGACTGCAGACAAAAAGCTGTTCACTCTTCCTTCTGAAAGGACAGGTTGTGGGAATCCAGAACGGCATCTCGTGTTAAATTTGCGTTTGCATCTATATTTACTTTAATAGTATTTTCCACACCTATGATTTTGGAATCGTAGAACTTGTTGTCTTAAGATCTTGTCACCAGTGTTCTCTGGGATTGCGCAAGTCATATACTACTTAATGAAAGATAACAAAGACTCATCAGTAACTGTTCCAAACTTTGGGGCATATTTTACCCATAGCAACATGTGAGTATGCAGAGAACCTCTAACTTGATACTCTTTGCGTCAAAAGAAATCAGTGACTTCATAAAGAGGAGGATTATTTTTGTTACAAATAAAAGCCATCATGGCTTGAAATCTGTGGTTAAAATATCTGCAAAAATTTGCAGAATCCAATCAGCAGAGTTTTCCTGGTATCTTCAGTTTGATATTTTTTATATTTGAATTTGCCTCTCGCCAGAATTCAAGCAGGCCATCCCCTGTATGCTCTGCACAACTGAGTGTTAGAAACCCTTTTGGTACTCCTAAATTTCTCAACATACATTTCAGCTACCATGACGATGATACCAATATTCGTTGGTTCCAAGTTGACATGCCATTTAATTAATCAAGTTGTATTCCAGTTGTTCATCTTCTCCGTGAATTTTCTCAACAAATTCCCTTGCTGTTTTTATAATGTGATTTACGTCATAAGACAACCCAGATAAGTCACATTCCATACGAACTATAGCTTGAAATGGATATATACATTGGATTATTATGGATTCATAAACCTTCAAATATTTAAGTGCTTCTGGAATACATACTATGTGTAAGTTGTTGTGTACTGCTCTAGCAGGAATTTTGTTTTCTTCTAACTTATTATAGCAGTACTTACATATAACTTGTCGGGTGGACAAGTCAAACCATTCCTCTACAAATAAGTAAACAGCAAATTCACGGCACTTATCATTATTCTCTTTTTCACTTTTAATAAACAAATAAACATTGTGAATGTGACTTTTGTAGTGAGTGCGTCAACAACATATACAAACACAATTCAGTTTCTCTGACTACACTGTGTTAAACTTTATAATCTCTTCACCAAATCTACCCACTGAAATACTTTTTCTTGTTTTGCATCACCTGCTCTTATCAACTCTTAATTTTCTCTAGAATCCTGTTCAGGACCAAAGAAGCGACACTGCACATCATCACAAATGTTTTCTACCTCTGCCACAGTACCATGCAAAAGAGCTCTATTAATTCCTCCTAAACATACAACAGGAGTTTTTACATAGTTAAGCCTCCTAACTAAAGTTCGCTTTTTTGAGTAGTGTACAGCTAACATTCTGAAATGATGAAAGCTGCTTCGACACACTTTCTTCGCTAGACAAGCTAGTGAGTGTCCTTGTAAATTAGTATGCTTTCTTATTTTGCATTGATCTAATCCTTTAAAAGTACCTATTTCCTGTTTTAAACTTCTGCCAGTAAACATTTGGAGGAAATTTCTCAATATATCAATTGATTGCTGTTGAATACTGCAAACACTGCTACAGCTCCATTTGTATACAGGGGCTTGTCTACGCCTTCCCTGTACCTCTTCAGCAATCCCTTCCTCTATATTTGTAGCTACCATCACTTCTTTTGGAACAGGAGTACCATTCTTCATCTCATAACATCGTCCACATTCATCAGCTGCATGGACTAATCTCTTGTCTTGAAAGTAGCTTTTTTCATTAAAGAAAGGCTCAGTACTTGAAGTATATATCCATTCACCACTAAAAAATTTGCAAAAATTAATTTTATGAACAATTCCTTTCTTTTGGCTCCGTCTCCTCTTAGAGAACACTATTTGTCTAGTGTCTTCATTCTCTTTAAAATAAAGATAGATAGCTTCCTCTTCAGAGCAAAGTCCTTATCAACTATACCTTCAACACATTCTTTTTGTCTGATTGCTTGTGTTCTTCTTTTATACTTCTTCATATGTGCAAATATATTTTGAATTACTCTTGTACAGAACATTCTAACTCTGATTTCCTTGAACTGCCTCTGCCTTCTGGTTAAAGTCTCTCCTTTTTTTGACAATTTTTTTCTTTTTATATGAGAAACATTTTGCCCTTTGTTAGTTGGTGTTAAACTTTGTTTTTTGTTTACTTGTTTTTGCAGTGTTTCCAGGTATGCATATACCATTTTATGAAATGTCTTTGTCCTCATACCAGTAGTTCTATCCTCTTTCACCACTATTTCCGTATTTTGCTCCTTTTGTTTCTCAGTTCTGAGGTTTATTTCTTCTCAGAGTTTTTGATGGCATTGTAACTCTCTGTAGTTAACTAGATATTGATTTCTGAAAACAAAAAAGAAGTACATTCACCAGTTAATTACATAGTATCAGATCAAATTTTTAACTATTTAACTGACAACATAATCAGCTTTCTGAATGGGTCAATCTTTAAGTGCTTTTGACACTATGGGGCTGATTAGGATGGCGGTCAGACCACCACCGACAGGCCATCGGAGCCGGTCAGACCGACATCCAGCAGAGCGATCCAACTGCCTCATTATGATGCGGTCGGTCGGTCAGACTGCATCAGTCGGAGGGACCAATTGACGCTTATGATGGGCTCAAGGAGTCAGTCGAATCGAATACCCTACTAAAGAGGGTGGGGTCTGCAGAGGCACCGCCATAGGGATTACTATGGCCCATTCCGACTGCCTTTTCATGGCGGTCCGACTGCCATGAAAAGGAAGCTGTAATGGAACTTTAGGGTCCCCTATTGGGGCCCCCTTTCCCTGTAGGGCTTCCGCTATGGGCTAAGGGGGGGCACATGTAGTCCCCCAAAACATCAATGCACCGTCTGCCAGGCACCACATGGTGCTTGGCAGACGGTGCATTGATGTTTGTAAAATGCCTTTTACCATTGCAGCTTGTGCTGACGTTCTTTTCCAGGCTGCAGCACAAGTCGCAGTGGTAAAAGGCATTTTTACGACTGCCTATATGGCACTCGCATTGTAATCAGGCAGGTGGAACTGCTAACATATAGTCGGTCGGACACCTGCACAAAACGATAGAGGTCAGATGCTCATCCGAGTGCCATTGTAATCAGGCCCTATGTGAGTCAGTTTATTAGTGGCTCTATGCATTTGTACTTAGTTATCTGAGACTGAAGTCTGCTTGGCAGATTGTATGTATAACTGGATAAATGGTTCTATAATACTGCATGTAGCTCACTGAAACTTTTTAAGTGCACAATATATTTTCTAAGCACATAGCATCTGATCTTAATGCCTAGCTACAGTGCATGTTTCAAGACAGTTACATGTGGTGGAAGAGCGGATTAAGACTTCGTGAATGGTTTTAAATGCCAAGTGATTCCGCTAGTAAAAGTGCATTGGGCACAGGGTCAAGATTGATTTGCATATGGCTGGGTTCAAACTGGAATTGCATGGGGAGCAAATAAACGGTGCATTTAGGCCCAGATCTCTGTACTGGGGTGAATGTATGACATTGTTCTGCATTCTGTCCATCAATTGTTCTGTTTGCATTTGTCACCCCGAGTGGGACGGATATGCCCAGACGTGGGTCCCGTGCTCTCCATGCCACTGGAGTCAAGCTATCCTGGCTGATGAGTGGTGAAACCCCAAAACCGGTCCTAAAATGCTTGTTTCCAGTCCAGGGAGGACCTGGCCTGGCAGTTCGGGCTGGACTGTTCCCATTGGGCGAAGGGTCAAGACTGATTTGCATATGACTGGGTTAAAACTGGAATGGCATGGGGAGCAAAAAAACAATCGATTTAGGCCCAGATCTCTGTACAGGAGTGAATGTATGACATTGTTCTGCATTCTGTCCATCAATTGTTCTTTTTGCATTTGTCACCCCGAGTGGAACGGGTATGCCCAGATGTGGGTCCTGCGCTCTCCATGCCACTGGTGTCAAGCTATCCTGGCTGATGAGGGGTGAAACCCCAAAACCTCTCCTAGGATACTTGTTTCCAGTCCAGGGAGGGCCTGGCGGTTTTGGATGGACTGTTCCCATTGGGCGCAGGGTCAATGTATGACATTGTTCTGCATTCTGTCAGCCAATTCTTCTTTTTGCAGTAAAAGTACATGCACAGGCTGAACCCTACCAGGCACAACACATATTTAAATGGCTACTTCTTTGGTTCGGAGAGTTAAAACTGGCAGGTGTTCAAAACATATTTCATTCAGTGTGCCAGTCTGTATGTGGGGCTGCTATTGCATATGTAAGTAAGTTTGTTGTTATAGCACTATCTCTGTTTGTCATAGTATGGATCTCTAAATATATATGTAAGGGCCTGCATTGATTGCCTCCTGGGTGTGTTATTGCGTATTTGCTGCACGTGAAACTACCTCTATTAGCACTAGATACATACATATCAATTGCGCCTGTCTGTCTGAATCAAAGCATAGGTGCTTTCTGTCACTATGTCAGTGGGTGTTTCGGTGCATGTCTACTTTTCTACCAAGATATGTTAGACTGAAGTCTGGGTGGCACGTTGGATGTTTAATAGGTCACTTGCATTTGCATGAGTGCATATAGCTCAGTAAATATTCACAGTTCATGTGCTACCTTTTAACAAGATACCAGCCAACCCTAAGGCCTAGATAAACCCTACCTCAACGGAGACTTAAACGTAGTACAACAACAGTTTATATATTGTACAGGAGTTTGAAATATGAAAGTTGGACTACCACTAAAACTATATGCACAGCCTGAACTGTACAAGACCCAAAACATAATACAAGAGCTACTTCTCTAGATGTTAGAGTTAAAAGTGTCAGTTCTTTAGCAGATATGTGAAGCAGTGTCTCAGTCCCTATCTAAGGTGTGATTGCATATGTATGTAAGTTTATTGGTAAATAACTGTATTTTTTCATAACCTTTTCCACGTTTTCCCTGCAGGGTGTCCGAGTGAGTATTAGGTTTTTATGATGTGCGTCCGACTTCCTCCATTAGTTCTACATAGCTACATTTTGCAAATATGTGAATGAATGTCTCAGTCCCTATCTGGGGCTGCCATTGCAAGTGTATGTAAGTTTGTTGGTAAATGACTGCCTCTCTTCATAACCTCTATGGTTCCGTAAATGTATCTGGAAGGAGCTGCATGGTTTGCCTCCTGGATGTGTTAGTAAGTATGTTTTTTAGGTGTGTGTGCAATTGCCTTCATTAGCACTACGTAGATATCACTTATGCCTGTCTATATCAGTGAATCTTTAGGTGCTTCTGTAACTATGTCAGTGAGTGATTTAGTGCCTGTCTGCTTTTCTACTAAACTGTGTCAGATTAAACTTTGGGTGGCAGGGTGGATGTTTAATGGGACACATGAGTTTGTATGAACACATATCTCAGTGAATCTTCAGACTACATGTGTTACCTTTTAAGCACTTACCAGCTTGACCTTGGCCGAGCTACAGTCTACCTCAGTGGTGACTTATATCTAGTACAAGATCCTTGTGTAGGAGTTTAAAATATGAACATTGACCTAGCAGTAAAACTGCATCCAGAAGCTAAACTGTACAAAGCCCAAACACAATGCAAGTGTTACTTCTCCACATGTTAGACTTGAAATTCTCATTTCTATAGCAAACATCTGAATGAATGTCTCAGTCTCTATCTAGGGCTATCATTGCATGTGTATGTAAGTTTGTGGGTAAATGACTGCCTCTCTTTGTAACCTCTATGGTTCTGTAAATATGCCTGGAAGAGGCTGCATGGTTTGGCTCCTATATGTGTTAGTGAGTTTTATGCTTTTTAGGTGTGTGTGCAACTAGCTGCATTAGCGCTACATAGATATCACTTGTGCCTGTCTATATCAGTGAATCTTTAGGTGCTTCTGTCACTATGTTAGTGGGTGCTTTAGTGCCTGTCTGCTTTTCTACTAAGCTGTGTAAGATTAAACTGTGGGTGGCAGGGTGAAAGTTTAATGGGGCTCAAGAGTTTGTATGAGCTCATGTAGCTAAATGAATCTCCAGACTACATGTATTACCTTTTAAGCACATACCAGCCTTCCCTATGGCCTAGCTACTGTCTACCTCAGTGGTGACATATCTAGTACAAGATCAGTTCATGCCTTGTGTAGGAGTTTAAAATATGAAGGTTGATCGAACAGTAAAACTGCATTCAGAGGCTAAACATGATGCAACGGGTTATTTAGCTGAATATGAGACTTGAAAGTTTGCTACTAAATAACTGCCTCTCTTCATGACCTCTATGATTCATGTTTTTAATGGTTACATGCTTTGCCTCCTGGATGTGTTAGTGAGCGTAAGATTCTTTAGATGTGTGTGCAACTGCCTTCATTACCGTTACATAGATGTCACTTGTGTCAGCCTATGTGAGTGAATGTTTAGGTGCTTCTGTCACTATGTCACTCGGTGTTTAAGTGCTTGTCTCTTATTCTACTAAAATGTGTCAGGTTACAGTTTGGGTGGCAGAGTGGGTGTTTAATGGGACACATTAGTTTGTATGAGGCTCAACTGTACAAGACCCAAAACATGATGAATGACTACTTATCTGCATGATACGGTTGAAGGCAGATGTGTAAATGAGTGCCTTAGTCTTTATCTGGGGTTGTAGTTGCATGTATACATAAGTTTGTTGGTTAGCTGCCTCTCTTCGTAACCTGTATGGTTCTCTAAATCTGTCTATAAGGGGCTGCATTCTGGGTGTTTTAGTGTCTCTGTGCTTTTTGATTTAGCTATGTCAGATTGAACTCTGGCTGGCATAGTGCATGTTTAAAGTGGTACATGAGTCTGTGGGAGTGCATATAGCTCAGTTAAAGTATATGTGCTACATTTTAAACATATAGCCCTCTGCACTATGGCCTAGCTACACCCTTATTTAGTGGGGAGTTATATGTTCTAGAAGATCAGTTTACACCTTGTGTATGGGTTTTAAGTAAGAAGACAGCCTTAACAGTAAAACTGCATGCACAGGTCAACTATGCCACGCCCGAGACATAATGCCTAGGTTTCTACTTAGATATGTCAGATCGAAGTCTGGGTGGCACGCTGCATGTATACTTGAGCACAAGCATCTTTATGAGCACATGTAGCTCACTCAGATTTCATAGTACATGTCTTACATATTAACTACATAGCACCCTGCCATATGGCCTACCTAGCAGTCCCATAACATATTTAAGAAAATGTACCAGTATCCGACTGTCTGCTCTGAAAGCTCTAGAAATGTGAACGAACATAGCTGAATGAATACCTCAGTGCCTGTAAAAGGAATTAGAAACCAATCTGTAACTGCCTTTACTACAGCTAGATATATATCTACTTTCTGAGTATCTTAGCGAATCTGTTGATCCATGAATGTATGAGAGAGAGCATGTATGCTTTAGAAACATGTATGTCATTTGCATCATATGTGCTATAGTCTATATAGTGCTTGACATAACAGTGTGTACATGATTTATTTATTTTATTATATATTTAGAAAGTTTTTTATAGCGCGAACTTGACCCTTGTGGGCATAAGAGTGCTTTACAGATTTACAGAGAGCAACACAGTGATAGCAATAAATCAGTATCAATGTATAGGTGTCAAACAGGGAAGGCAGGGAATGCTCTACAATGTTCGAAAAGTAGAGGGGAAACATCAATAAAAGCCAGAAATAACGTGAAGCAAAAACTATAGGAATAGGCAGTGTCAATAAACAGGAGGGTAGATTCTGGGCTGAGTACGATGAGAACCAGGAGGTCTTCGGTGCCAGTAGTCTAGAATGTGGTTGAGGGAAGAAGGGTATCCTTGAATCTAGGAAAGGAATTTGTTCATAAGGAGTGCTTTGACTTAATTCTTGAAGCAAATAGCTGAGGGATTCATTCAGGGTGAGTGTGTTCCAAGTTATCGGGGCCATCCCAGAGAAGGATCGGCTGTAAATTTTCTACTTGCTGAATCTCTGTGGTTTTAAAAGAAGGGAGCTTCTGGAAGATCTGGTGCTGCCAGAAAGTACGAGCTTTTGAGCAAGATACCTTGGTGTATTGAAATGAAGGGCTTTCTGTGTCATGCATGCAATTTTTAACTGAATTCTTGCTTCGTATGGGAGCCAGTTGAGGGATTTCAGATCAGAGGTGAAGTGCTTGTTTCTTTTTGAGACGGTGATGAGTCTTGCAGCAGCGTTGAGCGAGGTCCTTAGTGGTGCCTGTTTGGATCTGGGAAATCCAGAGAGGGTAGCACATCCATAGTCCAGCCTAGGAATCACTAAGGCTTACACTGCATGCTTAAAATTGCTGGGGGAGGAAAGTTTGAGTTTTCTTAGAGTATTCATTTGGTGATTTGCTCCTTTGGTGGCGGTACTGATGTGCTTTTGCATGTTGAGGTTCTTGTCGAGAATTATTCCTAATTATCTCGCTGAGTAAATGATCTGAGGAATGCAGCTAAGGGCTGTAAGGTGTTTCAACCAGTCTTCAATGACAGGTGACTGATAGGGCGGGGCGATTAGGAGGAATTTGGTTTTTTGAGTGTTTAGTATGAGATGATTGGCTGCAAGCCAATTCTGAATAATCTGTAGAGTTGTGTTGAGGGCGCTGATGTCTTCAAGGGAGGAGAATTTTAAGTATAGTTGGGTATCGTCAGTGTACATATGGTAGTGGATATTAGATAAACTGAATATCCGTTAGCGGCTCCATGAACAGGTTGAAAAGAGTGGGCGAGTGTGCCAAG
The DNA here is from genome assembly GCA_963921515.1 of Calotriton arnoldi. Taxonomy (NCBI): domain Eukaryota; kingdom Metazoa; phylum Chordata; class Amphibia; order Caudata; family Salamandridae; genus Calotriton; species Calotriton arnoldi. The sequence goes on along the minus strand of CAWUFW010015612.1, from coordinate 42,858 downwards.
CCCTGAGGGATGCCTAATGTGACTGGAGTGGTCTGCAATAGTGAGTGATTAACCATAACTCTTTGAGTCCTGTTATGGAGGTAACCGGTGAACCAGTTAGGGACTATTCATTATAGCCCCATGTGGTGTTCCAGGACGTCTAGTAGGTTGTTTTGCTTGACCATGTTGAATGCCGGTGATAGGTCCAGGAGGATTAGGAGACATGATTGTTTCTGATCCAGCATTTTTAGTGCATTCTCCAACATGTGTGTCATATCCAATGCAGTGCTGTGCCCTGGCTGAAGGCCAGATTGAAATAGGTCTAATAGTCAGAATTTTTCGATGTGGTTGCAGAGTTGGATGTGAACACATTTTTCAAGGAGCTTTGCCATGGTAGGAATTTTTGAGATAGGTGGAAAGTTGTTTAAATAAGTTTGATCTGCTTTAAGTTTCTTTAGGGTAGGGGAAACCTGACCAGATTTAAGACAGTCTGGGATAGTGCCTTGAAGGAGGGAAGCATTAGTAATCTTGGTCCATAGTGGGAGTATCGAGGGTATGATTTCCTTGAGGAACTTTGGAGGTAAAGGGTTGTTGAAATGGTTTGCAGGTTTCAGTGATGTGAGAATCTTTTGGATGTCACTTTCCTCGAAGGTGTTGAAAGTGTTCCAAGATGTGTTGTTTTTGGAGAAGTGCCCAGAGGGACACGGGGATCAGTATTCTGGGAGGCCGGGAGAATGGGTTGAGGTGGGAGAGGTGCTTGTTCCAGGGGGGTCTGCAGGTCCTTTTTCATGCTTTCCATCTTCAGAAGAAAGAAGGAGGTGAATTCCTTACAGTTTGGTAGTTGACTAGATCCAGTGAGGGATGGTATGGGTGTGCTGTTCGATTGAATCTTTGATGAGCTCAAAAAGTTTTATGGGGCTGTTACTGGAAAGAAATTTGCTTTCGTATTTCTAATGCTTTTGTAATATCTATTTCTCAGTTATCCCAGGTGTTTGAGGTGTTCAAGGGATGGAGCTGATCTCCACTTATGTTCAGCTAAACACAGGCTGCACCTTTCTGTGTTAAGGTAAGCATTGCAGCAAGTCTTGGAGTCTTTTGTGAATACTGTTTTTAGCTGGTGTGGAGCTTTTGAGTCAAGGATAGTCTCCATTGAGCAAGTGTACTGGTTTTGTGAGATCAAGTACATCAGCCATCTCACCTGGGGGAGACAGGATGTTGTGGCAGGCAGAGGTCAGGTCATAGGGGTTGATGTTGTTCAAGTTCCTTTTCCTGAGTCTAGGTTTCGTGGTTGAGCTGTGTTGATTGTCACCACTTGCGTGTTGAGGAATGTGATGCATTGGTGGTTGTTCCAATCACAGGGGAGGAGAGATTCCAGTTGAATTGAATTGGACTTTGCAATGATAAGATCTAGGTTGATCCTTTGTTGTGTGTGGGCCTGTCACAGAATTCATTCAGGTTAAGGTCAGCAAGGAAGGCTTTGAAGCAATTCACTTCAAGGTCATTTAGGTCATTCCAGTGGAGGTTGAAGTTTCCAAGGTAGATTTGAGTACATTGACGTCCATTGTTAGTTAGAATGGTTTCCATGATCAGTTCTATGAAAACCTGACTGTCTCCTGGGGGAGGCAGATTGTGTGAAGTTTGCTAAGTGGTTTGTTATTGCAAGAGATATTAAGGCATAGGTATTCACAAGTGGATTGAGCAGGGGTTGGTATATGTTTTACTGACAGGTTAAGGCTGTGGATGTAAGCAATGCCACCATCTTGTCTAAAGGGGGAGTCTAATCTGGCAATGCCATAGTTGGGTGAGACTAATATTTCCAGGGTAGGAGCAGAGGAGACATATTTCCAGGTTGCACTTAGAATAAGGTCAAGCTCATGTGTGAGGATCAGGTCCACAATATCACTAGCATGTCTAGAAGTGGATCTGCAGTTGATTAACATGCATTTCAAGTCAGTCTGTGTGAGGGTAACTCGCCTGAGGTTGTGCTTGTTGACCGCTCGAGTGAAGGATAGCAACGCTTTCCTCCATTGTGCTTGTCTATTTGTATAAAATATGAGGTCACTTATTATAATTCCTTTGTTTAGACAGTAGTAGGTGCCCAAGACCAGGTTTCTGGATGAGATTTGAGGAGTCCGTGTTTTAGGACCTTGGATGATTTTTTAAAAAGATTCAGTGGGTTGTTAATTTTATAAGCATAACGTCCCGAACTCTCCAGATTGGCATTGGTTGTAATTTGTGGTTCTATTATGGAAGCAAGCTGTAGAAATTGAGGTGGAGGGGGTGGGAAAAAGAACGGGGGCAGGCAGAAATGGGGTTGGAGCATGTGAACTGAGTAAGTATGCCCTTTATCGCAAAGGTAGGATCTACTAGTTGGGTAAGTTTACCTTAAAGACAGACATCAAGGGTGGTTAGAGACATATGAAGGTTTTGATAAGTTGGCAAACAAGCTAAAGTGATGGATAAATAGGGCCTTTAAGGGTGAAGGAGGTGCCTATTGACCATTATAAATTGCAGTCTCAGAATAGGCTCAGTCATATTGGGTGAGTTGCTCTAGATCTTCTTTAATTTCTTTGGTAGTGGCGGTTTTTCAGTGTGAGTGGCAGGAAAGATGATATCCGAAAAGCTACAGTGTCAAGGGGGGCGAGGTGTAATTCGAGTAGATGAGTAAACAACCAGCATTTGGGAGTAATTTTCTTGGAAGTTTGTGGACTGACTAGAGCCATTATAAAATGGCCGTCCTATAAGAGAGAGAGAGAGAGAGAAATAATATGTCTATTGGTCTGCTGAGTCTGCAAGAAAGAGAACTATTGACAGGGACTTGGGTTTGGCCAATGTGGACAGTACTTGTATTGGGCAGAGAGGATGAAAGTGTCATCAATTGCTGCCTTTGGTTAAAACCATTGTGGATTCACCAGCCCCATATCTCATGATTGTGCACTGTGGTGTGGTGTCAATGACCTAGGCACATTGACTGGGGTAGGACTGGAAATCCTAATGAAGGATACCTTTGTTGAATTGGTGATGCCTTTCCCTCACACTGTCTGGGTGTACTCTAACATATGCCAAATGCAGAAATGGAAGTAGTCCGATCAATTCTGTCCACAGATTGACAATGCCAGGAAACCTTTTAATAAAACTGTTTCCGTATTCCTCAGAGACCATAACATGGGCTCTATGTACAAAAACAACCTGCGTTTCAATATGTATGAAATCTATAGAAAGGATGAAGTGCACTTTACAGATGAAGGCAACAAGGTGTTTCTAAGCAACCTGCCACTCTACATCCGGTCTTATATGTAGCTCTCATATACACACAATCAACACAAAGGCTCTTGTTGGAGCCACCCTAGTGCCCAAAATATTGTTAATTTTCTTTATAAAGATCCTGTTTCTCCAATTTTTAGGAATGTTTGCAACAACGTCATGATGGTCGAGAATATGTTGCAAAATTAGAAAATAGAAGCATACATTCAATGGCAATCAGCAAATTAAAAAATTATAACTAAAATAATTCATCCTAAACATTATACTACGCACATTACTATCTACATGACTGCATAAAAAACACGTTTAAACTCATGTTTTTCCAGTGAGTTTCTATAAGAACCATCTTTCAAAGCTATTTTCCATTTTCGCTGTGATGTCGGGAGTCGCGATGACATCGTTAACCGCAACGTTCGCACCTTTTTTATAAAGTGTTAAGCACATGTATGCACACAGTTTACAGTATTGTGGACACTAGGGGTTTATTACTGTACTGTTTAAACTCTGATTTTTCTAGTGAATTTCTATAAAAACCATCTTTCAAACCTATTTTCAGTGTTTACTGTGATGCTGGGAGTAGTGCTGACGTCGTTAACCTCCACGTTCACGAATACATCACAATATCGCAAAACAAAAGCAGGAATTCAATAGCCACCACCACATTCAAAATGTATAACTACATAATTGATTCTAACCATCACACTAGATACATCACTATCTAAATAACTCTATAAAAACAAACAGCAGTCTCTGAATGTCTCTGTGACAGTGTCTATGAATGATTGAGTGGTTAATGTGACTGGCAGTGTGAACGTGTCTCTGAGTTTCTGAGTGGGTATATGTGGGTCTAAGTGGGTTTGTGACTGTATGCGTGAGTGTCTGAGTGGATCTGTCAGTGGATGCCTATGTATATAAGTGGCTCTGTGAGTGGATGTATCAGACTCTTAGTGGGTCTTTGACTGGGTGCATGACGGTCTGAGTGTGAACTGTGAGTGGATGTATGAGTGTCCGACTGGGTCTGTCAGAGGGTATATGAGTCTGTGAGTGGGTCTGTGAATGGCTTTATGAGTCTCTTAGTGGCTCTGTCAGTTGGTGCATCTGTCTTTGAGTGGGTGTGTGACTCGGTGCATGAGTCTCGGAGTGGGCCTATCACTGGATGCACCAGTGTCTCAGTGGGTCTGTAAGTAGGTGTCTCAGTCTCTAACAGGGTCTATCAGAGGACACATGAGTCTCTGAGTATGTCTCTTAGTAGGTGTATGAGTATCTGAGTGGGTGTGTGAGTGACTGTGTGAGAATAACAATGAGTCGGTTAGTGAGTGTGTAAGTGTCTGTATTGGTGTCTCAGTGAGAGCATGAGAATATGACTGGGAGTCTGAGTGAGTCCGTGAGACTCTTAGTGAATCTGTGATTGGATTCATCAGTCTCTCAGTGGGTCTGAGAGTGGATATATGAATATCTGAGTACCTATGTGAGTGGCTGCATGACTGTTTGACAGGATCTGTAGCTGGGTACATGACTCTTCCTGAGTGGATAAATGGCTGGGTGTGTGACTCTACCAGTGGGTCTGTTAGTGAGCCTGTCTGTCTCTGACTGAGGGTGTCACTGGGTGCATGGCTTTCTGAGTGGGTTGGTGAGTGGATAGGTCATTGTCTAAGTGGGTCTGTAAGTGGCTGTCTCAACCTCTGGTAGGGTCTGTGAGAGGATGCATGTGTCTGACTAGGTCTGTGAGTAGGTGTATAACCATTTTATTGGGCGACTGAGTGGGTACATTAGTGTCTCAGTTGGTATGACAGTGGGTGCATGAGTGTTTGATTACCCTTATGAGTGGGTGTGTGAGTCACTGAGAGGGTCTGTGAGTGGGAGCATGAGCCTCTGAGTGGATGAGAGACTTGGTACAAATTGTCTGAGTAGGTCTGTGAGTGGATGCATGAGCACTTAACTTGGTGAGTTAGTGGGTGCATAGCTCTCTCAGTGGGTCTGTGAGTGAGTGTATCAATGTCTGAGAGTGTCTGTGAGTGGGCAGATGAGTGTCTGAGTGGGTCTGTGAGTGGATGCATGAATGGCTAAATGGGTCTGTGACTAGGTGTGTCAGTGTCTGAGTGGATCTGTGAGTTGATGGGTCAGTGACTGAGTGGGCCTCTGACTCGGTGGATCAGTGTCTGAGAGGGTCTGTGAGTGGATCCATCAGTGTCTTAGTTGGTGTCTGAGTGGGTGCATCAGTCTCTGAGTGAATCTGTGAGTCAGTGCATCAGTGTCTAAGTAGGTCTCCGAGTGGGTGCATAAGTGTTTGAGTCAGTCTAAGAGTGGGTGTCAGAATATCGCACTCTCAGTGGCTTCATCACTATCTCACTGGGTTTGTGAGTGAGTGCATGCATCTTCGGCTGAGTACATAAGTGATTAATTGGTTCTGTGAGAGGGTGTGTGACTCTTTCAGTACACCTGTAAGAGGGTGTGACAGTGTCACAGTGTAACTGTCAGTGGGTGTGTGAGTATCTGAATGGGTGAGTCACTGGGTACATGAGTGTTTGTGAGTGGGTGGGTGTGTGAATATATATTTTTTTAGAAATTTCAACCAATATTTGCAAAGACGTTTTTGTCATCTTGACTTGATTGTAGCATTACACGGGGGCCACCCTGACAGTCGCGGTGTCTTCGCGAATATCATGCATGATTAAAAAAATCTATTTTGGACACATAAGTTGTGTCACTAACACCCCAATTTCTCAAACATGGTGTCAGAGTACCAGCATCCTGGCCACTTACATGAGTTTCACAGAAACTTTCAGCCCCAGGAACTGTTCCCTGATTGATAAAATGGTAGCTGCAAGTTTCTGTTCAGGTTGCAGCCAGCCAATCACACCATTCCTGTTGCTGCGTGAATTCGCAATTAATCACGATATCGCTGCAAAATATCCTCAAAGACAGATATCACTGTATTTTTCTTCTTAAATTTCTCGAACACTACTGAATGGATTTTCACCAAAAAGCACAATCTGCATAACAAAATATAACTTTCTGCCAAATTTGGTGTCATTCGGTACAGTTGTTCGGGCTGTAGGTTTGACTACGCATCCTATAGAAATTAACATGGGAAACACACTTTTTTTAGCCCCCTTTTTCTCGGCGCCCACTTGATGGATGACCCCAAAACATGGCATGCACAGCAAGACTTACTATAACACTTTTTTGGGGAAATTTCACAAAGATTCATCAACAGGTGCATAAGATATAGGCAAGCCAAAAAACGCTTTTACTTTGGAAACATGGCCCTAACTATAACTACCTACTGGGGATATATATATATATATATATATTCACTGAAAAAACCATAGGTTTCAGACACGTTATAGTTAGAAATTAGCATTTAAAAAACCTTTGAAATTCACTGAAAAAACCATAGGTTTTAGGGACAGTTATAGTTAGTTGGACATTTCACTCGTACAAAATCATAGAAATTCCCCCGTTATAGTTAGTTCAGCTAACTATAACTCGCGCCCCGCAATGCACTGCTGATGACGTCACATATTACATCACTCATGACATGGTCAGTGACATCACTGATGACATCACTGATGACATCTCAAATGAAATCACTGATGACATCATCCAGTGACTGTGTGTTTCTGTAAAGTTTAAATATGTTTAATATATATAGGGAAAGGCGTATTGAAGAATGAGTCGGTGTTTAAGTGTCTGAATGGATGATTTAGTACGTGCGTGACTGACTCTACAAGTGAGTGATTAAACGTATCTTACTGAATGCATGGGTTAGTGACTAAACTGTGTGAATGTCTGTATCCGTCTGTTTGTTGGTGTGTAAGTGGATGCATGGATTTGCGAATAGCTACATGAGTGTCTATATGGGTTATTGATTGGTTCTCTGAGTATCTGTATGGCTGCCTGAGTGTTTGTGTGGGTGGGGTGTGTGTGACTCTGTACATAGATGTGTGAGTGGGTGATTCACTGGGTGCATGATTTCAAGAGTGCATCTGTGATGGACTGCTTGGGTGGGTGAGTGTGTGTATGGGTGTGTTAGTGAGTGAATGTATATCTCAGTGGTACATGTGCGAGTAACTACATATGTAAAAGGCAGTATATATGTGTGTTAGAGTATTTAAATGGCTATAAGTGAGAGTGTGTGATTGTGAGAGTGGCTGTATGGATGCGTGTGTGCTTGTATCAGTTATTGTATAAGAGCGTAAGAATGTGCTAGTATTTGTATGAGTAAGTGAGCTGGTGTGTGTATAACTGTATAGGTGAGTAAATGGGTGTGTGATTAATTTTTTGCATGACTGACTAGGTGTGTGAGTACCTCTATGGATGAGTGGTGGTGTGTGAGTGTTTATATAGGTGTATGAGTGCATATGATAGTCCTGTACTGAGTGACTGTAAGTATGAGTGACTGTACGGGTGAGTGAGTAGATGTGTGTGTGTAGACCTAAGAATCAGTGAGTGGGTATGTAGTTATTGGTATTGGAGTGTGTATGGTTTTGAGAATGGCAGTCTGTAATTTAGAGTGGGTGTATCAAAAGCTATATTAGGGTGTGAGAAGATGCATGACATTATCACATGGATGATGTCATCAGTGATGTCATTTGAGATGTCATCAGTGATGTCATCAGTGATGTCACTGACCATGTCATGAGTGATGTAATATGTGACGTCATCAGCAGTGCATTGCGGGCGCGAGTTATAGTTAGCTGAACTAACTATAACGGGGGAATTTCTATGGTTTTGTACGAGTGAAATGTCCAACTAACTATAACTGTCCCTAAAACCTATGGTTTTTTCAGTGAATTTCAAAGGTTTTTTAAATGCTAATTTCTAACTATAACGTGTCTGAAACCTATGGTTTTTTCAGTGAATTTCAAAGGTTTTTTAAATGCTAATTTCTAACTATAACGTGCCTGAAACCTATGATTTTTTAAGTGAATTTCAAAGGTTTTTTAAATGCTAGTTTCTAACTATGCCTACAGAGGTAGGACATGTGAAGAAAGAAGAAAAAACGTGCAGAAAGAAGCAAAAGAAATGCAGAAAGAAGCAACAGAAGTCCACAAAGATGAAGAAAAGTGCAGGAAGAAGCAAAAGATGTGCAGAAAGAACCAACAGAGGAGCAGAAAGAGGCCATGTTGCAAAATCATCCTGTGCCCACAACTTTTTCAGACGGGTACTGGTGGTAACTGACTCTGACTAACCAGAGTCAGTGCTATGCTAAAAGACACTTAGAATACAGTGAAAACACCTACATACACTAGGGAACACTATGCGTTGGGGTACCCCTGTGACTAGCATGACCTCCTCTGTAAGTCCCTAGTACATAATAGGGCAGGGGGATTAAAACTACCTCTTAAAACGCGTGTGCAAACGCGCCCCGTGGCGCGTTTTAAGTTGCGGGATTAAGTCCCCTTGAATCCTGAGGCTCCCTGGGGCCCAACTAGCCCCCAGGTACCTACAGTTAGGACCACAGAGCTGAGTTGCAGAGAGGCGTTCCGAGGCCACGCACCTTTTTTCACCTCTCTGCAACGCAACTCTGTTGTGCTCACTGAAGGTACCTGGTGGGCTAGTTGGCCCCCAGGGTCCCTCAGGATTCAAGGGGGCGTGTTTGCGCACATGTCACCTGAGGCCCCACCCCCTCCCTTCACCACTGTGCAAACGCGCCCCGTGGCACGTTTTAAGTTGGGGGATTAGGTCACCTTGAATCCTGAGGGTCCCTGGGTCCCAACTAGCCCACCAAGTACTTCCAGTAAGCACCACAGGCCTGCGTTGCAACGCCTGTAACAAATTGTGTAGTTGTGTTTAGGTAGTGAAGGGGGTCGTGCTGGGGGTAGTGTTTTAGGGTTTCGGGTAGTGCAGTGGTGTTTGTGTAGTGTAGGGGGTCATGCTGGGGGTAGATTTAGGGTTTAGGGTAGTGCAGTGGTGTTTGGATAGTGTAGGGAGTCGTGCTGGGGGAGTGTTTTAGGGTTTAGGGTATTACAGTGGTGTTTGGGTAGTGTAGGGGGTTGTGCTGGGGGTAGTGCTTTAGGGTTTAGGGTAGTGCAGTGGTGTTTGGGTAGTGTAGGGGGTCGTGCTGGGGGTAGTGGTTTAGGGTTTAGGGTAGTGCAGTGGTGTTTGGGTAGTGTAGGGGGTACTGCTGGGGGTAGTGTTTTAGGGTTTAGGGTAGTGCAATGGTGTTTGGGTAGTGTAGGGGGTACTGCTGGGGGTAGTGTTTTAGGGTTTAGGGTAGTGCAGTGGTGTTTGGGTAGTGTAGGGGTTCGTGCTGGGGGTATTGTTTTAGGGTTTAGGGTAGTGCAGTGGTGTTTGTGTAGTGTAGGGGGTAGTGTTTTAGGGTTTAGGGTAGTGCAGTGGTGTTTGTGTAGTGTAGGGGGTCGTGCTGGGGGTAGTGTTTTAGGGTTTAGGGTAGTGCAGTGGTCTTTGTGTAGTGTAGGAGGTCGTGTTTTAGGGTTTAGGGTAGTGCAGTGGTGTTCGGGCAGTGTAGGGGGTCGTGCTGGGGGTGGTGTTTCAGGGTTTAGGGCAGTGCAGTGGTGTTCGGGCAGTGTAGGGGGTCTTGCTGGGGGTGGTGTTTCAGGGTTTAGGGCAGTGCAGTGGTGTTTGGGTCGTGCAGGGGGTCATGCTGGGGGAGTGTTTTAGGGTTTAGGGCAGTGCAGTGGTGTTTGGGTAGTGTAGGGGGTCATGCTGGGGGAGTGTTTTAGGGTTTAGGGCAGTGCAGTGGTGTTCGGGCAGTGTAGGGGGTCGTGCTGGGGGAGTGTTTTAGGGTTTAGGGCAGTGCAGTGGTGTTCGGGTAGTGTAGGGGGTCGTGCTGGGGGAGTGTTTGAGGGTTTAGGGCAGTGCAGTTGTGTTCGGGTAGTGTAGGGGGTCGTGCTGGGGGAGTATTTTAGGGTTTAGGGTAGTGCAGTGGTGTTTGGGTAGTGTAGGGGGTCGTGCTGGGGGTTGTGTTTCAGGGTTTAGGGCAGTGAAGTGGTGTTCGGGCAGTGTATGGGGTCGTGCTTGGGCTGGTGTTTCAGGGTTTAGGGCAGTGCAGTGGTGTTCGGGCAGTGTAGGGGGTCATGCACGGGGTGGTGTTTCAGGGTTTAGGGCAGTGCAGTGGTGTTCGGGCAGTGTAGGGAGTCGTGCTGGGGCTGGTGTTTCAGGGTTTAGGGCAGTGCAGTGGTGTTCGGGCAGTGTAGGGGGTCTTGCTGGGGGTGGTGTTTCAGGGTTTAGGGCAGTGGTGTTCGGGCAGTGTAGGGGGTCTTGCTGGGGGTGATGTTTCAGGGTTTAGGGCAGTGCAGTGGTGTTCGGGCAGTGTAGGGGGTCTTGCTGGGGATAGTTTTTCAGGGTTTAGGGCAGTGCAGTGGTGTTCCTGCAGTGTAGGGGGTCGTGCTGGGGATGGTGTTTCTGGGTTTAGGGCAGTGCAGTTGTGTTCGGGCAGTGTAGGGGTTCGTGCTGGGGCTGGTGTTTCAGGGTTTAGGGCAGTGCAGGCAGTGGTGTTCGGGCAGTGTAGGGGGTCATGCTGGGGCTGGTGTTTCAGTGTTTTGGGCAGAGCAGTGGTGTTCGGGCAGTGTAGGGGGTCGTGCTGGGGGTGGTGTTTCAGGGTTTAGGGCAGTGCAGTGGTGTTCGAGTAGTGTAGGGGGTCGTGCTGGGGGTGGTGTTTCAGGGTTTAGGGCAGTGATGTTCGGGCAGTGTTGGGGGTCTTGCTGGGGGTGATGTTTCAGGGTTTAGGGCAGTGCAGTGGTGTTCGGGCAGTGTAGGGGGTCTTGCTTGGGGCAGTGTTTTAGGGTTTAGGGCAGAGCAATGGTGTTCAGGCAGTGTAGGGGGTTGTGTTGGAGATGGTGTTTCAGGCTTTAGGGCAGTGCAGTGGTATTCGGGCAGTGTAGGGGGTCTTGCTGGGGGTGGTGTTTCAGGGTTTAGGGCAGTGCAGTGGTGTTTGGGCAGTGTAGGGGGTCGTGCTGGGGGTGGTGTTTCTGGGTTTAGGGCAGTGTAGTGGTGTTCGGGCAGTGTAGGGGTCGTGCAGGGGGTGGTGAGTCAGGGTTTAGGGCAGTGCAGTGGTGTTCGGGCAGTGTAGGGGGTCATGCTGGGGGTAGAGTTTCAGGGTTTTGGGCAGTGCAGTGGTGTTCGGGCAGTGTAGGTGGTCTTGCTGGGGCTGGTGTTTCCGGGTTTAGTGCAGTGGTGTTCGGGCAGTGTAGGGGGTCTTGCTGGGGGTGGTGTTTCAGTGTTTAGGGCAGTGCAATGGTGTTCGCGCAGTGTAGGGGGTTTTGCTGGGGCTGATGTTTCAGCGTTTAGGGCAGCGCAGTGGTGTTCGGGCAGTGTAGGGGGTCTTGCTGGGGGTGGTGTTTCAGGGTTTAGGGCAGTGCAGTGGTGTTCGGGCAGTGTAGGGGGTCTTGCTGGGGCTGGTGTTTCAGGGTTTAGGGTAGTGCAGTGGTGTTCGGGCAGTGTAGGGGGTCGTGCTGGGGGTGGTGTTTGAGGGTTTAGGGCAGTGCAGTGGTGTTCGGGCAGTGTAGGGGGTCGTGCTGGGGCTGGTGTTTCAGGGTTTAGGGCAGTGCAGTGGTTTTCAGGCAGTGTAGGCGGTCGTGCTGGGGGTGGTGTTTCAGGGTTTAGGGCAGTGCAGTGGTGTTCGGGCAGTGTAGGGGGTCGTGCTGGGGGTGGTGTTTCAGGGTTTAGGGCAGTGCAGTGGTGTTCGGGCAGTGTAGGGGGTCGTGCTGGGGCTGGTGTTTCAGGGTTTCGGGCAGAGCAGTGGTGTTCGGGCAGTGTAGGGGGTCGTGCTGGGGGTGGTGTTTTAGGGTTTAGGGCACTGCAGTGTTGTTCGGGCAGTGTAGGGGGTCTTGCTGGGGGTGGTGTTTCAGGGTTTAGGGCAGTGGTGTTCGGGCAGTGTAGGGGGTCTTGCTGGGGGTGATGTTTCAGGGTTTAGGGCAGTGCAGTGGTGTTCGGGCAGTGTAGGGGGTCTTGCTGGGGGTAGTGTTTCAGGGTTTAGGGCAGTGCAGTAGTGTTCGTGCAGTGTAGGGGGTCATGCTGGAGGCGGTGTTTCAGGGTTTAGGGCAGTGCAGTAGTGTTCGGGCAGTGTAGGGGGTCGTGCAGGGGGTGGTGTTTCAGGGTTTAGGGCAGTGCAATGGTGTTCGGGCAGTGTAGGGGGTCGTGCTGGGGGTGGTGTTTCAGGGTTTAGGGCAGTGCAGTGGTGTTCGGGCAGTGTAGTGGGTCATGCAGGGGTGGTGTTTCAGGGTTTAGGGCAGTGCAGTGGTGTTCGGGCAATGTAGGGGGTCGTGCTGGGGCTGGTGTTTCAGGGTTTAGGGCAGTGCAGTGGTGTTCGGGCAGTGTAGGGGGTCTTGCTGGGGGTGGTGTTTCAGGGTTTAGGGCAGTGGTGTTCGGGCAGTGTAGGGGGTCTTGCTGGGGGTGATGTTTCAGGGTTTAGGGCAGTGCAGTGGTGTTCGGGCAGTGTAGGGGGTCTTGCTGGGGGTAGTGTTTCAGGGTTTAGGGCAGTGCAGGGGTGTTCGTGCAGTGTAGGGGGTCGTGCTGGGGATGGTGTTTCAGGGTTTAGGCCAGTGCAGTAGTGTTCGGGCAGAGTAGGGGGTCGTGCAGGGGGAATGGTGTTTCAGGGTTTAGGGCAGTGCAGTGGTGTTCGGGCAGTGTAGTGGGTCATGCAGGGGGTGGTGTTTCAGGGTTTAGGGCAGTGCAGTGGTGTTCGGGCAATGTAGGGGGTCGTGCTGGGGCTGGTGTTTCAGGGTTTAGGGCAGTGCAGTGGTGTTCGGGCAGTGTAGGGGGTCTTGCTGGGGGTGGTGTTTCAGGGTTTAGGGCAGTGGTGTTCGGGCAGTGTAGGGGGTCTTGCTGGGGGTGATGTTTCAGGGTTTAAGGCAGTGCAGTGGTGTTCGGGCAGTGTAGGGTGTCGTGCTGGGGGTGGTGTTTCAGGGTTTAGGGCAGTGCAGTGGTGTTCGGGCAGTGTAGGGGGTCGTGCACGGGGTGGTGTTTCAGGGTTTAGGGCAGTGCAGTGGTGTTCGGGCAGTGTAGGGGGTTGTGCTGGGGCTGGTGTTTCAGGGTTTAGGGCAGTGCAATGGTGTTCTGGCAGTGTAGGGGGTCGTGCTGGGGCTAGTGTTTCACGGTTTAGGGCAGTGCAGTGGTGTTCGGGCAGTGTAGGGGGTCATGCTGGGGCTGGTGTTTCAGGGTTTAGGGCAGTGCAGTGGTGTTCGTGCAGTGTAGGTGGTCGTGCTGGGGCTGGTGTTTCAGGGTTTAGGGCAGTGCAGTGGTGTTCGGGCAGTGTAGGGGGTCATGCTGGGGCTGGTGTTTCAGGGTTTAGGGCAGTGCAGTGGTGCTCAGGCAGTGTAGGGGGTCGTGCTGGGGGTGGTGTTTATGGGTTTAGGGTAGTGCAGTGGTGTTCGGGCAGTGTAGGGGGTCGTGCTGGGGCTGGTGTTTCAGGGTTTAGGGCAGTGCAGTGGTGTTCGGGCAGTGTAGGGGGTCGTGCTGGGGCTGGTGTTTTAGGGTTTAGGGCAGTGCAGTGGTGTTCGGGCAGTGTAGGGGGTCTTGCTGGGGGTAGTTTTTCAGGGTTTAGGGCAGTGCAGTGGTGTTCGTGCAGTGTAGGGGGTCGTGCTGGGGATGGTGTTTCATGGTTTAGGGCAGTGCAGTAGTGTTCAGGCAGTGTAGGGGGTCGTGCTGGGGCTGGTGTTTCAGGGTTTAGGGCAGTGCAGGCAGTGGTGCTCGGGCAGTGTAGGGGGTCATGCTGGGGGTGGTGTTTCTGGGTTTAGGGTAGTGCAGTGGTGTTCGGGCAGTGTAGGGGTTCGTGCTGGGGCTGGTGTTTCAGGGTTTAGGGCAGTGCAGTGGTGTTCGGGCAGTGTAGGGGGTCATGCTGGGGCTGGTGTTTCAGTGTTTTGGGCAGAGCAGTGGTGTTTGGGCAGTGTAGGGGGTCGTGCTGGGGGTGGTGTTTCAGGGTTTAGGGCAGTGCAGTGGTGTTCGAGCAGTGTAGGGGGTCGTGCTGGGGGTGGTGTTTCAGGGTTTAGGGCAGTGGTGTTCGGGCAGTGTAGGGGGTCTTGCTGGGGGTGATGTTTCAGGGTTTAGGGCAGTGCAGTGGTGTTTGGGCAGTGTAGGGGGTCGTGCTGGGGGTGGTGTTTCTGGGTTTAGGGCAGTGTAGTGGTGTTCGGGCAGTGTAGGGGGTCGTGCAGGGGGTGGTGAGTCAGGGTTTAGGGCAGTGCAGTGGTGTTCGGGCAGTGTAGGGGTCATGCTGGGGGTAGAGTTTTAGGGTTTAGGGCAGTGCAGTGGTGTTCGGGCAGTGTAGGGGGTCGTGCAGGGGGTGGTGTTTCAGGGTTTAGGGCAGTGCAGTGGTGTTCGGGCAGTGTAGGGGTCGTGCTGGGGGTGGTGTTTCAGGGTTTAGGGCAGTGCAGTGGTGTTCGGGCAGTGTAGGGTGTCGTGCTGGGGGTGGTGTTTCAGGGTTTTGGGCAGTGCAGTGGTGTTCGGGCAGTGTAGGTGGTCTTGCTGGGGCTGGTGTTTCCGGGTTTAGGCAGTGCAGTGGTGTTTGGGCAGTGTAGGGGGTCTTGCTGGGGGTGGTGTTTCAGGGTTTAGGGCAGTGCAGTGGTGTTCGGGCAGTGTAGGGGGTCTTGCTGGGGCTGGTGTTTCAGCGTTTAGGGCAGCGCAGTGGTGTTCGGGCAGTGTAGGGGGTCTTGCTGGGGGTGGTGTTTCAGGGTTTAGGGCAGTGCAGTGGTGTTCGGGCAGTGTAGGGGGTCTTGCTGGGGCTGGTGTTTCAGGGTTTAGGGCAGTGCAGTGGTGTTCGGGCAGTGTAGGGGGTCTTGCTGGGGCTGGTGTTTCAGGGTTTAGGGTAGTGCAGTGGTGTTCGGGCAGTGTAGGGGGTCGTGCTGGGGCTGGTGTTTCAGGGTTTAGGGCAGTGCAGTGGTTTTCAGGCAGTGTAGGCGGTCGTGCTGGGGGTGGTGTTTCAGGGTTTAGGGCAGTGCAGTGGTGTTCGGGCAGTGTAGGGGGTCGTGCTGGGGGTGGTGTTTCAGGGTTTAGGGCAGTGCAGTGGTGTTCGGGCAGTGTAGGGGGTCGTGCTGGGGCTGGTGTTTCAGGGTTTTGGGCAGAGCAGTGGTGTTCGGGCAATGGTGGGGGTTCGTGCTGGGGGTGGTGTTTTAGGGTTTAGGGCACTGCAGTGTTGTTCGGGCAGTGTAGGGGGTCTTGCTGGGGCTGGTGTTTCAGGGTTTAGGGTAGCGCAGTGGTGTTCGGGCAGTGTAGGGGGTCTGGCTGGGGGTGGTGTTTCTGGGTTTAGGGCAGTGCAGTGGTGTTCGGGCAGTGTAGGGGGTCTTGCTGGGGCTGGTGTTTCAGGGTTTAGGGCAGTGCAGTGGTGTTCGGGCAGTGTAGGGGGTCGTGCTGGGGCTGGTGTTTCAGGGTTTTGGGCAGTGCAGTGGTGTTCGGGCAGTGGTAGGGGGTTCGTGCTGGGGGTGGTGTTTCAGGGTTTAGGGCAGTGCAGTGGTGTTCGGGCAGTGTAGGGGGTCTTGCTGGGGGTGGTGTTTCAGGGTTTAGGGCAGTGCAGTGGTGTTCGGGCAGTGTAGGGGGTCTTGCTGGGGCTGGTGTTTCAGGGTTTAGGGCAGTGCAGTAGTGTTCGGGCAGTGTAGGGGGTCATGCTGGGGGCGGTGTTTCAGGGTTTAGGGCAGTGCAGTAGTGTTCGGGCAGTGTAGGGGGTCGTGCTGGGGGTGGTGTTTCAGGGTTTAGGGCAGTGCAATGGTGTTCGGGCAGTGTAGGGGGTCGTGCTGGGGGTGGTGTTTCAGGGTTTAGGGCAGTGCAGTGGTGTTCGGGCAGTGTAGTGGGTCATGCAGGGGGTGGTGTTTCAGGGTTTAGGGCAGTGCAGTGGTGTTCGGGCAATGTAGGGGGTCGTGCTGGGGCTGGTGTTTCAGGGTTTAGGGCAGTGCAGTGGTGTTCGGGCAGTGTAGGGGGTCTTGCTGGGGGTGGAGTTTCAGGGTTTAGGGCAGTGGTGTTCGGGCAGTGTAGGGGGTCTTGCTGGGGGTGATGTTTCAGGGTTTAGGGCAGTGCAGTGGTGTTCGGGCAGTGTAGGGGGTCTTGCTGGGGGTGGTGTTTCAGGGTTTAGGGCAGTGCAGTGGTGTTCGGGCAGTGTAGGGGGTCGTGCTGGGGATGGTGTTTCAGGGTTTAGGCCAGTGCAGTAGTGTTCGGGCAGAGTAGGGGGTCGTGCATGGGGAATGGTGTTTCAGGGTTTAGGGCAGTGCAGTGGTGTTCGGGCAGTGTAGTGGGTCATGCAGGGAGCTGGTGTTTCAGGGTTTAGGGCAGTGCAGTGGTGTTCGGGCAATGTAGGGGGTCGTGCTGGGGCTGGTGTTTCAGGGTTTAGGGCAGTGCAGTGGTGTTCGGGCAGTGTAGGGGGTCTTGCTGGGGGTGGTGTTTCAGGGTTTAGGGCAGTGGTATTCAGGCAGTGTAGGGGTGCTGGGATGGTGTTTCAGGGTTTAGGGCAGTGCAGTGGTGTTCGGGCAGTGTAGGGTGTCGTGCTGGGGGTGGTGTTTCAGGGTTTAGGGCAGTGCAGTGGTGTTCGGGCAGTGTAGGGGGTCGTGCACGGGGTGGTGTTTCAGGGTTTAGGGCAGTGCAGTGGTGTTCGGGCAGTGTAGGGGGTCGTGCTGGGGCTTGTGTTTCAGGGTTTTGGGCAGAGCAGTGGTGTTCGGGCAGTGTAGGGGGTCGTGCTGGGGGTGGTGTTTCAGGGTTTAGGGCAGTGCAGTGGTGTTCGGGCAGTGTAGGGGGTCGTGCTGGGGGTGGTGTTTCAGGGTTTAGGGCAGTGGTGTTCGGGCAGTGTAGGGGGTCTTGCTGGGGGTGATGTTTCAGGGTTTAGGGCAGTGGAGTGGTGTTTGGGCAGTGTAGGGGGTCTTGCTGGGGATAGTGTTTCAGGGTTTAGGGCAGTGCAGTGGTGTTTGGGCAGTGTAGGGGGCCGTGCTGGGGGTGGTGTTTCAGGGTTTAGGGCAGTGCAGTGGTGTTCGGGCAGTGTAGGGGGTCGTGAAGGGGTGGTGTTTCAGGGTTTAGGGCAGTGCAGTGGTGTTCGGCAGTGTAGGGGGTCGTGCTGGGGGTGGTGTTTCAGGGTTTAGGGCAGTGCAGTGGTGTTTGAACAGTGTAGGGGGTCGTGCAGGGGCTGGTGTTTCAAGGTTTAGGGCAGTGCAGTGGTGTTCGGGCAGTGTAGGGGGTCGTTCTGGGGGCAGTGTTTTAGGGTTTAGGGTAGTGCAGTGGTGCTTGTGTAGTGTAGGGGGTCGTGCTGGGGGTAGTGTTGTAGGGTTTAGGGTAGTGCAGTGGTGTTCGGGCAGTGTAGGGGGTCTTGCTGGGGGTGGTGTTTCAGGGTTTAGGGCAGTGGTGTTCGGGCAGTGTAGGGGGTCTTGCTGGGGGTGATGTTTCAGGGTTTAGGGCAGTGCAGTGGTGTTCGGGCAGTGTAGGGGGTCTTGCTGGGGGTAGTGTTTCAGGGTTTAGGGCAGTGCAGGGGTGTTCGTGCAGTGTAGGGGGTCGTGCTGGGGATGGTGTTTCACGGTTTAGGGCAGTGCAGTAGTGTTCGGGCAGTGTAGGGGGTCGTGCAGGGGAATGGTGTTTCAGGGTTTAGGGCAGTGCAGTGGTGTTCGGGCAGTGTAGGGTGTCATGCTGGGGGTGGTGTTTCAGGGTTTAGGGCAGTGCAGTGGTGTTTGGGCAGTGTAGGGGGTCGTGCACGGGGTGGTGTTTCAGGGTTTAGGGCAGTGCAGTAGTGTTCGGGCAGAGTAGGGGGTTGTGCTGGGGCTGGTGTTTCAGGGTTTAGGGCAGTGCAATGGTGTTCTGGCAGTGTAGGGGGTCGTGCTGGGGCTAGTGTTTCACGGTTTAGGGCAGTGCAGTGGTGTTCGGGCAGTGTAGGGGGTCATGCTGGGGCTGGTGTTTCAGGGTTTAGGGCAGTGCAGTGGTGTTCGGGCAGTGTAGGGGGTCGTGCTGGGGCTTGTGTTTCAGGGTTTTGGGCAGAGCAGTGGTGTTCGGGCAGTGTAGGGGGTCGTGCTGGGGGTGGTGTTTCAGGGTTTAGGGCAGTGCAGTGGTGTTCGGGCAGTGTAGGGGGTCGTGCTGGGGGTGGTGTTTCAGGGTTTAGGGCAGTGGTGTTCGGGCAGTGTAGGGGGTCTTGCTGGGGGTGATGTTTCAGGGTTTAGGGCAGTGGAGTGGTGTTTGGGCAGTGTAGGGGGTCTTGCTGGGGATAGTGTTTCAGGGTTTAGGGCAGTGCAGTGGTATTTGGGCAGTGTAGGGGGCCGTGCTGGGGGTGGTGTTTCAGGGTTTAGGGCAGTGCAGTGGTGTTCGGGCAGTGTAGGGGGTCGTGAAGGGGGTGGTGTTTCAGGGTTTAGGGCAGTGCAGTGGTGTTTGGGCAGTGTAGGGGGTCGTGCTGGGGGTGGTGTTTCAGGGTTTAGGGCAGTGCAGTGGTGTTTGAACAGTGTAGGGGGTCGTGCAGGGGCTTGTGTTTCAAGGTTTAGGGCAGCGCAGTGGTGTTCGGGCAGTGTAGGGGGTCGTTCTGGGGGCAGTGTTTTAGGGTTTAGGGTAGTGCAGTGGTGCTTGTGTAGTGTAGGGGGTCGTGCTGGGGGTAGTGTTGTAGGGTTTAGGGTAGTGCAGTGGTGTTCGGGCAGTGTAGGGGGTCTTGCTGGGGGTGGTGTTTCAGGGTTTAGGGCAGTGGTGTTCTGGCAGTGTAGGGGGTCTTGCTGGGGGTGATGTTTCAGGGTTTAGGGCAGTGCAGTGGTGTTCGGGCAGTGTAGGGGGTCTTGCTGGGGGTAGTGTTTCAGGGTTTAGGGCAGTGCAGGGGTGTTCGTGCAGTGTAGGGGGTCGTGCTGGGGATGGTGTTTCACGGTTTAGGGCAGTGCAGTAGTGTTCGGGCAGTGTAGGGGGTCGTGCAGGGGGAATGGTGTTTCAGGGTTTAGGGCAGTGCAGTGGTGTTCGGGCAGTGTAGGGTGTCATGCTGGGGGTGGTGTTTCAGGGTTTAGGGCAGTGCAGTGGTGTTCGGGCAGTGTAGGGGGTCGTGCACGGGGTGGTGTTTCAGGGTTTAGGGCAGTGCAGTAGTGTTCGGGCAGAGTAGGGGGTTGTGCTGGGGCTGGTGTTTCAGGGTTTAGGGCAGTGCAATGGTGTTCTGGCAGTGTAGGGGGTCGTGGTGGGGCTAGTGTTTCACGGTTTAGGGCAGTGCAGTGGTGTTCGGGCAGTGTAGGGGGTCATGCTGGGGCTGGTGTTTCAGGGTTTAGGGCAGTGCAGTGGTGTTCGTGCAGTGTAGGTGGTCGTGCTGGGGCTGGTGTTTCAGGGTTTAGGGCAGTGCAGTGGTGTTCGTGCAGGGTAGGGGGTCATGCTGGGGCTTGTGTTTCAGGGTTTATGGCAGTGCAGTGGTGCTCAGGCAGTGTAGGGGGTCGTGCTGGGGGTGGTGTTTCTGGGTTTAGGGTAGTGCAGTGGTGTTTGTGCAGTGTAGGGGGTCGTGCTGGGGCTGGTGTTTCAGGGTTTAGGGCAGTGCAGTGGTGTTCGGGCAGTGTAGGGGGTCGTGCTGGGGGTGGTGTTTCAGGGTTTAGGGCAGTGGTGTTCGGGCAGTGTAGGGGGTCTTGCTGGTGGTGATGTTTCAGGGTTTAGGGCAGTGGAGTGGTGTTTGGGCAGTGTAGGGGGTCTTGCTGGGGATAGTGTTTCAGGGTTTAGGGCAGTGCAGTGGTGTTTGGGCAGTGTAGGGGAACGTGCTGGGGGTGGTGTTTCAGGGTTTAGGGCAGTGCAGTGGTGTTCGGGCAGTGTAGGGGGTCGTGAAGGGGGTGGTGTTTCAGGGTTTAGGGCAGTGCAGTGGTGTTCGGGCAGTGTAGGGGGTCGTGCTGGGGGTGGTGTTTCAGGGTTTAGGGCAGTGCAGTGGTGTTCGAACAGTGTAGGGGGTCGTGCAGGGGCTGGTGTTTCAAGGTTTAGGGCAGTGCAGTGGTGTTCGAGCAGTGTAGGGGTTCGTTCTGGGGGTAGTGTTTTAGGGTTTAGGGTAGTGCAGTGGTGCTTGTGTAGTGTAGGGGGTCGTGCTGGGGGTAGTGTTTTAGGGTTTAGGGTAGTGCAGTGGTGTTTGTGTAGTGTAGGGGGTCATGTTTTAGGGTAGTGCAGTGGTGTTTGGGTAGTGTAGGGGGTCGTGCTGGGGGTATAGTTTTAGGATTTAGGTTAGTGCAGTGGTGTTTGGGTAGTGTAGGGGATCGTGCTGGGGTAGTGTTTTAGGGTTTAGGGTAGTGCAGTGGTGTTTGTGTAGTGTAGGGGGTCATGCTGGGGGTAGTGTTTTAGGGTTTAGGATAGTGCAGTGGTGCTTGTGTAGTGTAGGGAGTCGTGCTGGGGTAGTGTTTTAGGGTTTAGAGTAGTGCAGTAGTGTTTTTGTAGTGTAGGGGGTCATGTTTTAAGATGCAACGCTCCAATACCTGACCAGTCTGCACTACATAAAACTGCAAAAAAACTAAAAATAAAAAGTGTTTTGCACACTTTTGTCATTGGGCTATATGTGGGCTACATCTGGGTAATATTTGTGCTACATTTGGGCTCTTTTTTCTCTAGTGGCCATCTTGGAAGACTTCTTTGTTATGAAGTTTCCTAATTTCCTCATTTACTGCAGTCTCCTCAGTAGGAAATGCTTTCAGTTTTTACTTTGATTCCATCAAGAAGGCATTCAGATGTGTCTCACATTTGCCATAAATTCAGAATGTTAGCACTCTAGTTGCTCATTAGATCACTGTACTAAAGCTACTGCTCACCAGGGAGTTAACTGGAAGTCTGCTGCTGGTATTGAAAGTGATTGTTTCAGTCTGCATGTCAGAATTTTCTAATGAAATAGAAGAAGATTTGAGATCTCACTTAAAACATGCCCTCATTTTTCTTTCTGCAGCACTAACGATAATTTCTATTTAAAAAAGAACCCCCTCATTTTGTTCCTTTTTAAATTAAATGTTTTAAATATTAACGGTTTATTCCAATCAAGATGGCTTCCGGTGTGCCATACTTTTGTCATAAGTAAGGCTGTTAGCGCTCTAGTTGTTCTTTAGAACACTCTGGGAAGCTGCAGTAGAACACAAAGGCATCAACTGGCAGGCTGCTCCTGTTGAAATATAACAGGAAGATATTTGAGATCACACTTGAAACATGTCCTAATTTTTCTTTCTACAGCACTACCCATAATTTTTATGACAAAATTAACCCCATCATTTTGTTCCTTTTTAAATTAAATGTTTTAAGTGTTACCAGTTTATTCCAATCAAGATGGCTTCAGGTGTGCCATACTTTTGTCATAAGTAAGGCTGTTAGCACTCTAGTTGTTCTTTAGAACACTCTGGGAAGCTGCAGTAGAACACAAAGGCATCAACTGACAGGCTGCTCCTGTTGAAATATAACAGGAAGATATTTGAGATCTCACTTGAAACATGTCCTAATTTTTCTTTCTATAGCACTAACCATAATTTCTATGACAAAATGAACCCCATCATTTTGTTCCTTTTTAAATTAAATGTTTTAAGTGTTACCAGTTTATTCCAATCAAGATGGCTTCAGTGTGCCATACTTTTGTCATAAGTAAGGCTGTTAGCACTCTAGTTGTTCTTTAGAACACTCTGGGAAGCTGCAGTAGAACACAAAGGAATCAACTGACAGTCTCTGCCCTTGTTGGATGTACATGTTTTACTGAGAATGTCAGACTTCATTCTCACATGACTGAGAAAGATAATGTGAATTTACAGAAAATATGCTCTCTTTTTAGCTTCTGGAGCACCTTCCAAAACTGTATGGGATAAGCATGTGAAAATAGTTTTCTCTCAAACATGATTCATGATATCCCAGCAGAAGGTTTTTCACAGGGTAAAATCACCTTAGAACACACCACAATTCCTGAAATTAGTATGGTACCATCAACAAATGAATTCTAATGTAACTAAAGTCTGTTATCACCCTTAATAGTTCTCCTTTTGGTAACCCTCAAAATCTTTGATTCACTACAAGGCATTTCAATTGGGTACTATCATGTATATTGGTCTCAAGATGGCTGCCAGCAATTCCAGGATGAAGTGCTGACAGCCAATCAGATCTCACGATGACATGTGTGGTTAGGCTCCGCCCAGATATATATGTGTTTTTACTTTTGATTTTCTCAGCAACTACTCAACGGATTTACACCATTTAACAAAAAGGGTTCTTTCTGAACCAAGAACTACCTCTTTGCCAAATTTGGTGTAATTCCGATCAGCAGTTCGGGCTGTAGCCTTGCATAAAGTTTCCTATGGGAAATTGATTTTTTGACTCTTATTTTTTAATTTCTCCGCAACTACTGAACAGATTTACACCATTTAACAAAAGGGTTCTTTCTGAACCAAGAACTACCTCTTTGCCAAATTTGGTGTAATTCCGTTCAGCAGTTCGGGCTGTAGCCGTGTCTAAAGCTTCCTATGGGAAAATGAATTGGGAAAACACGTTTTGGGACCCCCCTTTTTTCTCGGCCCCCGCTTGATGAATCGCCCCGAGACTTTCAGGGTAGGAGCGGACCGGAGCGGGCCATAAAGTTTGAAAATTTCACGAAGATTCGTCAACCGGCAAGAGAGTTATTTCAAATAGAATGTCGCGGATTTCCTATGGAAAATAGGTCCTAACTATAACTATCTACTGGCGACCGCCAGTAGATAATATATATATATATATATATGCAGTGAATCTCCTTTCGCGGTCTCTTGCTCTGACCACCGAAAAAACGGAGTATGGACCCAAACTGGATATAAAATCAATCTTTATTCAGCTCCTCACAACTCCACAGCATGACGCGTTTCGATCCCTGAGGATCTTGATCACATCAGTGATGTCATCAGTGATGTCACTGACCATGTCATGAGTGATGTAATATGTGACGTCATCAGCAGTGCATTGCGGGGGCGCGATTTATAGTTAGCTGGACTAACTATAACGGGGGAATTTCACGGGTTTTGTACGAGTGCAATGTCCAACTAACTATAACTGTCCCTAAAACCTATGGTTTTTTCAGTGAATTTCAAAGGTTTTTTAAATGCTAATTTGTAACTATAACGTCCCTGAAACCTATGGTTTTTTTCAGTGAATTTCAAAGGTTTTTTAAATGCTAATTTGTAACTATAACATGTCTGAAACCTACAGTTTTTTCAGTGAATTTCAAAGGTTTTGTAAATGACAATTTTTAAATGTATTAATTGTTATATACATTTTTTTCATACTGATTTCCAAATTTTTTAGAAACAATTTTTTTTTACATATTTTATTTTTTAAATTACATTGTAATTACATTATACATTACATTACAAAAAATACTTTCTCAGAATGAATTACTTTAGTTTAATTACTTTGCACATAGGCAATAGACTTTTAAGTACAGTAGTTACAGTTGTTGCAATGGGCAACACATTTTCAAACACAATGCAACATTCAGCTCAATGTGAATTTCTAGTTAAATGCAATTAGTTACTTTATGGATTACTTTTCTAACCACATTACTGGATCCTAGATTCAGTCCTGGGACATCTCCTGTAAACAGTTGAGTAAAAGCGTTTTGGTTACAGTCGTGATTTTTAAGGAATATTATTGTACTTTAAAAGTTCACACTTAGAAACTTTTTCTCATAGAATCACCAATGTTATCCTATGGAAGGAAATTCACTTAGAAGTTAAAAACTGTTATCGTTACTTTTTCTTACTCAGTGTTGGATACTGGATCCAGCACTGGTGCATCTCCTGTAAACAGTTGAAAGAATGCGTTTAAGTCATACAGGCGATTTTTTAGGAATATTTGTAGTTTGTGAAAATCGACACTTTGAAACTTTTCTGCTGAAAACCAGACAATGGATTCCTATGGAAGGAAATTGAAGTTACTGGTAAGTACGGTTAAAATTACTTTTGAGGATCAGTACTGGGCTGAAAGATGCAGCACTGAGGTCTCTCCTGATAACAGGTGAGTAAATCGGAATTCGTATTTCGACTGATTTTAGAGGAATATTTTAAAGTTCCAAAACTCCACACTTAGAAGAATTTCCAAGTGAAACCAGTCAATGTTAGCCTATGAAGGAAATTCAAGTTAGCGGTAAGTACGGTTAAAATTACTTTTCAGGACCAGTACTGGGCTGAAAGATGCAGCACTGAGGTCTCTCCTGATAACAGGTGAGTAAATCAGAATTCGGATTTCGGCTGATTTTAGAGGAATATTTGTATGTTTAAAAATCAACACTTAGAAACTTTTTCAGCAAAAAGCAGGCAATGATATCCTATGGAAGGAAATTCAAGTTACTGGTAAGTACGGTTAAAATTACTTTTGAGGATCAGTACTGGGCTGAAAGATGCAGCACTGAGGTCTCTCCTGATAACAGGTGAGTAAATCGGAATTCGTATTTCGGCTGATTTTAGAGGAATATTTTAAAGTTCCAAAACTCCACACTTAGAAGAATTTCCAAGTGAAACCAGTCAATGTTAGCCTATGGAAGGAAATTCAAGTTACTGGTAAGTACGGTTAAAATTACTTTTCAGGATTAGTACTGGGCTGAAAGATGCAGCACTGAGGTCTCTCCTGATAACAGGTGAGTAAATCAGAATTCGTATTTCGGCTGATTTTAGAGGAATATTTGCACAATGGTGAAGGGAGGGGCGGGGCCTGAGGTGACATCTGTGCAAACGCGCCCCGTGGCGCGTTTTAAGTTGGGGGATTAAGTCCCCTTGAATCATGAGGGTCCCTACGGGCCAACTAGCCCACCAGGAACCTCCAGTATGCGCCAGGGGCTGCGTTGCAGAGACATTTACAGAGGCCACACCCCTTTTTACACCTCTCTTCAACGCAGCTCTGTGGCGCTTTCTGGACGTACCTGTTGGGCTAGTTGGCCCCAGGGACCCTCAGGATTGAAGAGGATTTAATTCCCCATCTTAAAACGCGCCACGGGGCCTGTTTGCACACATGTCACCTGAAGCCCCGCCCCTCCCTTCACCACTGTGCAAACGCGCCCGTGGCGCGTTTTAAGTCGGGGGATTAACTCCCTTGAATCCTGAGGGTCCCTGGGGTGCAACTAGCCCACCATATACCTCCAAAAGCGCCATAGAGCTGCGTTGCAGAGAGGTGTAAAAGGGGCGTGGCCTCTGTACACCTCTCTGCAAGGCAGCCCCTGGCGCATACTGGAGGTTCCTGGTGAGCTAGTTGGCCCCCAGGGACCCCAGTATTCAAGGGGATTCGTTCCCCTCTGCAAACGCGCCAGGGGCGCGTTTGCAGAGTGGTGAAGGAAGGGGCGGGGCCTACGGGCCCGATCGTTTTTTTGTTGTTGTTTTTTTCCCCCTGAAGGGGAGCTGTGTGGCCCCCTTCCTTTTTCCTATTTTTAGGCCCTGGGGACCCCATCCCCCAGGGCCTTTCCCCTTTTTTAAAATTAAAATTTAAAAAAACGGGAAGGGGGCCGCGTGGCCCCCTTCCCTGGGCCTGTATTGGCCCCGGGGACCCCATCCCCCGGGGCATGGCCTCTTTTTTTTATTTGGAGGGGGCTGCGTGGCCCCCCTCCTTAGGCCATTTAAGGCCCCGGGGACCCCATCCCCCGGGGCCGGCCTTGCACTTTTTTTATTTTATTTTTATTTTTGTTACTTTGGGGAGGGGGCTGCGTGGCCCCCTCCGTGGCCTCTTATGGCCCCGGGGACCCCATCCCCGGGGCCTGGCCTCTCGTTGGGGACTGTGGGGGGTCCCCAAGCCCCCACAGTCCCGCCGGCTCCCCGTGTCCTACGGGAGCCGGCATTGCTTACACATGGGGAGCTGCTAAGATGCAGCTCCCCATGTGGAAAAGCAATCGGCTTTGGATATTGGAAGAGAGAGCAGGTTTCCTGCTCTCTCTTCCAATATCCAAAGCAAGTTTGCAATGTCAGGACGGGAGCCGCGAGGCTCCCGTCCTGTCATTGCAAACAGCAGTGTCCCGGGGGTAGGCACCCCGGGACACTGCAGGAGCCGGCCCTGGGGGGTGGTGGTCCCCAGAGCCATCAAGGGCTCCAGGAGGGGGGCCGCGCGGCCCCCCTCCCTACATTTTGAAAGCCCCGGGGAGGTGGTGGTCCCCGGGGCTCTGGGGGTCCAAAACGGACCCCCATTTTAATTTTTCTTAGTGCCCCGGGGAGGTGGTGGTCCCCGGGCGTGTGGGGGCTGGAGCCCCCCACACAGGTTTTTTAAATAAAAAAGAAGCCCGGGGAGGTGGCAGTCCTCGGGGCTGCGGGAGGGCTCAGAGCCCTCCCGCACCATTATACATAAAGCCCCGGGGGTGGTGGTCCCCGGGGCTTGGGGGCCCTAGAGGCCCCCACACATAAAATTAACCCCCCAGCATGCCCCCGGGACTTGGCCCACCCGGGGCCAGTAACTATCGAAGTGCGGGAGACCGCGCTTCGATTTTTTTTTTTTCCGGCAGGGTTCGCGCTCCCTGAACGCATCCTGCCGATTTTTTTTTTAAAAATCGGCAGGGTTCGCGCTCCCTGAGCGCATCCTGCCGATTTTTAAAAAAAAAAAAAAAAAATGTTTGTGCCCAGGGGTCCTTGTGGGACCCCCTGAGCAGACCTAGGGGTCAGGGTGTTTCTACCCTGCCCCCTTTGTGCGCTTTGCGCACTTGTTTCTGTCCCTCGGTTCTACCGAGGGACAAAATGGCTGCCAACACTTCCTGGTTTGGAGTGTTGACAGCCAATTAACATAAAGCTCGTGCTCGGGAGGATCCGCGGCCCTAGATATCACTATCTTTTTACTTTTGATTTTCTCAGCAACTACTGAACGGATTTACACCATTTAACAAAAGGGTTCTTTCTGAACCAAGAACTACCTCTTTGCCAAATTTGGTGTAATTCCGTTCAGCAGTTCGGGCTGTAGCCGTGTCTAAAGTTTCCTATGGAAAATTGCATGGGGAAAACGCATTTTGGGACCCCCTTTTTTCTCGGCCCCCGCTTGACGAATCCCCCGAGACTTTCAGGGTAGGAGCGGACCGGAGCGGGCCATAAAGTTTGAAAATTTTGCAAAGATACGTCAACCGGCAAGAGAGTTATTTCAAATAGAATGTCGCGGATTTCCTATGGATAATAGGTTGTAACTATAACTATCTACTGGCGACCGCCAGTAGATATATATATATATATATATATCCAAGAAAGAAGTGATTCAAACAGATAGATTCACCAAAGAACAAAAATATATTTCCACTACAACGTTTCAGCTTCCGCCTTCCTCAGGTAGTACAAGATGGTTTGCTCAGTGGCTGCACAGATGACACAGCTGAATTTTCAAAAAGCATCATGAGTGAAGATTCCATTTGGAATGTGGAATCAATGCAGTCCTGAGAGCTCTTCCCAGAGTGTTCTAAAGAACAACTAGAGAGCTAACAGTCTTACTTATGACAAAAGTATGGCACACCTGAAGCCATCTTGATTGGAATAAACTGGTAACACTTAAAACATTTAATTTAAAAAGGAACAAAATGAGGGGGTTTCATTTTGCCATAGAAATTATGGTTAGTGCTGTAGAAAGAAAAATTAGGACATGTTTTAAGTGAGATCTCAAATATCTTCCTGTTATATTTCAACAGGAGCTGCCTGTCAGTTGATGCCTTTGTGTTCTACTGCAGCTTCCCAGAGTGTTCTAAAGAACAACTAGAGTGCTAACAGCCTTACTTATGACAAAAGTATGGCACACCTGAAGCCATCTTGATTGGAATAAACTGGTAACACTTAAAACATTTAATTTAAAAAGGAACAAAATGATGGGGTTCATTTTGTCATAGAAATTATGGTTAGTGCTGTAAAAAGAAAATTTAGGGCATGTTTTAAGTGAGATCTCAAATCCTCTTCTATTTCATTAGAAAATTCTGACATGCAGACTGAAACAATCACTTTCAATACCAGCAGTAGACTTCCAGTTAACTCCCTGGTGAGCAGTAGCTTTACTACAGTGATCTAATGAACAACTAGAGTGCTAACATTCTGAATTTATGGCAAATGTGTGACACATCTGAATGCCTTCTTGATGGAATCAAAGTAAAAAACTGAAAGCATTTCCTACTGCAGTAAATGACGAAATTAGGAAACTTCATAACAAATAAGTCTCCCAAGATGGCCACCAGAGAAAAAAGAGCCCAAATGTAGCACAAATATCACCGAGATGTAGCCCACATATAGCCCAATGACAGAAGTGTGCAAAAAACTTTTTATTTTTAGTTTTTCTGCAGTTTTATATAGTGCAAACTGGTCAGGTATTGGAGCGTTAAATCTTACTTGGACCCCTTATTGCGTATTTTGTATGAAGTACATGAGATTGATCTTGCGAAACACTGTACTTTACGATTCTGTTAACCTGAAGTTGCTCTGAACCGGGTTTTGTAACACCCGTTTTTACCTACTGGTTTTAATTAATTCTCACTGTATTGTATTAGGAAAGAGGATTTACTGTTTTTATGTACACTTTTATGATCTATGTTTCTAAAATCAGATCAAATAAAGTTTAATGAATTCTATGGCAGGACGGAGGCGAGGATTATGCATATCTTTCCTCACTTTATTTGCATAGCAGTTCAAAGAAAACGTAACACAACAATCATTAAACAAAAGACTACACAACCCATGAACCATTAGGGGGTAGTCTCCAAGGCAACTATAGTCAAATCATATCACAGTCCATCGTATATAATATCGTGACGTCCCTTCCGCTTCCTCTTTCTTCACTGCTCGTCAGTTATGTGCATTCCTTACATTCTTGGCTTAATCTGACGTTGTTGCTGTTTGTATAGCGGTTTCTTGTGCACGTTATTAGCATTATTGCCTTGGTATTGTTTCATATTCCCTGCGCAGAAGGCTCTTGCCCAAGCGTGTTCTCCCCCTCGCAGTTTCTTCCGCTGTGTGCTCTGCGCGCGGTGAGATCATGTCAGGCGCGTCTGGTCCGAGCGAGGCAGCTCCGTCGAGCGCTCCCGCTGGTCTTTACCCGCGTTTGGGAATCCGGTCACTCCTTTAGTGTCCGCTTCATTTCCCCACACGGCCACGTTAGCGACCAGCGCCACTTGGTGGTGGTAATTGGTATTGCGCCTCAGTCTATTCTTATAACAGCTTCGGGGAAAGCCCAGCTGTTGGAGCACCAGCGAGGGGGCTGTCTTAAGGATTTTAAGGGCATTTGTTCTGTGCTCACACCCTCTGCTATTGTGTCTTCTCCAGAAGACCATTTTTACTCCTCCCACCAGGAAGTGGAGGAGGAATGGCCCCCCAACTTCTCCCTCCAGCAGTGGACCAAGCCCTCTCTCTGGCTATTTCTAGGGCGCTGGCTTCTCTTAGGGATCAGGTTGATAAGCTGGCGAAAAGCATCCCTGGGGTGTTCAGTGACCCAGATCTGGTGGTGGCGGGTCCAAGTAGCTCCCAGATGGGGAATAAAAGGGCCGTTAAGCATAACGCGGGGCACTTGGAAGGATTTGATAAACTTACGGAGACCTTCCTCAAGAGTGCGCGAACGCTAAAACATGCACCCTGCCGGGAGGAGGAGCAGCCCGGAGAAAATTGCGACACTGTCACCACTATTGTAGACCCCGACGGCGGGTTTCCCTTAGAGGGAGAGGGTGTATCGGAGGACGATTTCTCCTCCGATGAGGATAAGGACTCGGGGCGTCCCTGGCGTCCAGAGTCCCACCCCTCTCAGTACCCGGTTGGGGACGGGGTCCACTCGGACATGTTCGAGCCTACCCAAATTTACCATCCTAGGTCGGCAGAGTGGACACCTGATGCCAAAGTGGCAGAGTATGTGGTGGGGAAAATCCATCAACCCCTTGAAAGGGAGGTCAGGAATAGGATGAGGGAGAATGCCCCAGGCCCTCACTGAAGGGGAAGGTGGCACACACGCCTGAAATTGATGAGAAACTATGTACCTTTTTCTCCAAGTATATGAGGGATCCCAAGAAAGGAATTGATAGGTCTTGGACGTGGTAGGGCCCTTGACCCAAATTATTCAATTGACGGAGCATTCCAAAGAGTCAGGATCCCCTTTGTCCACGGATATTGTGGCTGGTTGGGCACACTACCCTAAACCCTAAAACACTACCCCTCCACTACCCAAACACCACTGCACTACCCTAAACCCTAAAACACTACCCCCAGCACGACACCCTACACTACCCAAACATAACTGCACTACCCTAAACCCTAAAACACTACCACCAGCACGACTCCCTACACTACCCAAACACCACTGCACTACCCTAAACCCTAAAACACTACCCCCAGAACGACTCCCTACACTACCCAAACACCACTGCACTACACTAAACCCTAAATATACCCCCAGCATGACCTCCCACACTACACAAACACCACTGCACTACCCTAAACCCTAAAACACTACCCCCAGCATGACCCCCTACACTACCCAAACACCACTGCACTACCCTAAACCCTAAAACACTAACCCCAGCATGACCCCCTACACTACCCAAACACCACTGCACTACCCTACACCCTAAAACACGACCCCCTACACTACACAAACACGACTGCACTACCCTAAACCCTAAAACACTACCCACAGCATGACCCCCTTCACTGCACAAACACCACTGCACTGCCCTAAACCCTAACACACTACCCCAGCACTACCCCCTACACTACCCAAACACCACTGCACTAACATAAACCCTAAAACACTACCCCCAGCATGACCCCCTACACTACACAAACACCACTGCACTACCCTAAACCCTAAAACACTACCACCAGCATGACCCCCTACACTACTCAAACACCACTGCACTACCCTAAACCCTAAAACACTACCCCAGCACGACCCCCTACACTACCCATACACCACTGCACTACCCTAAACCCTAAAACACTACCCCAGCACGACCCCCTACACTACTGCACTAACCTAAACCCTAAAACACTACCCCCAGCACGACCCCCTACACTACCCAAACACTACTGCACTACCCTAAACCCTAAAACACTACCCCCAGCATGACCCCCTACACCACCCAAACACCACTGCACTACCCTAAACCCTAGAAAAGAAACCACCACCCCATGCCCAATGCCCCTTACCTCTCACTCCTCATGGTTCCTCTCTCCTCGTGGTTCCTGCTTCACGTCATCTCTGAGGGGCGGTGCACGTCGTTGTGAGGAAACAGAACAGCCTCTGTTTCCTTACAAAGACATGGATTGTCTACATGTTTTTAGAACGCATGGTCATTTACCATACATACCTTTACAACAAAATTCGATTGTAAAGGCATGCGTGGTAAATGACCATGCGTTCTAAAAATGCGTAGTAATGACTTCGTGATGTACAACGCATGCGTGGTAATGCATGCGTTGTAATGGTATCATAAAGTAAAAAAGTCATTGTAACGGCTGTTTACCGATCGAAGCTGGCCCCTGTTCTTCAGTGAGACGTTTATTTGATTAATTAGGAGGAAGGAATGTGTTTTTTTACCGAAAAGTGCATTCCCGGCTGTTGTATTGTGAAAGTGTCCGCGTGGTCTGGTTTCACTTCCGGTGAGAGAGTGGAAGAGTCTGTTTGGATCTAAAGGAGTTCTGTTGTTGGACGGGGCCGGCGCGACATGTCATCAGAAAACATAGCTAATGGAAAGCGTCCTCCCTGAAGTGTGGATCAGTGCCATGAGAGGTCAACGAGTGTGCGTCCCACCGCAGTACGACCGTACCGCGTGACCCATGTGCCGCCTCCAGGGTACGGGAGGCAGAAGCGGCATCGCAGGTCCTCTTGAAGACCGTTGTAGCACTAATTCTACATTTTGGTACTAGGGCATTTTAACTTCGTTGTTCCTGCCAGATACAAAGAGAAGATCCTGTGTTATTCAGTGCCCTTGTTACCTTTTTTGTGGGTTGTGGTGCTTCACTGCCCCGCCGGTGCACACGACTAGGCACCCCACCTCGTGTGCCATCTGCAGGGCCTCTGCCCTCGGATCACTGGTTTCGGTTTCTGGAGTGGCAAAATAAACAGTTGCTCCCAAAGGACTAGCCTGAACACTTAGGTGAATATCCCCTGCACCAGCATTCCACGGAACTTCTTTCCTAGCTCTCCCACATCAACGAGCACGGCTCCGCTCGCGACACCGTATGACGTCATCGGAGCCATAAGAGGACCTCGTCGGAGTGCTGACGTCAGTTACACCCATTTTTTCCGTGCCACCGAGGCAAACAGGGGACCGAGACATTTTTACATGTATACATAGTATAATAAATATATATATATTCACTGAAAAAACCATAGGTTTCAGGCACGTTATAGTTAGAAATTAGCATTTAAAAAACCTTAGAAATTCACTGAAAAAACCATAGGTTTCTGGCACGTTATAGTTAGAAATTAGCATTTAAAAAACCTTAGAAATTCACTGAAAAAACCATAGGTTTCAGGGGCGTTATAGTTAGTTGGACATTTCACTCGTACAAAACCATAGAAATTCCCCCGTTATAGTTAGTTCAGCTAACTATAACTCGCGCGCCCGCAATGCACTGCTGATGACGTCACATATTACATCACTCATGACATGGTCAGTGACATCACTCATGACATCACTGATGACATCTCAAATGACATCACTGATGACATCACTGATGACATCATCCAGTGAATGTGTGTTTTTCTGAAAATTAAATATGTTTTATATATGTATATCTCAAGGTCGATGGAAGAATAAATGGGTATATAAGTGTCTAAATGGATGATTTGTTTTTGTAAAATTGATTGTATAACTGACTAAGTGTATCTTAGTGAATACATGGGTTAGTGAGTAATGTTTAAATATGAAAATATCTGTATCAGTCTCTCACTTTGTGTATAAGTGGCTGCATGGGTTGGTGAGTAGCTACATGAGTGTCTATATGGGTTATTAGTTTGTTTTTGAGTATCAGTATGAGTGTCTGAGTGTCTTTATGGTTCGGTGGGGGTATTACTTAGTGCATAGATGCATGAATGAGTGATTCACTGTTTGTATGTGTTGAAGACAGCATGTGTGCAGGACTGTATAGGTGGATGAGTATGTGTATGGGTGTGTTAGTGAGTGAATGACTGTCTCAATAGTGTCTTTATGAGTAACTACATATGTTTTAAACTAGTATATGTGAGTATTGGTGTATATAAGTGAGTATATGTGAGAGTGAGAGATTGGAAGAGTTCCTGTACAAATAAGTAGGTGTTTCTATAAGTGATTGTTTAAGAGAGTAAGTATGTGTAAGTTTCTGTAGAAGTAAGTGGGGTAGTGTGTGTATAACTGTATATGCAAGTAAATGGATGTTTGATACTTTGTTTGCATGTGTGACTATGTGTGTGAGTAACTCTATGGATGAGTGGCGGTGTGTAACAGGATGTATAGGTGTATGAGTACATATGAGTGAGTACATGTATGAGTGACTGTATAGGGACTGTTGGTGAATGAGTGGATGTGTGTGTAGATCTTGGAATTACTGAATAGGTGTGTTGTAACTGGTATTGGTATGTCCATTGTTTTGAAAATGTTAGTTTGTATTTTTGAGTGTGTGTATCAAAGGTTATATTAGGGTGAGAGGAGGTCTGCCACTCTATCACAAGGATGATGTCATGAGTGATGTCATTTGAGATGTCTTCAGTGATGTCATGAGTGATGTCACTGACCATGTCATGAGTGATGTAATATGTGACGTCAGCAGTGCATTGCGGGTGCGCGAGTTATAGTTAGCTGAACTAACTATAACGGGGGAATTTCAATGGTTTTGTACGAGTGAAATGTCCAACTAACTATAACGCCCCTGAAACCTATGGTTTTTTCAGTGAATATATATATATATATATATATATATATATATAAATATATATATATATATATATATTCACTGAAAAAACTAAAGGTTTCAGGGACGTTATAGTTAGCTGGACATTTCACTAATACAAAACCATAGAAATTCCCCGTTATAGTTAGTTCAGCTAAGTATAACTCGCGCCCCACAATGCACAGCTCATGACGTCACATATTACATCATTCATGGCATGGTCAGTGGCATCACTGATAACATCACTGATGACATCTCAAATCACATCACTGATGACATCACTGATGACATCATCCAGTGACACTGTGTTTCTGTAAAGTATAAATATGTTTTATATGTATGGCAAGGTGTATTGAAGAATGAGTGGGTATATAAGTGTCTGGATGGAGGATTTAGGAGGTGTGTGACTGATTGTATAAGTGACTGATTAAACGTGTCTTACTGAATGCATGGGTTACTGACTAAACTTTGTGAATGTCTGTATCAGTCTGTCTGTTGTTGTGTAAGCTGCTACATGGGTTGGTAAGTAGCTACATGAGTGTCTATATGGGTTATTGATTGTTTGATTGAGTATTTGTATGGGGACTGAGTGTGTGTGTGGGTGGGTTGGAGGTGTGTGAATCTGTGCATACATGTGTGAGTGGTTGATTCACTGGGTGTATGGGTTGAAGAGTGGATGTGGAAACCTCTGTATGGGTGGGTGAGTGTGTGTATCGATGTGTTGGTGAGTGAATGGATGTCTCAGTGGTACATGTGTGAGTAACTACATATGTAAAAGGCAGTATATGTGAGTGATGGTGTATATAAATAACTATATGTGAGAGTGAGTGATTGTGAGAGTGGCATGTATGGATGAGTCTGTACTTGTTTCACTGATTACATAAGAGAGTAAGTATGCGTTACTGTCTGTATGAATTAGTGAGGTGGTGTGTGTATAACTGTATAGGTGAGTAAATGGGAGTGTGATTGATTCTTTGCATGAGTGACTAAGTGTGTGAGTAACTCCATGGATGAGTGGTGGTGTGTGAGTTTTTGAATAGGTGTATGAGTGCCTATGCTAGTGTTGTTTTGATGAGTGACTGCATGTATAAGTGATTGTATGGATGAATGAGTGGATGTGTGTACAGACCAAGGAATCAGTGAGTGAGTATGTAGTATCTGGTATTGGTGTGTGGATGGTTTCAAAAATGTTAGTCTGTATTTTACAGTGGGTGTATTAAAGCTTATATTAGGGTGTGATGAGGTGCATCAGATTTTCACGTGGATGATGTCATCAGTGATGTCATCAGTGATGTGATTTGAGATGTCATCAGTGATGTCACTGACCATGCCATGAATGATGTAACATGTGACGTCATGAGCAGTGCATTGCGGGGGCGCGAGTTATACTTAGCTGAACTAACTATAACGGTGGAATTTCTATGGATTTGTATGAGTGAAATGTCCAGCTAACTATAACGTCCCTGAAACCTATGGTTTTTTCAGTGAATACATATATATATATATATATATCGCTACACTTTCCCTTACCAGGGATTTTCTCACCGCACTCGCTGCTCCATATTTTTAGTTGATCACAAATCGTCCATGGTAGTTCAAGGGTGTTTAATATCAAAAGCTGCCGACACCCCTCCAACACGTTTCGGTCTCAGCCGAGACCTTGCTCACGGGGAAAAAACCGACAAGGTCTCGGCTGAGACCGAAACGCGTTGGGGGTGTGTTGGCAGCTTTTAATATTAGACACACTTGAACTATCATGGACGATTTGTGATCAACTATTCTTTAAAAATACGGAGCAGCGAGTGCGGTGAGAAAATCCCTGGCAAGGGAAAGTGTGGCGATAATTGGAACGGCTTGGTCCTGCCGTACTCAAAACGCACCACCATAGAGGTGCCCAGCAGCCAGAAAAATGGGACTATGCGGACAGTAATATATATATATTGGTCGCGGAGAGCCCCCCCTGCGGACGAGCGGGTCAGGCGCTGCCACGAACACGGCGCCAAAGGAGTTTCGTGTTGTTCTACAAGGATGATTGTGGCATGGCATCAGTTGCGACAGGGCACAGCAACCCACTGTGGTTTTACAGAATTTGTTTTATAAATTGGGCAGCGGCACCTACTATAGGGATATTTAGTAAAGACTACGAATACCAGCGTGCAATGCTTGCACACGCCCACAGGGCGGGACAAACAAATCATTTATCTTTACCTGTTCCGCTGCCTTTCTTACAAGCCATCTCTGTGAACAAGGGCGGATGGATGCCCGAAACGCGTCGATTTTGATGGCAAAAGCTGGCTGTTCCTACCGTACTGAGGTGCGATGCAACCTTGTGGAATAAAGTACTTAACACGAAACGTGTGGGCCTCCAAGTGTCGGGTGCTTTTCATGTGGAATATATATATATATATATATATATGAAGAAAACAATCCTTAGCCCACCATAGAAACAGCAGGGCACACAAGGTACGGACCACAAGACGCTCCGGTTTCAAATTTGAAGAGGTGCTTTATTAGAATCACGGCACATCGTGTTGCTCAGGCCAGTGCCTGTCATGACGCGTTACGACCGTTAGACACACGGTCTTGATCACATGACACACTGCCAAAATGCCATTGTTAAATAGTTCAACCTAACTCCACCCATAGTGCGAAACAAAAAAAAAAACTAAGACTCATGAACATAGTAAAGAGACTGTGGGGTAAATATATAGACATAGTGTCAAATGAATGGAATACCAACAATAGCGAGCAATTGAAATAATGTACAAATAAATACAAAAACAATATACCAATATATAGTTGCATCATAAATATAAATCAAAGAACAAAGTTTAGAGACAAAACTTACTACTTAAATGACACAAAGATGGTAAATGGTAATATTATCAGCATCTAATAATAATATTAGATAAAGTGCTAATGCAAAAATCTTCTAAAATGCAAGTGCAAAGAGAATCACTACATGAAGGGTATACTAACCCCAATCAATTAGTTAAGCATGCAGTAGTAAAAAAATCTCTAAAAACTCTGAAATACAAATGTTCAAACATAGTAAACCCAAAGGGACATTAATATTGCACAAAGATTTATCCGCAGCAATTAGAAACCCCATATAAAAACAGTCAATAAATATGTCCATAAAGTGCAAGTGCTATATACCCTTAAAGTGCATAAGGTTTAAAGTGCTGAGTTTATCTAAAATGTAAACATATTGAGCATGAAGCGGCCCAGAAGCATATATATAAATTTCATCATAAAAAATCACAAAGATACCAAACAAACCATATGAACTGTGCAAACTGTGCAGATGTTAGAAGTTCATGAACAGACTCTATAGCCAACCACAAAATAGGGGAATAAAAGTGAGATTATAATGACACAACTTAATTTAAGCAATGAGAATATAGAAAAATAGCTCTAAAAATGTTAATAAATAATTGTCTTTATAAAAAAGTTGTATAAATCTTCACTCATAATCAGTCCATTAGGTATTTTAGTGTCGAGTGCTAAGATGAAATGGGACTCAAGCTGCGTGAGGCATTTTTCACGATTACCACCACGCTGTGATACACAAATTGCCCCAATGACAAAGTATTTTAAATCTTTCAGATTATTGTCATGGACTAACTTAAAATGGCGCGCCACAGGGTAATTAGGGTCTGAGTTGACCACTGCTCTCAAGTGTTGTAAGATACAGTTGAAAACTTGGAGCTTAGTGCTGCCTACATACTTGAGACCGCAAGAACATTCGAAAATATACACCACAAATTCTGTGCGGCATGTATAGTGTCCTTTGATTTTAATGGGTCTAGAGTCAAATGCAGTTGTGTATTCGGTGGTGTTGATACCGAATTTGCAGGCACGACAGGAATTGCATTTAAAAAAACCTGTTTTGTTGGACAACCAGGTTTGTGTAGGGGAAAACTCAGGACTAGCTTTAACTAATGAATCCCTCATGGAACTGGCTTGTCTAAAAGTAATAGAAGGTTGTTTGGGGAGGATTTGGCCATGGGTGGTATCAGTCAAAATGATTGGCCAATGAGAGTTAACTATCCTCCGTATCTGTCTTTCCTGTCTACTAAAGCTGGTGATGAGTCTAATCTCTAGAGTGTTAGCAGGTAATGTATCACCTTTATTAGAGGACAGGCAATGGTCCCTTGTGTGTGAATTAGCTCTAAGGAGGGCGTTGGTAACAAGTGAGTGGCTGTAACCTCGAGAGATGAAGCGATTTACTGCTTCCTTCTGACACTGCTCGAGATCAATTTCAGAGCTGCAGATGCGCCTAATTCTTAAAAATTCCCCATAGGGAATACTACGAATTAAGTGCCGGGGATGTGCGCTATGCGCATGTAATATTGAATTACCGGAAGTGCTCTTACGGTGTAGTTTAGTATGGATAGCAGTTTGATCAGTATAAGTCTGCACATCCAAAAACTCCACACACTGGGCGCTAATCGATGCTGTAAAAATCAGGTTTAAATCATTATTGTTGATGGAAATTACAACCTGTTCTGCTTCATCTCTAGTGCCTTTCCAAATTGCGGACACATCATCGATGTATCTCCACCAATGGACAATATGTGAATCCCATGTAGATTTATGCTGAGCCCTGAGGACATGTTCCTCCCACCAGCCGTGAAGACATGCATAACTGGGGAGAAGCATGCCCCATAGCCACGCCTCTGTGTTGGTGGTATAGATCCTTATTGAACAGAAAGAAATTGTTATTTAAACAGAACTCAATCATGGACACAAGCATGCGGTTATGTTCATACATATGAATAGATCTTAAATCCAGAAAGGATTGGACTGCTTTGATCCCATCAGTATGATTTATACTAGTGTAAAGGGAAGAGATGTCCATCACTAGAAAGAGATAGTCACTTTGCCATGTAATCCCCTCCAATTTTCTAATAAAATCACTAGTATCCTTTACAAATGAAGGGAGACCAAAGACGAAATCCTGCAGAAAAAGTCAACGTATTTGGACATTGACTCCAACAGGCTCTTTTTTGCTGATATGATCGGCCTACCAGGGATGGGAGTGGTGCCTTTATGTACTTTGGGGAGAAAGTATAGGACCAGAGTGATAGGATGATTATTCCTGAGAAAATTCACTTTATTTTTCGTTAAAAGTCTAGATCTCTTCCAGTGATTCAGATGTTCACACACGGTATCTTTGACTTTACGTAACTCAGGTACAGATGCTTTCTGGCAACACAGGCTGTCCTCCAAATGTCTGTTTGACTCTTCCAAATACTGTATCCTAGGCCAAAGAACAATGGGGCATATTAGCAAGGGCTTTATCGCCGCTTTAGCGGCACTTTTTGCCGCCAAAGCGGCGATTTTTTTATCGCCCTATCAGCAAGCTGTCGCTAACAGGCGTTAGTGACAGCTTTCTGGCGATAGTGGCCGGTTTTCCCATCGCCTTGCATGCCAGCGATAATTATCACTAATGACATGCAAGGTAGGCGTTCCCAACTAAAAGCGACTGAAAACACAACTTCCCCCTATTAGCAACGCAGGCGAAGCGATAAAAAAAGTTGCGCTAAGCGCAAATATCGCTAGAATTTTACACCTGCTAAAAACATGACTTACCTGTTTGTTGAATGGGAGGTGGATTGTCAGGCTAAGTCCACCATGGCGTTAATGCGTGAATATCGCTGGATTTCCAGCGATATTCACGCATTTCGCCGATATCGCTGGATATTTTATCGCATTGGAGATAAACGTTGCTAATAGCGTGTTATCTCCGCGATAATATCCAGCGATATGCGGCGATAAAAAAAAACGCGCTAAGCGCGGTTTGCAATAATTATCGCAAGTTGTTGCTAATATCCCCCAATGTCCCTCCTTTATCGGCCTTATTGATGATAATTTTGTGATTTCCACTCAGTTTTTACATCATTTTATCGTATTGATGTTGTGTGTATTTAATACGTTTTCTTTTTTGATTCATAGTGATGTTGAGTTTCTTGAGATCTTCAATCACGATGTCACTATAAACATCAATGGCATCTTTAGGCATAATGGGAATGAATTTGGAAGGAGGACAAAAAGGACTAGTAGCTAGTTTATTGATAGCAACCCCAACTCCAACAAGGTCCACTTGTGTAGAGTCAGACACCTCATCATCAGTGGACAATGAATGCATGACTCTTAAAGTATTGACATCCTTTGCAAGCAAATTCGTAACAGATTCACCAGGGATTGGATCTGACAATGTGTCAGTTGCGGAATTTTTCAATTGATGGAATTTACTCAATTTTAACTTGCGGATAAATTTATAGACGTCCACCCGCGATTGATTGTAGTTAAAATTGCTCTCTGGGCAATAGGTAAGCCCCAAAGAGAGTAATTGAGATTCAGCAGACGTGAGGATGATATCCGTAAGGTTGATAACTGTATTGTCTGTTTCACCTTTTAACACTTCCATTTTTTCGCTCGATTTCCTCTGTTTAAGGTATTGTTGTTTGATCCTCTGCCTCTGTCTCCTCCGCTGGTTCCTTCTTCGCTTATTTTCACTTGGGTGTTCCGAGGCCGGAGGGTTTGGCGTCGGTCCTGGCGCAAAAAATGTAACTCTTCTGCCGGTGTCAAATTTGTATTTGCTATAACCTGCATACCAGAAGAGGAAGCCACACTATCTTCAGAATCACTATTGCTAGTAAGGGAACTCACATCAGAGGCAAGATTTGTCACCATGTTCGTTGTCTGTGATGTCATATGCATGGTTACTACCTTGTCAGCTAAAGATTTCCTTTTAGCAGTGTCGAATTGTTTCGCAAACGTGAACACACGACCAGTTTCATAATCGTTTTTATCTCTGGCGAACTTGAATACCTTTCTTGCTTTAATTACATCTTCATGTTTTTTGATTTTTGCATTTATTTCAGCTCGCCCTTTGGTGACTGCATCTCTGTATTCATCTCCTAAACCATCAAGGAGCCCATTAGTTTTTTCAATTTCCTTTAAAATCTGCTTGCGGTCTATTTCAGCGTATTTAATCAATATCATCACCATATTCATAGAGGGTGACAAATTGTTTTCTGCCCACTCGGTGAGCATAGCAGGATTCGTGTTTTCAAATGTAGGTGCATTCAACACACGTAATCCTCTATGCACTCTTTGTACTTTTCTAAAGATTTCTTTTCCCACCATTTAGTGAGTTCGGTCTTTGACAATTTTTCAAGAGTTTTCAGGAGACTTCTTACGTCATTATTAATTACTGAGTTGATTAGTCCAATCTGTTCATTTGTGATTTGTGGAAGATTTGAAAATAATGCCTCAGCTGCCACTTCACGCTCTCGCAGCGCGTCGTTTGAGTAGACATGATGTGAATGCCAAACAAAAGCACTTGTATATTTATGGCGTTAGACAAGTATATATATATATATATATATATATATATATATATATATATATCTCCTTTTCCTTTTTGCCCCTTCTCGAACTGAGGGACCCATGGGGGATGGTGCGCAAGCCGGCAGAGCGTACCGGTTAGAAATCCACTGCAAAGTCAGGTAGGCACACTCTCAGGATCCAGCAAAAGTAGTCACAGTTATGCAGAAAGCTGTTTATGTCAACGATGCATTTCGACTGCCCAGCAGCCTTGGTCACATGTGCTTACATCTAACCCTGGGCGGTAAAATCCGCTCCGCTCGCGGAGTTTGCGGATTTTTGGCAACTCCGCGTTCCGCGTAGAACGCAGAGTTACTGAAAACTCCACGATCCGTGGCGTAGCGGAGTTTTTTCCTTGTTCGCGCTTTCAAAATGCATTTTTGCGTGCGTGGTAGCAACTTACCGGGATCCCTGCGCTCGCTGATGAGTTTTCCTATCCGTTCGCCACGAGATTTTGGTAGCCGGCCGCGCGATCCCGCAAGAGTGTGCGATCGCGAACACTTCATTCGGACGCACCATCAGACATCCGGCGGAAGTTTGGTGAAGCTCGCGATGGCGTACACGCAACATTTGCAATCTGGAGAATAATATCTCTCGAGCAGCATAAAACCTTCTCGAAAATGATGATTTGGATGAAAAAAACTCCGCAGATTGACATTTGGCTGCACTTTTTTGTGCACGGAGTCCTTTTTCTTTTTTTACTTTTTTTGGGGAGAGGAAGGAAGTGCCCCAGAGTCTCCAACTTCCTGTTCCTGTCCAGCAGGCTCCTCCCAGTGCTTTGTCCATGTCCTGTTCACTTTTCATTTGGATTTGGAGCTGGAAGGATCACTCTTTGTGTCTGCTGCATCATATATCATTGGATTTGAGGACTTTTGGTTTTGAGATTTTACAATTAAGTTGGTGTTGTTTGTTTGATTGGGGCATTGCAGTTGTACAACTATATTTTTTGTACTTTTCATCATTTAAAATTTTTTTTATTGTGGGTAGCCAGTAGGCCCAGAGCTACTCATGGTGGGTGCATGAAACAACTGTTTCTGTGGTGTCTGTTGAATTTAAACATCATTTAGGGCATGGATGGCATAGGATTTTCGTTTTTGCATTTTTGCATTAAAGCTGTGTTTAGAATGCCTCCTTTGCCTGGCCACTATAGGCCTGCTTGAGTTCATTGTTTTCCAGGCCTCCTGCTTGTTGTGACTGTGAGTGACCATGTGGCTGGTGGCCACCCATTTTGTGGTGGTAGTTTAGTAGTGTGCTGCTTTTGCCATATAGGGCTAGGCCTGCATGTCTTTCCTTTGTTCCTCTTGGCCTAGGCTTCTTGTTGTTGTGGGCCTGGCCATGTGGCTGGTGGCCATTTTGAAGCCAGGCAGTGGGCTTTTGCCATAGGCCTGCATTCTCTGTCTTCCCTTTCTTGTTGCTGTGGGTGGGCTGGCCATGTGGCTGGCGGCCATTTTGTGGAGCCAGCCAGTGTGCTTTTGCCATAGGCCTGCAAGCTTGTGGCCTATTCTGCCAATAGGCCTTTCAGCCAGTAGGCCCAGAGCATGCC